>JARHVA010001519.1:2215000-2605000 GCA_037957365.1 Torreya grandis
TGTTTCTCCAAAATAATTGAGAGTATTATATACCATTTTATTACTTCAAACATATCATCATGAAATGCATATGCCTCTTGAAAAGACAAACTTGAAAGGTTGCTTCTTCTTTGCATACTCACTTGAGTGCCAAGGCTGCCTTCTCCATCTTTGACTAGATCATATCCTCCTTGAAGATGAAAATATCCTATTCCAATGATTGTAAAAAATTCATCCCAAGGATAATTAGTATCTTTTTCTTGATCATCCATGATATCTTGTATAGTGATGGAAGAACCAATGACTATTTATTCCTCTTTGGCAAAAGGAAAACATTTTTCCATATCAACCCAATCAGAAAATTCACCAAAAGATACCACCTATTCTTTAGAATTTATAAACTATTGAGATATCTAAAATTGCATCTCAATTGTCCTAACCTAAATTTTCTCCTCAAAGACTGTAAGATCATCTATTTCTTTCTCCTTCTTGGTGATGCCAATGCTAGGCATTTTGTAGTCAAGTGAACTAGTCTAATGAGGCTACCAAGGAGCTATGATTTCTTCAAGCAAGAGTTCTTAGTTTTTGTCAAATAACTAATAATATTTAGGTTTACATAGCATAGGTCAATCAAGTTAAAGGGTGATGGGGTGAGTAAAATATGAACTATTTGGTGGAGGTGGCACATAGAACTCAAAGTCAGATTGAGCGAAATGTAGGGGGGCTATTTTGGAAGCTCTTGAGAAAGGGGAGGCAGACCTTAGGATAAAAAGTCTTAGTTTTATTCCTTCCATTTTAAAAACACTTCATTTAAATATGATTGGGTTTGAGTATCCTCTTAAGGAAAGTTAGATGGGGTGTGTTTAGTCATAGGATCTTCTTTTTACTCTAAACCTTCCATCACACCTTGACATATCAATTTCATCTATGAGTCTAACTCTTCAATTTTCTTGGCTAGGTTATCTTGGAAATGTATCTCTTGAATTTTATAGGAATAATCATGAGGATAAGGAGTAAAAAATGGCTCATATGGAGGATAAGAGGTTTCCTGAGGAAGGGTGGGAGGGGTTTGTATAGGATCAAGCTCTTTCTCAACTTCACACTCTTTATCAAGACTTTTCTCCTCTTTCCTTCCCCATGGCTCCACTATCTTATTACATATTAGAATGTTATGATTATAAGTCTTCTCTTCATTTGGTGATGCAATTTGAGGAGTGGGTGAAGTGTTTAAGACAATTGGAATATCCTTAGGCTTGGATTCTCCACCTTGTCTCCAACTTAGGATTTCATATCTAGAGGTCACTTTTTAAGGTAATGATATAATTGGATAGGGAAATGAGGGCTTATATTCCACTTATTTTTCTAATGATAAGGAATAATACATATTCATATTAGCTAACTCAATCTACCTATCAATATTAGCTTTAAAAACAAGATTTCTCTTTTCAACTCTCTCTTCTAATTGATTGAGAAAAGGATGACATTGGTAAGATTATTTGGGTTCATGAGTATGGGTCAAGTAGTACTGATATCAATCTTTGAGAAGTATATATGAAGTCTTATAGGTTTGGTGAGGCTACCTTTCATTAATTCTTATCCTATCCTTTAAGTAAGAAACCAAGCCACTCACATCTAACATCTCACTTGTGAGCCTTTGACAATTGGCTCTCTCAATAGGTTCCCACTCTCTTTTGACCAGATCTAATGCATCTCTCACCTTATTAATGAAATTTATAGTAATATATATACCATATCCCCTTTGAGTACAAGATCCAACATGTACTTCTCATATCCTAAAAGTATTTGTTTAAAAGTGGAAATAGATTGACTTGAGAAGTGACTAGGTTGACTAAGAGTAAGATATGGATAAGGATAATTGTAGGGATGATATGCTTCATGAATGGGTTGACAATGGTCATATTTGAGCTAATAAGAATCATAAAAATGTTGATAGGGACTGCTATAGGCTTGATATACCTCACCAACTTGTGTAAAATAAAACTCAACACCAAAGTCAGCCGTGGAACTTCATTAAAAACAAGAACATAAATAAATATATTACAAATAATATTCAAAAGGAAACTTGGGTTGCTTGACAACTGATGTATCTTTATATTCACCATTTATGCTTTGATAGATGCCTCCAAATGCATCATGATTATTGAAAGACAACACCAAAAATATTTAAACCTCTTGGACTAAGAGTCCCATAGGGCATGCCAAAAACTATTGTCACTTGGATTTTCACCATTTGAGGATATGTCTCAGCTCTCCTCATCCAAGTGGCACAATTGAAATACCTCTAGCCTTGTGGGTAGCCTATGGATGAGGTGAACCTCTAGATAAGTCTAGCTCCCTTGATGTACCACTTTGTATGAATACTATACCTAAATTTAGGAGGGGGGAAGGGAGAGAGAAAAATGAAATCAAACTATCCTAAGGGAGGTGATACACCAAATAATTTGATGACTTCCAACCAGCTGCATGTTACACATGAAACCAAGAGACTAACCAAACATACACTTCTCCAATCTAAATATTCTCACATTAATGTTACATTATGAGGTTATAGATGAATGTTTAGGATAAGAGGACTAGATAAAATGCCTTGAATGGAAATGGTGCATATACTAACTTAATAAACCTTGACACTTATTATAACATTTCACATCCCCTACAAGAAGAGGTTTTCTAACTACAAATAGGATGAAAGAATGAGACAAAATGCTAAGGAAATCATAGTTATCACTAAGAAATATTAATCATCCAAGTAAAACACATTATTAATAGTCACAAAGAGGTAAAAATTATTATTATTATTGATCAAATGGTATACAAATGAGCAAGGTTTTTCCATATTCAGTTGGAACATAAGTTACAATGGCCAAAATGGCTAGTTCTTATAGAACTTAAGAGAGAGAGAATTTGAGAGAATTAAAAAGGTCAAAAGGATACTTTTAAAGATGATAAACTTATTTAATTATGTGTGAAAATATTATTTTTAATTAATCATGAAAGGTCATAAGTAATAAGTGGCTCTATAAGTCATGAAACTCTTGAAAGGCGGCATGAAAATTACTCATTCTAGCTCAAAACACTTCCTTCATGATTTAGACCTATTTGAACATCCTAAAACTAACTAAGGATAGGTATAATGATTGTAATTATAGTTAAATATTTTATACATGACTCTCCATACATTGGTTTTAGTCCTAATCCTCTATAAACTTTTGGATGAGCCATCACCTTCTGTAGTCTAAAAAACTCTTCTTTTTTGCACTCTACACACTTAGCCTCAAATTTGGCTCTAGTTTTACATTAAAATCCATATGATGTAGTGTATTACACTTTTTAAGACCCTTCATGTCCTTAGAAGCATTAGGGACACCTCAAAATCACTTACACTTGGAGTTTTCACGCTTCTCACTAGCTTGGTCACCATGCTAGTTTTGATTAGCTATGATGAGAGATCTTATTGAGGAAATTATGAGTTTTTATAAGGCATTAAATGAATATATTGAGTTATAAAAAGTCTAAATATTCATTCTAAAGTTTTTTTCATGTCTTAGAACCTCCTAGAACCTTCATAATGATAAAATAGTTATAAAATCCCTATTTTGCACTTGATTTGTATAATTCCATACAATCCAATTGGATAGTGAGGATCTTGAGAGAGTCTCCTACAATTTTAAATCATCCTATTAAAAATATTCCTTTATATTATCTTTACAACCTCATTTCTCTAAATTGGTCATTAGTAAGGGTTTATAAGGGTTTTACCTATTTTGACCTCTTAAGCTATGTTCATAAATATGGGACATTTAACTTGAAAATTTATCCACAACAAGGTTTTTATGACCTATTATAACTCATATAAACTTATTTTACCCCCATGAAAATCATCAAGAGAGATGTGAGCTTCCAAATCTCTCCTATCAAGCTTGTTTTCACTTTTTTCACAAGTCTCAATTATTTTTGAGAAAAAAATGGATTCCCATAAAACTTATTTGAATTTAAAAATATTTAAAAAATCTATATCCATCCTAAAAACATGTTTAAATATGTTATAAATCTCATCTCATGGTGTAAGTGACCATGACTCTCCTTTTGGCTTCTAGGCCTAAACCTATTTTAACAAGCTTGGGTTGGTTTAAAACCCAAAATGAATTTATTATGGTTTATCATGCAATAAAATAGTTTTAAAACATATTAATTCACCCTAAAAATATTTTCCAATCAGTAAAAAGGCTCACTAAGAGCTAGAAGTAAAAGTGGCCTACTATTTGGCTTTTAGGCCTTAATTCTGCCTACTAGGTCTGACTGCAACCTTATCATTTTTGACCTCTCTATTTATTTACCTCATTAAATTAGATTTATTTATATTTTACTAGGTTATATACAACTCCACATATCTCTTTTAAATTTCTCTTTAGCTTTGTATCACATATTTTTACCTTATTCTCCAAAATTGTAGGTTTTGTGCCTAAGGGGAGTGTGCTCTATCTGAGACAAAATAGAGGGTAATTCCCATATTTTTATAGAATAATTATGTTTTAGAGAGGATTATAAAGTTTTTTATGATTTTATATACCAAAATTTATCACTTTATGACATAATTTGACCTTTCAAATCCTTAAAAAACCAAAATAGACTTGTCAGAAAATAGACTATGTAGGGTTCCAAGGTGTGAACTACATGCTACTTAATATATTTATCTCTTTTATACTTGATTTATAATATAAATTGACTCTCGAATTTTTATAGACACTCTTCACAAATTTTCAACCATCTACTAGGTCATTTGACCTTTCAATTCTTCGAAAGTCCAAAACTAACTATGAAATGGACTATGCCAAAAGGATTTTATCCTGTAGATTGAGTGATCCATATTTAAGGTAATTTATTTTTTATAATTTAAAATACCAAAATACTATATATTTTTCAATTATCATAATTAAGGAATCATAGGTTTTTTAAACACCTCAATTCCTTACATACCTTTTTCCATCCATTGAGTAGTCAAGACTATGTGCAACCTTGTTAGTTGTATCTCTATTTTAGAGGTCACTTATAAATGTGTTTGCATGGATTAAGACTTAAAATATTTAATATTATTAAATAAAATATTTAAATATTTATTTCACCTATTATTATACTCATATCACACTTTGGAGGTTGAAAAGCTCTCAAGACTAGTCATAGGTAGTTGACTGTGTTACCCTACTTGTAGGTGCAAATTACCTCCTTGGGGATACTTACATTGATATGGGGTCATATTTAATCCATATAATAAATCCAAATTTTCCTTTATTCACATATTATATATACCTACCATGTAAAATACTTATTATATCCCTCAATTAAGTCATTGTTAGCATATAATAACTTATAGCTGATTGTGTTGGAGTCATTAGAACCTGTAGGTGTAGATTATATGATCTACGCCTTTAATGTATGATTTATTCCCTAATTTAAAATTTAAACACCATTACATAGCTATAATTTTCATGCAAATTATTTAAATGAGGTCCATCACCAAGGTATCTAGTCTATTATCCATGATGATGCTACAACTAGCATGTAGGTGTTAATTTTTAGAGGGAAAGACACTTGTAGGTGTCTATGGGACCTAAAACACTATATATCACACTATCCTAATTATATATATTCCCATTAGTGTATATTTAAATCAATAATTCAATTTAAAATAAGTAATTATGCCTCTTCATCACCTTGAAATGTTAAGGTCACCGTGTACCTTCAAAACCTATAGATATTACTACCTAAACTTAGTGCATAAAAGTATATATTAGAGTTATTCAAAAATTATCCTCCATTGGTCCTCTACCATCCAAATTTTTCCAATAATTTCTGCTATGTATAATATATATAATGAATTAAATATGAGTAATCAAAATTCAATGTGGTATTGTTATAAAAACTCTCCAAAATAGCTAGGTGCTCTATTTTGCATGTTTAGGGAATGGATGCTTGAATTCCATAGTCATTACTTATGGAAGATTCCCACTTATATTTGTCAAACTAGCTATTCAAGTAGGTATATTATGAAGTTTTATTCACACTATGACCTCAATGAGAGTTTCATCATCTATTCAAACAATTCAAAATGATTCCCTTGCTCTCTTCGGTACCACCTATAGGTGGTTATGGTCATGTATAGGTAGTGTATGAGGATAATAAGCAATGGACTATTTATTGATATTTAATTATTTTAGGCCTCTCTTCAAGGATTTAAAATTTAATATCTTCACCATATAAAACCATTTTTATCTCAAAATTCCTTTCAACATTTTGGGTCCTATGAGGGCACCTATAGGTGAATAGTTTTTTAGTTGCAGGTAGGTAGTGAGCAAAATTAGAATAATGTATATAGTGAATCATATCATGAGGAAGCCTGATTTATTAACCAACATTTAAATTTATGTTATCATTATGAATATGTTTAAATAAGTCTTATAACCCCCATTCTAATGTGATATTTCCCCTCCATGGCACTTGTAGATAAATATGTTCATGGCAGACTATGTATGTTGTATATGGCTGAAAATCCATGAAATATTTCTTGGAGAATAAGATTTAAAGGTGATGGGATTTATATGACATGTAAAAAATGATAAAAAAACCTATCTTGACCCTCTAAATCCATTACCAATGAATGAAGGTTTTGTAAATATTGGAAACCTTCTAATAACATAGAATGGTACCTTTATTGCAACGCGAGATGATTTGCATATCTAGACAACTTGAAACAATAAAAAAATCATGGGTATAACTTAAGGAAGGATTAATCATCATCTAAAAACAACATAAATAGGTGAATTATATGAAATTCTCTAAAATAAGGCAAAACTTATAGGGTGCACAGATAAGCAAACAAACTAGATAGTCAACTTCCTAAGAATGGTTCATAAAGCACAAGATACCATTACTCTACAAAAAAACATAAAATGGAAGATAAATAAGAGTATAATATACCATCAAGAGGATTTTTGTAAAACCTCTCATGCTGACTGTATCAAGTACAAACTTGAAGACCACTTTTACTCACCAAGCCTAATAAAAGGAGAGATAAATGGTTTTTTTCATTTTTTGAAGTTTTTGATAAAAATGATCACTAAATTAAGTGTATGAAAGACTAAGGTACACTCCTAAAATGCCCCAAACTATATGAGGTTGTATAATTCCATACACCTCATTAAATGCTCAAGTTTTTATAAAAACTACCACTTTTTCTGAATAACCTACCACTTTTTAGTTATTAATAGTTACTAAAGACAAAATGGGACAAATGGAATGTGAAATAACCTTTTGACACCTTAATACTTCCTAAGGAGGAAATACAAGTCATTAAATGTCCCTTTATGACCCCTAAATGACTCAAAATGATAAATTTACTAATATGACTAATGACCAAGGCTAATGTGACATTAAATTCCATAAAATGACCTATAATACACTTTATGACCAAATTTTTGACCCAATAAAACATCTAAATACCATGTTTTTACCTATAGGGGTCCCAATTTGACCTATAGGGTTAAATTTGGTCCATAATTATAAAAAAACCTTATCCTAAATCCATTATTTTAATCAAGATATTCATACCATTTCTATAGAGCATAACTTAGGTCCTGAGGGTCATGTGCCTCCTATAAATTCTCCTCTTATCGATACTCCTTAGGTGGTAGAGCAAATTATACTTTCTGAACCTCTAAAAAATCTTGCATCTCCTTTACCACCTATCAATCCAATCATTACCTCTTATCCTTCTTCCATCAATGAATCCACCAACACACCAACACTTTATGATCCATATACTTCTTCTAATCCTAAAATTACACTAGATGCCAAGATAAACAATGTTCATCAGATACATTCTGAGTATGATCACCATGGAAATAAAATTCTAGATCTTGAAGTAGATGTAAAGTATTATGGTCCTCTTCCTACCTTACATAGTGATGAAGCTATCCTTGAGTTAATTTATGCTCAAGAACCTCAACTTACTTGACATCATCATAAAATTGGTAAATTTAAAACTAAAACTCATTGTTTCAATAACTTTGTTACTAATATTGATCTTAAAACAAATCCCATTTCTACTTTACCCAATGCACCATACCATTTTAAAGATGGAAATGACATACCCATTAAATGAACCACTCATATCTAATATGGTACACCATATTATCCTTGACAAATTACTATCTTTCATGAACTCTCACCTACTAAACATGATAATTTTAGCTTATTATTTGAAAAATATTATGAGGCTTTCATTAGGTCCTATGATGACATGCCTGGTATTAAAGCTAGTGTTTTGGTGCATAAAATCATTATATATCTTGATGCCAAGCATGTGCATCAAAAAAAAAAAAACCTAAATTTTCCACTTTATGTCACAAGTAAATCATCAAATTACTTGATGCTAAATTTATCAAACTAGTGGATTATTATGAATGGGTTTCCAACATTTTTCCCATTCAAAATAAAGTTACTAGGGTCATTCAAATTTGTATTCATTTCCATAATCTTAATATTTATTATCCCAAGGACAACTTCCCTTTATCTTCAATAGATGCCATTATTGATTATACAATTGGTTATGAAATGTCATATCTTATAGATGTCTTCTTGGAATATAATCAAATTCATATCACTCCTCAGGACCAACATAAGATAAATTTCACCATGGAATGGGGCACATATTGCTATGTCAAAATGCCATTTAGTATTAAGAATGTCAGATCCACTTACCAATGAGTAATGACTCACATCTTTCACAATCTCATTCAAAAAAGTGTTGAAACCTATGTAGATGATCTCATTGCTAATTCCAAAAATCGTAAGAATCATCTTTCTAATCTTGCTATCATTTTTGACAATATTGTTAAATATAAAGTTAGACTTACTGCTTACAAATGTGTCTTTAGAGTTACATCTGGAAAAATTTTAGGATTCTTAGTCTCTCTTTGTGACATCGATGTTGACCCTACAAAAATTAGTGTTGTCATCAACATTCTATTCTTGACATTTATACTTATTTAGGCAAACTTGGGGTAATTAGATGATTCATCCCTAAAATGGCATATCAAATTCACTCCATCAATTTTATTCTCAAGAATGGTATTTCTTTATAATAGATGGATCCATGTCAAAAATCCTTTGATAATATGAAAGAGTCATTTCTTCATCCACCTACACTTCATCCTCCTTCCAATGATAAACCTTTTATTCTATATAATTATTCCACACATATTTTAGTTGGGGTAATGCTTGCCCAACAAGATTATACAATAAGAGAGTATGCTATCTACTACATTATCCTAGGCATCATCAATTATGAAACACATTATACCAAAATTGAGTGTGATTGCCTTGCCATCTATTTTGTAGCTAAAAAGTTTTTCCACTATATGGTTTACCAAAATACTTATGTCATTGTTTATTTTGACCCCCTTCATCATATCTTCTCCAAATTATTTATTCTTGGAGATAGAATTGGTAAATAGATGGTCATCCATATGTAATTTGATCTTTATATCATCACTCAAAAAGCTATCAAAAGGAAAATCATAGTTGATCAACTTATCACAGCTCCCATACCAACCACTTCTTCTATTCAAGACAATCTTATAGATGATAATATCCTTAACATCAAAGGTCTTAATCAATCTATTTATCTCAAAGATTATTTTCATAACTTTACCATTAATCTTGAAGCCTATAATCTTGATGAATCCATTACTCCCTCCAGTACTACTAAACCAAAAGTAGTTATTAAGAGACTCTTAAAATTCATGTCAAATTGCATGAGGATACTTGGACCGTTCACTTGATGGTGATAAATACCTTCAAGGAGCTAGGGTAGGTTGCATTCTCACAATTCCTCTTGATAATATCATTTATTTAGCTTTTCACTTCACCTTTCATGTCACAAACAATATGGTCAAATATGAAGCTCTCATTTTAGGCATGTGAGCTACTCTTGACTTAGATATTCAATACCTTCATGCTTTAGGTAACTCTCAACTTATTTCCTTCAATTTAGTGGTGATTATCAATGTAAAAGTGATAACCTCATCACATATCATCAAATTTCAACCATTCTTGCTAAGGATTTCATCTCTTTCACTATTGAGCCTATTCTTAGAGATCAAAATTCCACTATTTATTCTCTTGCTTCTTCAGTAACTCTCTTTCATCCACACTAAGTCCTTTACAATCTTAGTTTTATTATACAAATAATAAAATATCCATCTTCTACTCAACCACTAGATTTTCTTATCTATCATATCAAGGATATTACCATTCAATAAAGCCCATGGTGCCAAGACATCATTCAATTCTTAGAATATCAAACTTATCCTCCTAACTTAGACTCTCATGAAAAAACATGCATTCTTAAACAAGCTTTCAAGTATGTATTTCGAAACAAAATCCTTTATTATTTCAATACTAAAAGTACCTTGCTATATTATGTTATAAAAGATGAGTTCCCTACTTTTTTTGAAAAAACACATGGGGGAATTTATGATGGCCACTATAATAGACATGCTACAACCCAAAAATGCCTACATATGGGTTTATTTTAGCCTACTCTTGAAAAGAATTCAATCGAATATGCTAAATGGTATAATACTTATTAGCTTCATGATGATCTGATCCATTCACCTCTAGCCAAAATTCAAACTATTGAATCTCCTTTGACATTTTCCATATGGGGATTCGATCTCATTGACAAACTAACTCATTCCCAAGATGGGCATATTTTTATCATCATTGCTACTAAATATTTTACTAAGTAGGTGGAATCCATGCCCCTTATTAATGTCACTAGTCCTACCATTTCCAAATTTATTCTTAATCAAATAATTTATCACTTTGGTGTTCCCCATACCATAGTTTTAGATAATGGTGTTAATTTAAAAAATAAACATGTTAAAAAACTTTACAACAAATTTAAGATCAATCACAAATTTTCCATGCCTTATCATCCACAATGTAATGGCCAAGCTGAGGCCACTAATAAAATTATCAAAAAAAATCCAAAAGATAGGCTGTGAAACCTACACAGATTGGCATCTTCATCTTTACCCTCTACTTTGGGCCTATTGAAAAAGCATACATACTACCACTGGGGCAACTCCATTTTCTCTAGTCTATGGTTTTGATTTAGTTCTTACTTTAGAAGTTGAGCTTCCCTCTCTTCATATATCTCTTCATGCTATTATTACTTATAAATAATTATGTGAATCTCATCTTCATTCCCTTGATATACTTGATAAATTTCATCTTTTCACCTTATAGCATAATCACCAAGGCAAGGCTCACATTTCCAGATAACATAACAAACATGTTAAAGTCTTCACATTTAATGTTGGTGATTTTGTCCTTAAATTAGACTACACACATGATAAATAAGGTAAATAGATCCAACAATGGTGGGGCTGATATTTAGTTAAAGATAGTCTTTGTCCAAGCACCTACCATCTTCAAACCAATGAAGGTGATATTTTCAAAGAGCCCACCAATGCACAATTTCTCAAAAAGTAAGTTTCCTAAACATTTCCTTTTTTTCATGCCTTCTCTATCTAACACTTTTTGTAGGTTACTTACAAAAGTCTTTCCCTCTATATAAAATTATTTTATTTCACAAACCTTGAGTCCTCCCTTTTGGTCTTTAGTTTCTTGATGTACCATAGTCTTCTTTATCTTCTTGATTTTAATTTTTTGGCACCCCTTTGGTTTTTTTTTGTTATTTGATTTATAAGACTATGGATAGGACCTAACACTCCTCATAACATTGCCATATGTTTTACTTACCTCACTTTATCTTTCACTTGCTTGTTGGCACCCCTTGGGTTTCTATTTTATGAATTTGCAGTGTAAGACCATGGATAAGACTTGGCCCTCTTCATAAAATTGCCATCTTTTCATATTTTTATATGATCCTTGTTCTCAACTTTTTATTTTTCTTCTTTTGTTAGATGAAATTTGCACAAACTATGTTAGCATGGTTTTCCTCCATTTACCTCATTATTATGATAAGGAATCACACATTACTATCATTGAATCCTTTTTTTGCCCTTTGTCACTTTTTTGTGATTTGAATTAATTCAAATTGTTCCATGTGTCACTCCTTTTGATTTCCCCATTTATTTCACTCCACATTAGATAAAACAAGGTTAAATTCAATATAGTAGTTTTATTTCACTTAGATTTATGATACTCTTAGACCCCATTCTCTTTGAAGCTCTCTCTCTCTTAGCAACCTTGTCCCAAATATTCAAATGAAAGTCATCTTTATCACCCATGTTTGGTTTTCCAAATCTGTACATGGAGGAGGAATAGAAAAATATATCAATAAATTTAAAATCAAAATCATTTGAAAAAAAAGGAAATGATATTCAAAAGGTAACATACAGATCTCAAAATTTAAGTCACACTAAAAGACATGATTCAAAACACATCTCCTATCTCCAATAAATACTCAAAATCCATATCTAGCCTCACATAGAGTTGAGGTCCTTTAGGGTACATTAGGCCAATATATTGGAATTAGGGAATTCAATTGTTTTTATGGTGCTACCTACTTTCTCATGTAAGTACCCAATCTTCATATTAGATTGACGACTATGAAAGGGGTGCTAAGGAATGGGGAACACATTGTGGGGAGGTAGGTCCATTTTAATTTTCATGCATATAACCTTCATGGGATGATATATTACATTTTTTTACCTAATACATGTGGCAAAGATAAGTTCTTCAGAGTCTTTAAGGTTGACAATCCTCCTATTTTGACAAACCTAATTTGAGTGTCTTTATTTTGATAAATAGTTCCTCTACCTTGGTTTTTATTTCCTTATCCCCTTTACCCATTTCATTTAACCCCTTGATAGGCAAATTATGATTCAAAATCTAATTTCCCTTCTTCTTTAATTACTTCTTATTCACCTCTTAAAAATATGTTAGCATTAATTTATTTCAATTTTATCTATCCTTAGAGTGAAACAACATGTTTGAGAAACTATGGATTAATTCATTCTTTCTCAACATAAATTTACATTTATATACTTGTATTACTTTCCTTTTACCTTTATCATTTGTTGTACTATCCTTATATTACAAAAACCTAAGTTCATACCCCTTTTTTCCATTGTTGAGTGAGGTTGGCTTGTTACTTCTCACTAAACAATGTTGTTTTCCCTTTTATGCACCTTTTTCCATTATTGAATGAGATAATGATTGTTATTGCTCACTCATCAATGTTGTTTTACCCTTTTTTTCTTCTTTTTTATGTTTATGTTTGATTACCATCCTGTTTGACATGTATCCTTAGTTTGACTTGGTGAGTTTGCCTTTCTTACTTAAGGATAGCTTGTTTGAGTTTTTTGGTCTTTAGTATCATTAGATTTTTGGTTACCCAGTTTAATCTTATTGTTTGACTTTGTCATTTGGTCTAACATATCACTTATCACCCTATTTTACCAAATTTCCCAAGTACATCCTATCCTCATAGCACCTGTTATCTTGTATTTTCTTATGTTTATTTATTTTTACTGTTTAGTTTTGTGTTCTTGGGTTTGTCAAAAGCAATCTCTATGATCTACACAATCAAAACTAACAACATAGCAGACAACCATTTAGTGATAAAGGTAAGTCAAGGTATGCATCAATTTTAATTTTTAATTATTTATTTTTCCATCATTTATTTTTTAGTTATTTTCCCTTTTTAGTCATTTAATTTAAGTTATTTTATGCTTTGAAATACTACAACTTTTTTTTAGAATCATCTTTTTATGTTAATATGTTCTTTCTCAAAGCATCATCCCCTATTAAACCTTAGTGACACATGATGATAATCGATTGGGGCATATGTATCACATAATATTTTCAATTTTTATCAAATACAGAAGCTTTATATCTTGTAGGAACCCATCAAGACTCAATCTCTCTAAGTGCATGCCTTAAGGGGTGGGCAGAACTTTGTTATTTTTCAAGATTTTTATCCCTTATTGACACATTATTACCAATCTAACCATCTCTTAAAACCACTTCCTAAGTTATTACTTCTTCATTGCACACTCTTCCAATCTTTTTCCTCTTTTCCTCACCTTGATTGGCCTTTCACCATTTGACTGTACTAGGTCAAATAGGTTAACCCTATATAGTTTTTAGCCTTTGATTACTATATAATTTCAAATGGATCAATCCTATACTCTTTAAGGTATTTTTCACTTGGAGTTTCATTAGCCATTTGATCGACATAGCTCAGGACCTGGTGATTTATCTCTTGAAAACATACAGGGTCGACCCCATATAGTTGACATATTCTAAAGGATTTAGGGTGAGATCTACATATAAATACAAAATTATTTCATCATTATTTCAATATGAAATCAAGAGATATTATTCACTCACTCTTTTTTACAATCTGCTCTTCCACCATTCTACTTGAGGAGTCTTAGCATAAGGTTTCTACTTGGATAATATAGTCTTATGGATAAGTCTTAAGTGTTTTGGACTTTATTAGTGATCCTTAAAAACCACAACCTCTTGTGAAGATCCTTTGGCCAAGTGAGATATTTAGTCTCGATGGTTTCACATTCAGGTCAGTATATTCTAACTTTTTTCTCCTCTCTTTAGTAGATAAAAGTAGCATACGTATTAGCTTAAATAATATTACTATTCATATTCCTTGTATTAGGATCTTACTCATACTTATCTTAATTTATATTATCATGTGCATGTTTAGATTGATTCATTAACCCTTCATGTTATGCCATAAGCTTTGGTGTGTACTAGATTAGATTTATTTTCTTGTTTATTAGAATAGAGTGAACATTAATCCTAGGACTCTTTTATGGTTTTTGCATGATTGTAATCTTTGGAAACCTTCCTAGTATTGTGTATTTTAACAAGTAATCTCTTGATCAGGTCTAGTAAATCCCCATATTGGTCATGCCCTCACTTAACAAATGTATTCCCAATAGAAAGTGTAGGTATGCTCTATCTTCTCTGAGCTAGGATTGATTTATAGACATGATGCATTTCTAATTGCATATATTAAGTGTACTTTTGACTATATTTATTGAATACAAGATATAGAAACCTAAAATTATCCACCAATGGATTTTTACTAGACTTTAGACCAATTCTTACCAATGATTGAACATCTAGCCTAAGAATGTCTAAACATCTTGACTTTGGCTTCATAATAAGTAATTAAATCAATTTAGCCTAAAAACCAATTAAATAAATAAATGCACATATAATTTAATTTAAATCTTACATAAATGTTTCAAATTCATAAAAGGGATTAATTAACATGCAAATCCTAATCAAATCCTAATTAAATTCATCCATGAACAATTAAATGAATTATCAAAAGGGAAATTCAAAAAGCAATAAATATCCTAAAAATTAATCATTAGCTTTTGTGCATTGTGCAAAATCCAGCATATCTCAAAAATGCTTATTCCATTCTAATCATGAGGTTTGAGCATATTTTAACTCTACTGGGGTTTATTAAGAGAACCTACATTAGGATTTTACTCATTCCAAGTTTATTTAAAAGCCTATAAAATCAATCCTAGAGATTTTCATTTAGAGAGCTCAGATCGATTAATGTTATAACATAGGATTTGATTCATGAATCAAAATCAAGTGTTATAATACCAAAAATGATCCAATCCAAACCACATTCAATCCATATCAAAGCCAAAACCATGAGCATGATGATAAGAGGAGATGGAGATAGCCAAGCCCCATTGATGAATACTTTTTGAGAGGTATGTTTTCTTGGAGAATTCAAATAAGATAAGAAAGGTATGTTTTCTTGCATTTTAGTTGTGCTTTGTTAATTTGTGTTTCTTCACCATGCTCCTCCTTTTGAGCTAGGAAAGGTAGTGTTATGCATGTTATTGTTTTATTTATTTCATTTTGAGTTGATTTCATTGATTTTATTATGAAGCTAACACATGATCTAACCACTCTCCTTGGATTTATTGATAAAAAATGGCAAGCCTAGTGGGAACCAAAGCATCCCACATACCAAAAACATCAAAATGAAACTTCTAAATTTTTGTATAAATGATTTAATTAATAAAAAATTAGAGTTTTTTCTTTGACTTTTTGTACTCTTTTTTTTAATTACAATCAATTTTTATAGTGAATAAATGTCAATTATTTTATCGATCAATGTTGATTCTCATAGATCGACTCCAATTCTTTTTGTGCATAAATAAGACATGATGAGAATTGGTCTTTTTGATTTTTTGTTTATTTTGATAGAGTTATTTTATTTCTAAGGTCCTAGATCTTGTTATGTTGACCATTTTACTACAAAATTTGGTGTTGTTTCTTAAATTTAGGCTCATATTGCTAACCATTTTCCTTGTGAAGAAAAAAACATTTTTTATTTTATGTGTTTTTATAGACATGATCAGATCATTATTTAATCATAAACAATCGACACCGATCCCTACATGAATTAACATTGATTCACTGTCTAAAAACATAGACCAAACCCAAGACTAACTTTTTCAAAGTTTATTTACTCATAACCAAAAATGCTTCTAAGAAAAAGGTTATTATCTAACAATTATAGGTCACGAGAATGATTTAAACACACATTTTCTAAAGTTTTGGCTATCTAAATTTTTTTTTTGAAATTTTCTTATGGGAAACATTTTTTGTTTTATGTCTTTTTATAAACATGATAGAATTGATGTTGATTCTTATATGAATTAATGTTGATTCACTATGTAAAAACATAGAGCTAAACTGAGAGTAAATATTTCAAACATCATTTGCCCAATAAAGAAAGTGATTCAAAGTAGGGAATTATTATCTAACAATTATAGGTTCAAGGATTGATTGGAACACCATTTTTCTTATTTTGACTAAAGAGCACTTCATTTTAGGCTTCTAAAAGGAATTAGTTGAATCTTGCACATTTCAATTTGGATCCTAAAATAAACATGTTAGATCTCACACATTTGGATGTTGGTATTTAAAATGAACTAGGATTGCTAATGTTTACAAACACTTCATTTTTGGTGATTAAAAAAATCTTTAAATCTTGAAATTTTCAAATTGGTGACTTAAAAAAACCTAGGCTAAGTCTTAAAACTTTCAAATTTGGGCTCAAAATGAACCTATATGTTTTTGTTCTTCATTTTTTTTTATGCAATCATTTCAATCTTTCACTTTTAATCCTAGGGACCTAGTAATGAACAATGTCACATTCAATTTGGTGCTTAAAAATCAAAGTGTTTCACTCTTAATTATTTACAACTTGTTTGTTGATTATTTATTTCTAAAAATGGATAGTGCATGTATGCTCTCCCCCCATCCCCTATAGGGAAATCATGGAATCAAAAGTTCCTTTTCATTGAATTTTAGTACCTAGTCTAAGGCATAGAAAGAAAATTTCCTAGTCTCTCTCCAAACTCACATAGTATTGGTTGATCTAAAATCAACCCTAAAGTATTTCTAATCATATTTTTATTTCATGCATTTTGGCTTATGAAGGGGGTGTCATTGCCTCTCATGAGTTCTTAGGGAAACATTGACCCAAGGATTTATTTCTCAATAGTGTCTTAACCACTCTCCATGAGAGGTATATGAATTGGGATCACCCCATTGGGATAGTGGTTTGAGTGGTTAAACAATATTCATTAGTGTAAATCCGGCCTAGAATGTATGATCAATTATGACATCACACTACACTAAATAATTGATGAATGTAGTGTTTGTGAAAAGGACAAGACCTTTTCACAACAAGTTGATTGACATGGATCTAATTGATGTGTTACTTCTCTTGTTTGTAAACATGAAAGTTTGTACACATGGGATCAATCTATATGGGCATAACTTTTAAGTTTTAGTCAACCCCACTTTACCACACCTTGATAGAATTTATGACAATATATTTAATTATATTTTTATCATTTATTCTTTATTAATTGGTGTGTTAGATCTAAATCTTTTTGTTTAAACCATGTCATGAATAAGTCTTGTGTCTAACATCACTCTATTATTTGAGGAGGCATTATGTAATCCATTTGACACTTTGATTTAACTTAGAAAACATTTATGTCAAAATGTTGAGTGTGGCACTTGATTGATATGGGTAACATTATGCTTCTCAAATCATTTCAAGTCTTGTGACTTAGAAGTATTTGAAACATAAACCCTTGTTAGATATTTTGGAAGTGATAACACTATTATGCTACCCAAATCATTTCAAAATATTTATCTTATCTTATGTCTCAAATATCATCATTTGAAACCATTCATTTGAGCATTATTAGATCTTTGTTTAAGCATAGTCACATTGTTCAAATTTTCCTAGCTTGTTGTCATCAAAACCTAGTTTACCTTAGTTGAATCTTTGATTAAATTTTATAATTCAAATCTAAACATTGATATATTTATGTTTAGGCCTCAATAAATAGGGGATTATACATATATATTTATCTTTTGGGTTGTGTAGCTTAGTTTAATTAATTAATAAAATTTGAAAACTTTATTATTTATGCATTTGTTTAATAGAAATAGTCCATCTTCAAAGTGTGTTTTGTTTAGTGTTTTATACTAACCAGATCATGTTTATGTCTAGAATCAAGTGCCTAGTCTTTGCCAAACTATTTCAAGTTTTTTAGATTAATCATCATCATCATCCTTTGTTTAAAGTCTAGCTTTTGACACCACGTTGGGACAAAAGTCCTAGCCCAGCATGTTTGAGCCTATATTTTGACTTTGCATTTGGATAAAAGACCTAGCAATATTTCCCTTTCCTAATTTAGAATTATTTGGAACATATTTGGACATTAGGGTTTGGTATCTTATTTTTAGGTTATTTTATTTGACCTTGTTTGTGTAAAACATTTGACATTATATTATTTTTACCAAGTCTTTACATAGACTTTTTGGAGATTCAACTCCACCCTTGACCAAGTTAGAAAGATTTGAACCCTTTGTATTTTTAGATATAGATTTTTAGAGTTTTTAGAACTCTAGTCCATCTTATTATGAAAAATTTGTCATCAATTTGACCATGGTTCACTATACACATAGTAGAACTATGTATAATCTAGGATATGGAAATATTAGCACATAGGAAGACTTTGTTCAAAAATCATATAGAGATGATGTTGTTTTGGAGACAAATTCCTATCTGCCATATAACACTCAAATAGGGGGAAAAATTCAAGATCCTTTGGGTATTTATTTGGTTATCACACCTCCTTACATGGAGCAAGATCAAGAATAGATGGAATAATATTTGGATAGCATACCTATGGTTGTAAAAAATGTCCAACAACAACCCTACTATGTGACC
Organism: Torreya grandis; assembly: GCA_037957365.1. Taxonomy (NCBI): domain Eukaryota; kingdom Viridiplantae; phylum Streptophyta; class Pinopsida; order Cupressales; family Taxaceae; genus Torreya; species Torreya grandis. The sequence continues at coordinate 2,234,352 of JARHVA010001519.1, forward strand.
ATGTCATCGACCTATGATCCTAATAGATTCATAGAGGTAGGGCATAATAATTTATCAAATCTACCAAGAGGGAATTATAACATGTTTTAAAATTCAAACAATGACTAGACCTCTCTTAAAAACCCTAATGTCATAGTATTAATGCCCTATTTATATCCATGTATGCTTTTCACACAAAGAAGCCTCATGGAGGACCAATTCATTTAAATTTAGATAACATACCAGGCATATCAAAACCAAGAACTTAATCTAAGTAACCTAGCCATGTCTAATGCACCTCTTATTAAGTCACTCCCTTCAATAAGAGTCTTATTTGAGTTGATAGGTCAGGAAAATCAAGGTTTAAACCCACTTACATAAAACACTTTGATCAAAACCATGTTAAATATCCTAATTATCAAGGAAGTGTCTTCTACTTCTACATATAATAATGAGAAAAACTTAGTGGACAACATGCAATCGATACCTAATTTAGACCAAAGTGTTGTTAATGCACAAAGACATAGTCAACAACAAATTGTGCCTTTAACTAGCATGATTAGCAGTTTACAAACTTAGGGAATAGGATTTTATACATCCCGAACTCAACCAACTACTTCTTCTAGCACCCAAAAACAAGGATAGAGTAGTCAACCAATGACTAGTGTCATTCCATAGTATAATGTGATGAATCTCTTACTCCTCCCTAATAGGTGACTAGTAATATTCTATAATAATAGGCACTATTTAATCAACCCATATAATAGAGGAAAAACATATTTCCACCTCAATAGGGGGAAATTAATGTTTCACCTCATCAGGTAATAATGAACATACCTCTTCAATCATAGTCTAAAATGCCAATCCAAAAACAAATGATGTCTAGCCAATAATGTGTAAATATTGGTTAGTAAAAGATGCCAAATATCTAACATGTATCCACTTATCAACTAATATTTGTGTAACCAAGAGGTTCTAATGTTCCTCAAGTACCTATTAGGTAATAGTTGCCTTTTGTGTAAAATGTACCACAAGTTCAGAGATAGGGTCTTAGTTCACAAGCACCCCCTCAACAACAAGGTTCGATTAGTTGGTAGCATGTCCCTATTCAACTTCAAAAAGAATAGTATAGTCATATACCATCATCCTAACCTCAATATTCACAAAATTAGGCATACATACCCAATCCAAACCAAATATTGCACTACAGTATGTGTAATTTCAATAATCACGTGCATGTGTGATCTTAGTTCATTTTAAAGCCAATCTAACCTACCCCATAAAATGCCTCTATCATACCCTAATTTTTAGACACTTAAAAACTACACATGATAATTTTTAGTGCCACCTGACCTTTAGAATGATAGTTAAGCCCATTTATGAGCCTAACTTTAGCAAACCCATTTTTTCTTATCATTTAAATCACCTCTTTTTCACCCTTTTTCACCAATTTTCCCCTGGCCTATGACTCTATGATGGTTAAGGTAACCATCAATAGTTAGGTCCCCGCTTCATCTTTTACTAAATTTAAAGCATGTCATATCTTTGTGTGAGATTAGCAACTTCCCAAATGGAAACTTGTCTTTTAAAAAAAGATTTTAAAGCTAAAAAATGGGCAACTTTACCCTTAATCAAATTAGAAACTTACTTCATCCAATTTAGTAACTTCTACCTATAAAATAAATAGAATAAAAAAGGATCATGGATCAGCTATTTGATATTCAAACTTTATTTAAGGTATTCAACATCCATATAAATGAGTGAGCATCATCACTTGTGATATGAAATTCTATCAAAATCACTCTAAAAGGCTCAAAGTATCATCACTCTGGCTGCATCACTCTAGACTTCTTCCACTTGGTTATAGGTATTTTGTCCTTGTCATTTGATTTTGATTTATTTCTAATATCATTATCTTATTTGGTCCACCCATACCCCTTTTTCCACTTTCCAACCTCATATCCACCTTTGTCTACCCAAAACCCCCAATCTACACTTTCTAACTTATTCATCTCTATATTTATATATGCAACCACTAATAGTTATCCTAACCACTGAAAGTTCACCCTAATCATTGATGGTTCACCCTAACCACTGATGGTTCCCCTAACTATTGATGGTTCCCTATGGTAGTGTTTTATAGCAAGTAATTTCCGCCCCTTTGCTTCCAATCAAACCCCACTTTCTATGTCTCTCTTTGATCACAGGACCCTTTCTAATTTTTTAAACTAGACCCCAACCATTTTAGCATCTAAATTTGATCATTTTATTTAATATGAAAATTATCATTTATTTCTAATGTGCATTTACTTTCTTAGCATTGAATGTAAATATCTTATTTTATCATTTCAGACTTAATTATTATAAAAATTAGATTGATAGCCTCCTAGCAAGCCTTGTGCTTCTTGGATATAGCACACACTAGGAAGTCCACTCAACCAACCATCTAACAACCCCATTTCAAGTGTTTATGCTACTTCAATGTTATTCCTTCCTAGCTAAAGAGGAGTTCTCATTTTTATTTGGATTCACACACTCATTCTACTAGGTATTCTGATGCACACCCTAATCACTATATTTATTATATTTACTTTCAAAATTAAGAAATGAAGAAAATAAATTGAAACATTTTGGCATGCCTAGTGGGACCCTACATTTTCTCAAGCTCATAGATGTTCTAGGACATTTATATTTGCATTAGTGAAATTCATTTAGTCATCTTTCATTCTTTATTTATATAAAATCAAAAACAAAAAATATAAGTTTTAGTTGCATCCATCTTAGGACTAGGATTACATTTTCATATTGCATTTAGTTGCTTCTTAGTTATTCTATTTTCATTGAAAATAAATCAAACAAAAAAATTCCTTTTGTCAAAATTTACTGCATACATTGTTTACTTTCTTGTCTTAGTTCATTTATACTAATTAAGTAAAGCAAATTAATCATAGAAACACAAATGTTACACAAACCTAATCACTTTCACAAAACAAACATCTAAACATACCTGAGACAAGGCCCAACTAGGATTTCATCACCTAACGGTAACCTTACCCCTTCTTGGCTATCCTACTTGGATTTCACCACCAAGGGGAGAACCAACTCAACTCTCTAGTTGAGTATAAACTCTAAACTTGGTATATTTTGGCTAAACACCTAACACTCTTATCACTATGGGATCATGAATTGAGGGGGTATGCCCTAATACCAAGACACATACTAAATTTTAATATATATTTTCTCTCTTGAGCACCTAAACAACATGAAACTATCCTTAGATTTTCTCTTTAGTACCTGATTTACAAGACAAATCCTTCTTCACACTTTAAGGCATAAGCCAAAAGTGATTTATAATTAATCATAGGATAAATTCACTTGTAGTGGATGCATTGATTACTTTTAATTCTTTTGGGTTTCTCTTTGTTTGAGGTGTAATTTTCATCATAATATATCCCCATTTCTCATATGGTCTTTACTAGACAAAAACTAAGAAATCAAACCAACCAACCACCACTATCTTCTTCTTCTTCCATAGAATACACTTATGATGTTGAAGGTTCTCCTCATTTTTCTCCCCCTCCTTCTAGATTCCCTATTATATCTAAAGGTGATACGGACTTTGTTGAATGCTTTGACAACAATCAAGTAGCTCTTCAACACTACCTTAATACCATTCCCCACCATACCTCCTTTACTTTGGTTCCTCATAGGGACCCTTCTTATGGAATTCCATCCCATCTTATGCTAGGTACTACCTTAACCCAACCTTCCAACATCCCATTCACCAACACTACTTAACCCCAATCCAATGTTCCAACCTCTAGACAAACACCTCCTACTACACCCCATATAAGTTTTACTTTACCTTTGATCATCTATACTCCACCCACCCTGGGATTATCTTCTACCCCTACTTCCACCCTTTTTTTAGTGGCAAACAATCCCTTAATCACTACCCCATTTCAAAACCTAGTGCTTTTGATACATCAAAAACTTCCACCTATTAGCACTAGAGTCACCACACAACCTCAATCTACCCAACCTCCACCTACAACCTCAACCCTAAATTTTATCCAACCTACATCCATTCTCTAAAAAGTACACATGGAAACCTACCAATATGGGTACATACCACCATCCACCCAACCATTTATGCCAATTAGTTTGTATGTGGCACCATCTCAACCACTTACCAATATGTGGCATGTTCCATGCCTTTTACCACTTATCCTTACATAACTACCACTCAACCCCAATAGAATATACCCCTCAATTATACATCTTCCCAACCTCAACCAAAATTGATTAAGATGCTAATGGACAAAATGATTGAATTGGAGTCATGAATTTTTGGGTCTCATAAGCTCTTATCCTATGACCAAATATAAAAAAAACCTATCCACCCATTTTTTTTCATCCAATCTTATCCACCTCAATGGGAATTGCCTAAATTTCCCAAAATTTCAAGGCATGGAGTACCCATAATAACATTTAAGAGCATTCAATCATTCATGTTATTTGATCAGATATGATGATGCTCTCCTCTTCCAAAAATTTCCAATGTATTTATTAGGACCTACCTTGATTTGTTATAGAAGTCTCCCTACTCACTCCATCTTCTCCTTTTCCCAACTAGCCCAAATATTTTTAGAACATTTCTCAGTCAACATAACTAAAAAGGATTCCCTAACTGACCTCTATTCCATCAAATAATTTGAGGAAAAATCCTTTGTTGATTATTTGGCTAGATGGAGAGGTCTTATCAACCAACTTTCCTTTACCTTACCCCAGCTTGAATTAATCAAATTATTCTCTAGGGGTTATGCTAAGAATATCACACCCACTCTCCAAGTCTAAACTTTTTGAACATTTGATGAAGCATTCACCATGGCATGAAAACTTGAAAACTATGTCATTGATGAGGGAAAATAGAAATTATAGAATAAAAATTCCACTTTTAAACCTAATGATTCTCCCTAAACCAAAACCACCATTCAACCTAATACCAAGGCAAATGCATCTACAAATTCAATGGTTTTGAAAACTTCCCCACCATTAATTGTCAACCAATCAAATTAAAACAACTTTACAAAACTTCCTTATCAACAAAATTAAACCCAAAACCAAGAATCTTCAAAATAATATACTCCCATTAGGGAATCATATGCATATATTTTGGATGAACTATTCAAGGCTAATCTTATCCAACTTCCACTAATCAACCACTTCAAAAATTTGATTCTTGTCACCTTCTACCTAGTTGGTAAAACAAAAATGACCACTGTGTTGTTCAACAAACCATTAGACATGACATAAATAGATGTAATACCTTTCAAAGTCTTGTCCAAAATCTCATTAACAGTGGTGAGTTAGTATTTGATAACCCCAATGCTCTCCCTAACCAATCTCTTGACATTTTCTATAAGCCTTTTCCAAACCATGCTGTTTCCACACAACATCATGAGAGTAAGCCCAAATCATATAACTTGCAGGGAGCACATACAATCAATGCTATCAATAATGTGCCCATTATTGAGGAAACTACTACCTATACTACCCAAATAGAGGAAATCAATTTATCATCTATTCCTTCTAAGACCCAAACAGAATAACCCATCACCCCTCTTTCTCTAATCATTGAAACCACATTCTCATCTTCTCTTTATTCGATAGAAATACCCAAAGAAACCACTAATTATTCAACCACTCATCCACTCTCCCAATATAAATGGAAGAATCACCTACTTCTTTGAACATTCAGCCTAAAACCAAAACCTTATCCCTTCCCTCTTTTGAAAGCACCACACTTACCTCTTTTATGCCCTCTTTGGAAACCATTCTATAAGAAGTTGTTACCTTGTCTACCTAATCATCACTTTCGAAACCACCTACGAATATCAAAACCAAAATCATACCTCCCACCACAACCCTCCCTTCTTATACACCTAAGGGCTTACGCTTTGAGACTAATGATTAAGGAACTATACCCATTTATAATCCCTTCTCAAGGTTATTTAAAAGTTTAGAGTTCACATCCTAGCCTAACTTTGATTAAGACACATTTTGGCATCAACTAGGCCTTCCTTATCTAAGAAAATATGATTCCTCAACACTACCTGAGTCTACCCTTATACCCATTATCACCCCTTCACTAGTTACCTCTTCTAAAGTCATAAATAAACCATCTCAAAAACCTCCACTTAAATTTGCCAATTTGCCTCATCCTTCTTCCACCAAACCAATGAAGAACTTGGGGATCATTCCCATGCCTAGTCATTCTCACCCCCTTTAAACATTAGACTTAACTCCCTCAAGCTCACCAAACCCAAATATAATTAAGTCCATTAATAAGGAATGCTTACCTCAAACTAAGCTCATACCACTTATTTCACATCTACCTTCTATATTAGGACCACATCCTTCCACTATCAAACCATCTTCTTCTCCATCTTTGATCACCAAACCCTCTAGTCCTTCATCCTTCTTAACCAGCTTACCCCCATCTACTCTCCTACCAGTAACCAAACCTTCATCATCAAAAAATTATACATCCAAATATTCAACACATAATCCAGTCATATCTAAGCAAACCCAACCACACCCATCAATCACTCCTCTAAACACTACTTTTGTGAAGAGACCAATCCTAAAACCTACATCACCTTTGTCAAAATATTATATAACTATTTTCAAAGGTTGTTTCAAACCTCCTCTATCAGCTTACCCCTAATAAAACAATTTGACCCATCTCATCCTATGCCAACTTAGTTTAATAATAACTTGATTTGTCTTTAACATAAGACTCATGAGCATGATACAAAGAATTGTAAGGCTCTCCAGACACTTGTCCAAAATCTTTTGGATGAATATGATCTATTAGAATAACCTCCAATTCCTACTCCATTATCTAACTCACCTATCTAATAAAATCCTTTCCCCTCACCTTAGAGCAAAGGGGAGGAACCAAAGTAAATGTTAGAACCCCTTATCCATACCATTAATATGGTGACCCATTCCCAGGCCCAATATAAGGACAAAGAGAAATCCAAAGTATCCATCCCATGGATCTATCCTTCAACCTACCAACCTACCAACCAGACCCTAGTATCTTCACCTTCACCCTCACAACCATCCAAACCTAAAGTCTTCATTCTATGAGATCCATCCTCCAACCCCACTCCATTCATCCACTGACTCATGTTAAAATAACACCACCAAACACTGACAAGAATGAGTCTCTATGATCTAATCAACACCTCACCCCAACATCATCAAAAATTAATGGAAGCTTTGCATTCTATAGAGGTTCAACTAGATGATCCACAACCTCTTGCCTCTTATATTGGATTTCTCTACCATTCTACCCTTATCACCTTTCAAGATTTTGAGATTTCACCTTTCTAATAAAAATATCTAGACCCTTCCCTATTCATCATAGCATACATTAATCAAAATTGCATCAAATAGGTAATGGTTAATGGGAGAGTCAGCATCAACATAATCTCTTCCCATACATATAATCAATTACAACTACCTAAAAACATTATTTTTGAGAGTTCAATGGTTCTTTGATCTTTCAATGATACCATGGCCACCACCTTAGGGATCATTTTTATTCATATCTATATGGGAGCTTGCACTATTCATGAGTTGTTCTATGTCATTGAAGGTGAGTTATAATACAAAATATTACTTAGATGGCCTTGGATTTGAGATATGCATTGTGTCCCTTCTACCCTACATTGATGTGTTAAGTTTGAGCATGAGGACCAAATTATTACAATCAAATCTTATCTAAGCCCCTTTGCCTCTTGTAATATGACATATTTTCCCAATGATGTTCTCATTCCTTCATCATCTTCCATACCATCCACTTCTAATCAAACATCCACACCAACCCAAAACCTCCATACCTATACCTTGAAAAATGATAAAGCATCAACAAGATCAACCATTCCTTCTTCTCAAATTCTAGTTGAAGATCCATTACAATCAACTTTTCAATGTCTCTCACTTGGGGAATATTGACTTTTGGCTTTAGATGCTCTTCCCACTCTGCATGAATATGGGAATCTTTGAAATGAACCTTCTTATGATCCCAACATTGAAACCATCATCCCTTTTAGGCTCCCAAACAATCAAACAAATTTTATATATGGGGGACTTGATAGACCACTCCTCACTCGCACCACTCCTCCATATATTCAACCTTTCACCTCCAATTTCTCTTATCTAAGCAATCTATCCTTTATCAAAACCTATCTTCATTTTTATGCTTGGAAAGGATTTGATATGGGACTTTATGAATAAGGACCTCATGAATTTCCCATCATCAAAACTCAAAAACCTCGTGAGTTCTTTGGGCTTGGGTTCAAACCAAAAGAATAACCCACATCACCAAAACCCATTATTACCCCCATAGAAGATACTCTATCCTCACCTAGCTCATCTTCCCAATTTCAGGACTCTGACATCATCCCATCTAATTTTTTTATCTATACCATTATTTTAGGCCCACTAACCTGTCAATAAGGTGGCCAAACTATAACCCTTCCTCTCATCCACCCTGAGATGATCGATGGTGATTCACCCACCATTCACACCATTCAATTCCAAGATGATTCTTCTATCCTCACCTATCTTGGTGTGGGGGATTATTCTATGCATAAATATCTCCCTCTTGAAAACTAAACCATGCTCAATTAATCAACCATTTATGTTAATTTGGGCACCTAGGAGGATCCTTGTATCATCAAAGTAGGCCAATATTTGTCTCTTGAAGAGCAGTAGGACTATCCTTCTTTCTTCCATGACCATAACATAGCATTTTCTTGGTCTTACCAATACATGTCTGGAATCAACCCCTACATCGCTCTCCATAACATCATTACTCATCCTAAAATTAAGTTGGTTTAGCAAAAACTTCATCATATGCATCCCCACATGGCTCTAATTGTTAAAAAAGAACTTCAATGCCTCTTATCTATTAATTTCATCAAACCCTTTGAGTATCCATAATGGTTTTATAACATCATTCATATTACCAAATTGAAAGGGGGCCTTTGCCTCTATATTGGATTTCATGACCCTAACCTCACCTACCTAAAATAACACTTTTCCCTACCTAACATCAACCAACTTGTTGATCTCATAGTTAACCAGGAAATGCTATCCCTTATGGATTATTTTTAGGATACAATAAAATCTTAATCACTCTTATATATCAACATAAAACTTCCTTCATCACTCCATGGGGAAATTTCTACTATCAGGTTATGCCCTTTGGACTAAATAATGTTGGAACCACTTATCAATGGGCCATGACCTACATATTTCATGATCTCATTCATAAAATTATTGAGGATTATGTCAACAATATTCTCAATAAATATAAGTATCACAAAGATCACCTTATTGTTCTTATAATAATTTTCAAATGACTAATCCACTATCATGTCAGGATCAATCCCAAAAAGTGCATCTTTAGGGTCTTATCAGGAGAACTATTAGGATTTATTATTTCCTTTCATGGAATAGAAGTGGACCCTGCCAAATTCAGATCTATTATAGAGATGCCTCCTACTAACTTAAATCAACTTCTTAGCATGTGAGATAAACTTTAGTCTATTAGATGCTTTGCTTCTCAATTATCTGATAATTGTCAACCTTTTCACCATCTCTTAAAGAAAGATGTCTCCTTCAAGTGGACCAATGAATGTCAACAAGACTTTGATGAAATCGAAGAGTATCTTCTTTCTCCACTTGTCTTCATTCCCCCTAAATAATATCAACCCTTTTACTTATACATATCCACCACTGATAATTCCTTGGGAACCATGCTCACTCATCTCAATGACTAGCATAAAGAGTAGGTCATTTACTACATCAGTCATACCTTAGTTAAATATGAAACCTAGTATACTCATTATAAAAAACTTTACCTCATATTAGTCTTTGTAGTCTCTAATATCCACCATTATCTTCTTAATCACAAAACCTATGTAATCACTAACACTGACCCTCTCAAGTATATGAACTCTAAGACATATGAAAACCAATGTATGGCTAAGTGGTTCATGCTTCTATCTGATTTGGATCTTGAGTTTCTCTTGTAAAAGTCCATCAAAGGATAGGTCATTACTGACCAATTAGTAAAATCCCCTCTACCTAACAAGTAACCCTTTCTGCTTACCTTCCCAGATGAATCTATAGCAACTCTTTCATCAGAGGAGCCCACCTACCAAATGAACATGTTTTTTGATGGCTCTAAATGCAAAAATGGTGGGGGGTGTGGAGTGATTCTCATCCCATTTAATGGAGAACCACTTCCCCTTTCTTTTAAGCTTGACTTTGACTACACCAATAACATGGATGACTATGAAGCCTTAGTCATAGATCTTCAAACTATCATGGCTTTGGGAATAAAATCAATTAGAATCTTTGGGGATTCTCAACTTGTCATTAACCAAGTCACAAGAACTTATCAATGTAAAAATTATGTTATCCTAAAATACAAAAAACTTATAGACACACTCTTAGCCTTATTTAATCGTTATGATATCCAATCTATCTTATGATCAACTAATAAATCTGATGATATCATAACCTCTCTTTCTTCCCAAATAACATCTCAACCTATCGAGTCCAAACTCTTTGTTACCATCCACCACTTCATTACCCCATCTTATATTAGTTCTAATCTTCCTACCATTTGTAGAGTGGAAACATCCCCTTTTGACACTTGGTATAACAAAATTTTTGATTATCTTAACCTTGGCATTTTCCCAACTAATCTTTCAAATAATGTCTAGAGAACATTTACCCAAGGCACTTCTTATTATATCATACTATGAGGCATCCTTTACAAGTGAGGCTTTGATAGCCTTCTTCTTCATTGCCTTCATAGTCATGAATCTTTTCACATCATCAAGGAATCCAATGATGGCATATGTAGGGGACATTTTAGTGGTATGGTTGTTACCAAGCATATTATTCACCTCAACTACTATTGGCCCACACTTAACTTAGACTATTGTGACTATGTAAATAATGCATAAAATTTCAATAGTGTGCTAACCTTCATCACACACCTTCCCATAGTCTTCAATTATCTCAAGGTTTTTGGCCCTTTTCACAATGGGGTCTTGACCTTATAGGGGAAATCAACCCCCATTCCTAAAAATGACATAAATATTTCATCACCACCATAGAATATTTCACAAAGTCATTGGAGGCCATCCCACTTATATCAATAAAGGCCAAAAAGATTATTAATTTCATCAATCACCATATCATTTTCCACTTTGGTGTCCCTCATAAAATCATCATAGACAATGACAAGTCTTTCAAAAATAAGAAAGTCCAAACACTTTGTGATGCTTTTGGCATCGATCTAAGCTTCTCATCCCCTTATCATCCACAAACTAATGGATAGGCTAAAACTTCCAATAAAACCCTTATCAAATTACTCACAAAGGTAGTCAATGCCTTTGGTCAGGATTGGCATCTTCATATCCCATGTTATTTATGGGCCTATTGAACTAGCATTCAAACCACCATGAGAGCTACACCTTTCTCCCTTGTCTATGGTGCTCAAGTAGTTCTACCCCTCATAGTCCAAATTCCTTCACTTCATGTATCCTTACATGAAATCCTTTTTGAGAGTGATTATCACCAAGAATGCCTTACACGACTAGAGATTATAGATGAACATCACTTGGCCACCCTTAATAATCTTCATTTTTATCAAGAGTGAATCAAGCATGCTTATATAAAACTTTAAAAAAATGATATTTCAACATTAGAGACCTTATCCTTAAATAAAACCAACATGTCACCAACATGGAAAGACCAAGAAGGGCAAGTTTTATTTTAATTGGTTAAGAACCTATATTATAGCCCATAAGTATAGATTTGGTGATTACCATTTCTCAAGGGTAAACTAGAGCCTAAGCCTATCAATGCTTTACATTTGTGTCCTTTATATTGTTAAATAGGATCACACTCACTTCTCTATCTAACTTAAGCTTGTCCCTTGGTTCACAAGAATTTACCTTCCCTTTCATTTACACTTATCATTTAAGAACACTTGATTTCAACAAAGGACCATATGATTTATCCATCATAAAAATATAAACCCAATCTTGAGTATGGGTACCATAACTCTACCTATAACATGGTTCTCATCGATACTTTTCATATTTTAATAAATGAAATCCCATGGTTAGTTGTTTCTCAACCCTTTCCATCAATTTATCATTTACCTCTTGTGCAAAGTCTTGCCTCCATAATGATGAATCCTTTGACCTAATATACTTTTCCATGTCAAAACAAATTACAATCCAAATCATTAATCCTTTAAATAATGTAGACTACTCCCTTGAAGTAAAACTACCCTTATAATTCAAAATTACTTAAAAATAGACTGCTCCCTTGAAGGACATCTATAAAAGTCAAAAATTTAGACCACTCCCTTAAAGGATGGCTAAGCAAAAAAAATAGTTAAATCTTCTTGCATTGATCAGATTCAACCACCTACTTAAATAAAAAAAAGTAGTGAGTCCAATTTTGTCAATAATCTAAAAAAATACACCTTAATCAGCTCTTAACAATGCCATTTTTCTCAATACCATCATGCTACAATCAGCTCCTATATATGGCACTAGTATACTTCCTACATTGATTAGTCTACACATTATTATAATTCATGAACTTGTCTATTACAACCCTTTGGTCCCCTATAGAAGAGGTAAGCTAACCCACAATAGGTTAACCCTTAAACCATTCACCTTTCACCCCTATTTCCTTCACTCCTCTCTAAACTCAAGGGACTATGAGCTTACTTGATATGAAGTGATCAAGACAACCTTGTTATCAATTCAAGCATACTCTTATCACTTGATTGGATTGTGTTCACTAAACCAATCTAACTATGGATTCTTATTATTTGATCCTTGATAATCAAAATAATATACTTGATTCTTACCCATTTCTTGGGACATATACATGGTCATTTTCTTACACTTCCACCTATCATCACATCCTAATAAAAGTCATTTATCACTACCTTAAGTTCTACATAAAACATAATAATCAACATCATAATCAAACATCATGCATTAAACATCTAACATTCATTTTCCATATCATTATAATCATCCTAATAACATTAACATCAACATAATCACCATCTCAATAATAATTAATAAAATAACATCATAAAAATCATAATCATCATAGTAAAATTCTATGTAACCATAATGACCATCCATGTAACATATAATGACATCATCATACCATCAAAATCGAAATAATATCTCATAATCAATATCATAGACATCATAATACATTATGTTCATACAAAACATAACACAACATCATCCAAATAATAACCACTATCATAAACATCATATCATCATCCCCATAATGACATGACAATCAACATAACATCTCATAATCAACCTCATGACTAACATAAGAATAATGATCATAGTTAACAACATGCTCCACAAAATAATTATACCCATCATAAATATCATAAACATAATCATCATAATCAAATCCAATCATAGCATCATAACAACATCATCATACCTAAGCTAACATCTCATCAAGAAAATAAGATAACATGCCATAATCATAAAATAATCCACATACATGATCATAAAGTTAAAATATCATAAAACAAAATGATACAAATACTCTATGTCTCTCTCAATCTCATCAATACATCTCACATCTTTGACACATAGGCTGATATCAATATATATATATATATATATATATATATATATATATATATCAAAAATAATGTACATCATATAAGTGTCATCATAGGATTACATCCCCAAAACCAAAACCACTTGAACATACTCCACCATCTAGTGGTGGATCCCCTCATGAACCTCTTTATGATATAGTCACTATCCACTAACTTGGTATAGCTAATGATGGTCCCCCTACTAGGATAGTCTTGTACTCACCATACCTCATAGTATTAGGTAACTAGGTGAGTACAATCACCTCATAATATCTCAACTCCTCAATGGTAGCTATATAATATGTCCTCAAAAGTATGTCAAGTTCTCTTCCTCCTCCTATATCCATCACCCTTACCCTCTGCCATAAATTATCTCTCTCCTAAGTGACTATCATGAAGCTGGCCCTCTCTTGATCTTGCTCACTTGTCAGAGAGGTAACCTATCCCTATATGGTGGCAATCTAGACCTATAAAGTAGTCACCTAGGTTTATACCACTACAAGGGCTACCATCATCTGATCACCTATACCCTATGCCTGTATAGGATCCATGTCCATAGGTCCCTACCCATCATCCCCTAATGAAAATATATAGCCATGTATCTAGTGTGATACCACCTTGTATATCTCTTTATGGCCTTGACATCATTAATAAGAGCTCTAACAGGTAGCTCCTCAAAATTAGGCAAACTTTCCTCTAGTTGTGGCTCAAATAAATCCTACTCTGCATCCTCCCTCCTATAGTGCAAACATCTAGAGGTATATCTTGTAGCAATGTAAACTATCTCTAAAATTGATCTATAGTGATCCAGTCTATCTCCCCATCTTGCATGTCATACACCCATCACCATATCTATAATGATAGCATATGGTACCTATACCCTATCCATATAGGCCAATATAAATATGTCCTCTATATGATATCTATATAAATCAAAACCTCCAATCAATCCCAGAACCACTCCACATCCCTAGCTCCAACACCAACCCCTAATAATGCTAGATCTCCACGCCATCACATAAAACCAACTCTATAATTAGTAGGTGCAAATCTATCCCATGGGAGTCTAACTGGTCTCAACACTTGTATGTACCTAGTAATAGATCACAAACAAAATGTTGATGTCATATCATCTCCTCACTCTAAAAGCCTAGAGCTCCCTATAAATCTATACTAGTAGTATTAGGGCCCATCCAAATACTATGCCCCCTAAAATTATCTTTATCAAAAATCCTAACAACAAACTCAATAATTGGCCACTATTTGAATCCAAAATAGAAAAATAGGAGATATCCATCATCATCATCATAATCAAACACTTATCATCTGGGGTTATATGATATAATGGCCCATATCATAAAGCTCCCTTATGGAATCTAGCCTCTTATTAGTCATCAGCATATATCCACTCCATCATCAATTTTTGTGTGGTATATCAAGTCCCCTTAAATTGATAGCTATGTAATCCTTTAAATGTTCTACTTATAATCCTCTAAATGTCCTTTAGTAGATAAACATCTCACTAATCAAGAGCAAAAAGGTGTTTGCATTTAGGTCCCATCTCTTGATGAGGGCCATAATCATCATGACATCTCATGGTAAGTATTGGTAGTGTCACATGGCCCCTAGGCTAATAGCCTTCATTTGCCTCCACTTGGCATCCATCATCCTATCTTGATAGTCGACAAGTATCTTAGGGACTCGATCCCTCATCTAGATATACTTATGCACCTATACATTAATCTAACCCTATTAGTCTTTCAATGTTTCTTAACCCTTCCATATTAAACTTATAATCTCTCTCTATAACCTATTCTTCTCTCTTTCAACTTGTTTAAACCACATACCTAACTTCTCTCTTGGACCTCTTACCTATTTCCCCCCATTTTTACCCTTTCTTACCTTTCTTGGCTTAGGGGTTGGCCCTTTTTTAGATAACCATCAATGGTTCAAGGAACTTTTGATGGTTTTGGGGCCTCATTTTACACCCCATGATGATTGTTGATGGTTAAGGTCTAACCATCACTGGTTACTATGTGTAACTATCAGTGGTAAAACCCTACCACCTTTTCTACCTATCACCCTCAATATCCTATAAAAATGTCTAATTTACCACTTTACCTACCTAATTCGTCATTATTGACCTTCCTTACCTATTCCACCTTGTTTTTTTACCTCATTTAACCAATTTTCCCTCTACTTAAAACCCTAGGGCATTACAACCTGCTTATCTTATTTTCCCTAATTTTCTCAATTTTATTCTATTTATAAATTTTCCTATCCCTAATTATCACTATTATAGCCAATTTAAAATAAAACCTACCTTATTACACATGCAGTGGTATGGTTAGAGCCTTCTCACCTCTCCTTGACCATATCCTCATCATCCATCCATTACTTGCACACACCCTCACCCACTCAACAATCTCCACTTCAACAAGTTTTTGGTTTAGTCACCAATCATAATCACACAAACTCAAGCTCATAAATCACCAAAAGTCAAATGAGCAAAATAACTCTTCATTTTTCCTTTTTACCTTATGGTATTTTAGGGTTTTACCCTAACCATCGATGGTTATGGAATCATTTATGATTACCCCTAACTGTCGATGGTTAGGGCACCCTAACCATCCACAATTAGGTTCTTTTTTTCTCCATTTTTATTTATTTTCCTCTTGATTTCCTCACCAACCATATAACCCCTTCAAATTACCTTTTTACCTAAAACTACATTTTCCTTGAAGTTCTTTTAGATTTGGGTGTCCAGGGAACTATGTAGGTAGCATCCACTCACCATGTGTAGTCAGAGTCAGCTTAACTACCTCTCCTAACCAATCTTACCTTGCTTACCTCACCACCTCTTCTTTGATGATTGGATGTTTTGACTAGATATTTCACATATTTTACATCACCATTGCATTATCATTTGAATGTTTTGACCAATTTTTCCAAGTTGACCATTCAAAATTTATACCAAATCATGCATGACCCAACCACTTGGGTTGTTTCTTAGGAGCACTTCCTAACCTAAATACCTACAACCTACCCAAATTTGCATAGATCACTTGAAAGGCCTAACCCGATCATCTATGACCAATGTTGTGGACTAGTTACCCTCTCTTGGCTTTTTAGACTTTAACTTTATTTTTTAACTTTTGAAAATTTTGTCATTATGTGATAATTGATATTTTACTTTGTCACTTTTTGTGTGTGATCTCACATCAACTCAACCAACTCAACCACCTTGTTTTACCTATCAAACCATGACCTGATTTCATTTCAACCTCATCATTTGCTGATTTGAAGGCGGATACCTCCTCCCATGACTCAAGACAACTAAACCTAGACCTTGATGAGCCTCCTATTTTTATTTTTTATCTTGCCCAAACTACATAATAAAAAAGGGAAAAATGTAGACACCTAAAAACTACACATGATAGTTTCTAGTGTCACCCCACCTTTAGAACTATAGCTAGGCCCATTTATGAACCTAACTTTACCAAACCCATTTTTGCTTATCATTTAAATCACCTCTTTTTCACCCTTTTTTACCACTTTTTCCCCTAGCCTATGAACTACTGATGGTTATAGTAACCATCGATGGTTAGCTTAACCATTGATAGTTAGGTCCCTTCTTTATCTTGAACCAACTTTAAAGTATACCATCTCTTTGTGCAAGATTAATAAATTCTCAAATGGTAACTTGTCCTTAAAAAAATATTTTAAATTTACGAAAGTAGGAAACTTTACCCTTGATCAAATTAACAACTTACTTCATCTCATTTAGTAACTTCTACCTATAAAAGAAGTAGAAGAGTAAGAGATTAGCTATCAGGTATTCAAGCTTTCTTAAAGGTATCTGATGTTCATATCAGTGAGTGAGCATCATCACTTGAGATCTAAAATTCTATCAAAATCACTTTAGAAGGCCTAAAACACCATCACTTTGGTTACATCATTCTAAATTTCTTCCACTTGGTTACAGGTATTTTGTTCTTGTGTCATTTGATTTTTATTTAGTTTCAATATCATTATCTTATCTAGTCTACCTTCACCCCAGTTTCCACTTTCCAACCTCATTCTAAGTCTATCTACCCAAAACCCCTAATCTACACTTTCTAACTTATTCATCTCTAGATTTGCATAGGTAACCACTGACAGTTCTTATCACCAATGGTTCACCCTAACTATTTTTGTTTCCCCTAACCATTGATAGTTCCTTATGGCAATATTTTATAGCAAGCAATTTCTACCCTTCTACCTCCAATAAAACCCCACTTTCTATGTCTCTCTTTGATCACAGGACCCTTTCTAATTTTTAAAACTAGACTCCAACCATTTTAGAATCTAAATTTGATCATTTTATTTAATACATAAATTATAATTTATTTCTAATGCACATTTACTTTCTTATCATTGAATACAAATATCTTATTTTATCATTTTAGACTTAATTGTTATAAAAATTAGATTGATAACCTCCTAAAAATCCTTGTGCTTTTTGGATCCAGTACATGTTAGGTAGTCCACTCAACCAACCATCTAAAAACCCCATTTCAAGTGTCTATTATACTTATAGGTTATTCCTTCCTAGCTAAAAAGGAGTTCTCACTTTCATCTAGATTCACATGAGTATTCTACCAAGTATTCTTCTACACACCCTAATCACTACATTTATTTTATTTACTTTTAGAATTAAGAAATGAAGAAAGTAAATTGAAACACAGTCAAAATAATCCACTTGTGACTACTCAACCATCAACTTAGGCCAATATTCCCACAAGTTTCCTCAAACAATAGCTACAACAAATGAAGGATGTAATTTTTGTCATCCAAGCTAGTAAACAAGTCAAAAATTTCAAGTTGGATGATGTTTGTTATTACCATTTCAATATGGAATACTTGTATATACCATTTGCTTGAGGGTATGAGCCACCAAAGTTTGACAAACACAAGGGGAAAGGTGACCCTGAGGCCTATTTGATAGAATTCTTTGTCACATGCCAACTAGTGACATATAATTTTTATTTCTAAGAAGTATAGATGGACAAGCCTTGGAATGATTCCTAAAATTTCCCAAGAATTTCATATCTAATTTTGATGATCTTTTGAACAAGTTCATGTATCACTTCTCTTACAATTTTGAGCATGAGATTTCATTAGTAGACTTACAACAAAAAAAATAAAAACTAGGAAAAAGCTTCATGGGATATCTATAGCTATGGAGAGCCATTTCAAGCCAATTCACCTAAAGTCTACCAAAAAAGTAACTAGCCACTATGTTTACCAAAAACCTACACAGTGAGATATCTTACTATATGGAGTTACAGTGTGTATATACATTCAAATAAATCATTAACAAATTATTAGTGATTGAAAGATCCCTTATTAACAAAGGGATCATTAAATTAACCTCATCAAATTAGATTAATGGGTAGAATTAAAATTAGAATAGTGTATAAAATCAACATACAGTCCAAGTGCGAGCATCTCAACCAACACAAGCTTATAACAATGACAGACCCAATAGATTTAATCATAACAATAATGTTATAATAAATGGATTAACAAAGTCACAACATGTCCAAATGATGAAAAAACTATCTACTCAACCTCCACCACCTTTCAAAATTACTCCTAACCAATAACCTTTTCATCATCCATATCATGCACAATAAGCGTAATAACCTAGACCAGCACCATAAATGTAACAAACATAGAAAATTCCTATGTCTTTTCAAAACCCTCCTCTTCCAAAGAGAAACATGCCTAATCATCATGATTTTATTGACCTTGGAGAGCCATATAATTAGTATTTCAAAAGCTCACATCGACTAAATTGATTAAATGGGATATTTAGAAAATAAAAATTCATGAGGGTACCAACATGCCAGACTGGTATAAGCCAAAACAATTCTACATTTTTCATAGGGTTAATGGCCATAATTTGTATCATTGTGTGAAAATTAGACATGTAATTAAAAATATGTTGGAAAATGGAGATATCATGTTAGATTATGGAGCTTCCACCTCCAATCGAAGCCTCAATATTTATCAAAATCCTTTTCCCCAACATAGTAATCAATAACAACAATAACAACACAATCAACAACAATAGTGGCTAGTGCAACATCAACAATAATAGTATCAACAACCAATATTAAACCAATAGACTTAATAGAACCCATAGTATAACCAACAATTTAAAAATAATAGACAGAACCAAGGCCAAAATGATATGAATAACTAATAGACCTACCATGCAATTACACATGACTACAACTCAATTGTAAGTTATGTTATAAGAGGTTGCATTAACACCATTTCCATTAATCCAAGACCAAGTATCCATTAGACAAGATCATTGCTAATCATTCCCAACCAACTAACCTATATTGGTAATCCTTCCTTGACCTAGGATTGCACATAGGTGAACCAACAAGTAGGGATTCCCATGTTAGGACCTTACATTAATAACTCATCATTAGCATATAAACACACACAAGTGTATTGGTAACTAAGACATATCCTATTTGGTCCCCATCTACCATCATTTGTTAGTAATAATAGTCTTATATCTAATCCTAATTGTGTAAACATAACTTGATGGTCAAAGATTACCATACCTAGCCCATAACCATCTACCACTTCACCCATCATCGAACTAGACATTCTACCTCAGAATAAGCCATTTACCACTATTCAAGAAAAGATGTTTGACATTATGGAATAATTAAAAAATATTCCATCACAACTTTCTATTTTAGATTTGTTGTATATGTTTACTATCCATAAAAACATCTTGATAGAGTTCCTTGGTCAATCCATAGTTCCAAATGACATTTTCCCTGATAAATTTCAAGTTTTGATTGGACATATAACTCTAGACCAATAAGTAACCTTTAACCAAAGTGATATATCATCCCTTTGCCCTTTGCAAAATAATCTATTATACATCAAAGTTTACATAAACAATAAAAAAGTGAAATGTGTCCTCATAGATAATGGATCAAGTCTGAATACTGTGTCTCTAAAGCTCATCAATCTTCTTCAGTACACCTTAGTAGATCTCTAAGAAAAAATAATCACCATCAAAGCCTATGACAATAAAGAACAAGAATCACAAGAAATTATCAGCTTACTAGTTATAATTGGGCCCTTAACCCATGATACACTTTGCCATGTGTTATATCTTGATTTATCATACAATATGATTTTGGGTAGACCTTGGTTACACAAGATTTGTGTAGTCCCATTGATGTTGTACTAGTGTATCAAATTATCCCATTTAGGGATAGAGGTTATTATTCCAAGAGATTTACATCCATATGAGCATTATAAACGTCTAGAGGCCAAGTTCAAGAGCTAAAATTACCATTTTGGCATGAATCTAGTTTCTAAGTAGGACAAAGGGAAATCAATACTTATTTATTTCCTAGAGAATAATTGCATTGACCTTGACACCCTTGATTCATTTTCCCACATCCCACCTCCTAAAATGCCCAATCACTATACCATCTTAGCTAATGGCCCAAGATATTATTTAATGCATGACACCTTCCACATTGCAAAGCTTCCATAGAACCCTAAGTCCTTTGGAAGACCAAAATATAAAACACTAATTCAATGGCAAAGAAATCATAAAGGCCAAATTAATAGTCTATCACCCATCACATTCATAATAACCTCTAGCTAAAGATAAGACCTTCTCGAAGATGATGAATCATGGTTAAATAATGACAAACTGATTGATTGTTAAAATAGATCCAAGTATCTTATTACTAATCAGATCATGTAGAACCAAGACTATGAAGGAGGATGCCTCAAGATAAATAAATGGGGAACACTTGAGCCCATTTCTATGATTAAGTACAAAGGAACCTATGGATTAGGATATAAACCACCTAGGGGTGACCCCATGTAGCTTATTCAAGTTCTATCACCAATGACTAGTGATGATGATAAAGTAGAGTCTGATCATAGCCAATTCAATGACTTAGCCCAAACCAACTTGTTTAACCATAATACCATTTATACCTTTTGACCAGTCATTCATCATAATCTACTACCATTGTTTTATCCCCAACTGATAGATTGGGACCAACAAGAATCCAATATGCCAATTGATGAGTTTTAGAATGATGAAGCTTTCTTATGATTTTTTAGGCCTTATGGATAATGTTTTATTGGGAGACCATAAATCAAGGTTCTCAATCAAACTAGATCTTGAAGCCTATTTTGGAGAGTGGGTGAACACCCTTATCTAAATGAAAATAAATAAAACATTGAGGTTCCAAAGTGAAAACCTATTTGAGGCACTTTTGGACCAGGGAAAAAGTAAAGATAAATACTAGTCTAGTGATGAAAACCTATTTTGAAAACCACTAGATGGGGGTGTTCAACCTTCTTAAAATATAGACTAGGAGACCACCAATGACAAACTTGTCTATGGCTCCAAGTTTAGTCTTGATGAAGAACATGATTTTGATTAGATCATCTAGGATACCAATGATGGTGAACTTGCCTATGGGTTGGAATTTAGTCTTGAAGAACAACACGCATTTGATCACTTCATTAAAGAGTTTCTAAAAACATTTTTTACATGGCCATCATTCCCCTTGGGGGATTCTGATTCATCATGTCTAAGAGAACTTGAAGAACTAGTCCTAACAGAGGACTCTAACATATCCAAATAATTTACATCTTTGCCCACTATTCTTGAAGATGGTTTAAAACTTCTAGTGGAAGACACATCATAGGTTAACATCAGGACTCCAAATGACCCAAAATGGATTAAATTAGGTTCCTGCCTCATTGATGAGTATCATGAAGTCTTTACATCTCTATTGAGGGAATTTGAAGATATATTTACATGGGCATATTCTAACATGCCTGGTTTGGACCCCACCTTGGTTGTTCACCACCTTGTGGTATAGCCTGATGCCAAACCAATAAATAAAAATTTACATAAGATGCATCCTCACATTGTTATATTAGTAAAGAAAGAGTTGGAAAATCTCTTAGAAGTGAGATGTATTAGGCCAATTGACTATTTTGATTGGATTTCTATTATAGTTCCAGTCACTAAAAAGGTAGAAGGAATAAAAATCTGCATTAATTTTAGGGATATTAATAAATATTGCCCTAAACATGACTTTCCATTACCAAACATTAGTATTATTATCAAATCAATAGTGGGTCATGAGATTATTTCACTAATGGATGGATTCTTTGGTTACAATCAAATCAGAATTGCACTAGAAGACCAACACAAAATAGTGTTCACCACTATGTGGGAAACATTTTATTATCAGGTTATCCCATTTAGTCTTAAGAACATAAGGTACACCTATCAAAGAGTCTTGATAGTCATATTTCATGATATGATGTATGACGTTGTTAAATACTACATCAATGACATACTATGCAAATCAAAGACCAGGCCGATAATCCAACAATATTGAGGAGGATATTTGAGCAACTACATGAATACAAAGTCAGGCTTAACCCTAATAAGTGTATTTTTGGAATCACATAAGGTAAATTTATTGGCTTTATTGTGTTTATTAGGGTCATAAAATTTGATCTAGCCAAAGTATGAGACATAATAGAGATGCCACCATTGGCTAACTGGTGTCATATATTTACACATCTACTGAATAAGGGTTTAACATTTCTTTTGAATAATGATTGTCAAAAATATTTTCAATATCTCAATGACTATCTTAAAAATCCACCAATTTTACGGAAAGCCATTCTTTCTATATCTATTAGCTACCAAAAATTCCTTGGGGGCACTTCTAAATTAACATGATGATAATGGAAGAGAGCATGTAGTGTATTATTTAATCCATACATTGGTTGTGTAGGAATACAATTATATGCCCACTAAAAAAACATGTTTAGCTATGGTCTTCAATGCTCAAAAATTATGGCATTACATGTTGAACAATAAGACCATGGTAATTTCAAAAGTAGATCCACTTAAGTATCTACTATCCAAAATAGCACTATAAGGCTGCATGGCCAAATGAATCATGCTTCTCAGTGAGTTTGAGATAGATTATGTAAACCAAAAAGCTATCAATGGGTAAGTTATTACATATTAGCTTGTTGAAGCACCCTTTAAAGATACAGAGTCACTCACATTTCAATTTCCTAATGAATTCATCATGACCACATTAAATCACCTCTTGAAGAACGACACTAGAATCTATATTTTGATGGTTCATTCATATCACATGGATTAGGGGTAGGCCTTTTGTTTATCACACCATAGGGGGATTTAATCCCTAAGTCATTTATAATTAGATTTTTTTGTACCAATAACATGGTCGAACATGAAGCACTCATTATAGGGATTTGATAGGCCATACAATGGAACATATATCATCTAAAGGTTTATGGTGATTCATAGTTAATCATCAATCAAGTTATAGACCAAAGATGACAAGTTGGTTCCCTACAAAGCCATGGTCGACACTCTAAAGAAAAAAATTGTTGACATCCAATTCAAGTATATACCAAGAGTCAATAACAAAATAGCAGATGCCATTGTTGCCATTGGAAATTTGATTTGAAAAATAGATACATCAAAGGAATACCAATTTATCATTGATAATTTGTTAGTGCCAGCTCATGAACCATCAACCATCATAATGATCTATGATATTATTGGTCCTAACTCTACTTGGTATTTATAACTATTTGCCTATTTATAAGACCATGTTTTACCAATAGACTTATCCTAAAAACAAGCCAAAGATTTCATCCATAATGCTTAATGTTATAACTTACTTAAACCAACCTTATATCGCCACAATTTTAATATAACTCTACTTCATTATTTATCTTTGAAAAAATATATACTAGTGTTATGGTAAGTTCACGAAGCAGTATGTGGATCCCACACAAATGGGGTAGTCTTGTCCAAAAATCTCATGTGTACTAGTTATTATTAGCTAATGATGGATGCAGATGTACCTACATATATTAAAAGATGTGATAAATGTCAATGCCATGCCAATTTGATTCATGCCCTATCCAAGACTTTGAAACCAATGTTAACACCATGGCTATTTGTTACATGGGGTCTTAATCTCATTGGGAAGATAAAACCCAACTCATCTAATGGCCATAAGCATATCTTTATCACCATAGAATATTTCACTAAGTGGGTTGAAGCTATACTCCTTACTTATGTGATTGAAAAGAAAATTTCCAAATTCATGTTCAACCATCTCATCTACCATTATGGTATCCCTTCCAACATTATATATTAAAATGGAGGATCATTCAATAACAAGGATGTTTAATCATTATGTGCCAAGTACAAGATCAAACAACATTTCTTCACATCATATTACCCTCAAGGTAATATCCCAACTAAAGCATAAAACAAAACCATTAACAACATCCTTAAAAAGATTATCAATAATGCTATTTATGATTGACACCTTTAGATATTATGTTCCCTTTAGGCATATTGTATCGATCATCACACCCTAATCAAATCAACTCTATACTCACTTGTTTATGGAACCAAGGCCATTCTTCCCATTGAGGTTGAGTTACCATCATTATGCATCTCTTTAAAGCATGTTTTAGATGATGAAGACTATTGAGTATCTCAATTATAAGAGATGGAGTTACTTGATGAGAAATGCATGGATGCTGTGAACAACTTTCAAGCATATAAAAATTAACTTTGTGGCCACTACAATCAGCACATGAAATATAGACAATTTAAACTTGGTCATCTTATACTCAAAAAAAGCCAAAAAATAACATAATTAAAAAGAAGCATATAAGGTAAGTTCAAATCCAATTGGGTTTGTCCTTTCATCATTATTCTAAACTATGATGTAAAAGTATAAAGGATCACCATAGTAGATGGGGTTGAAATTGATGAGCCTATGAACATTATACACCTCAAGTGGTACTACACTTGAGTGAATCGATGTATTATCTATGAGGACCATTTTAAGTTATACCATATTATAAATATTCTTCTTTGTATGATACCATTCAACCATCCTATCATCTTTACCATTATACTAGCCTGTTACTTTGACATTCAAACTAGTCCATCCTGCCATTCCATTCTATCAACCAAATCATGTTTTGATCTATCCTATCCTATCCCATTTGACCTTGGTTTATCTATTTGTTTCATGTTTTCAGCATAAAAAATTAAATCAATTTTAGTAGTTGTTTCAATCATCCCAAATAGAGGTAGTATTTTGGAATAGTATAATAGAAGATTTGGCAGTTACATCTTTTTATTATTTTTCCCTTATTATCATGTTTATTTATGTGAGCCTGATTATATTTGACTATAGGGTTAAATCAATGTTTTACTAGTCTTTTTACTGATTATAACTACCTACAAGAAAATTAGTATCATTGATATGATCAGTTGTATCCTATTTATAACTACTTATGGGCAAACTAGGGGTAACATTAGTTTATTGTGCCTTGATGTATCAACTTGCCATTCCTATGTCATATTATTCCATCATACCAACTATGCCTATTTTATTTGAATTAGCTACTACACTAGTAAGATTCCTCTACTATAAGGTAGAACTACTATCACCTAGGGCTATTTTAGGACTATGTGGGTCATGCTCAATATATATTGAGGTCAGCTCAACCCCTTTTTTTGTTACACTCTTGACATTTTGTGATCATAATTTCAAGTTAGCCACACTCTCACCATTTTGTGAGCTTAGACTATAAATTGTCTTATCATTCTTGACCAATTTGAGATACTCAAAATTTCCAAAAAACATTTTTAAAATTGATTTAGAAAAACACAAAACATTGATCACTTCTATGCCTTAAGGATTCTAGGAACCCTCACTAAGTCATAAAAACCCACTTTTTATTTAGCTCCCCATCTATTTTAGCCTTTTATCCCATGCTGTTACCATTTATCAAGCTCATTCTCATATTCTTCTATTCTACAATCATGTTTTTATTTCTCATTAGTTTCTTCTTTCCTATTCCCTAGGAGAACTACATTTGGTTTGAATTTTGTTTTAGATATCATGTCCATAGAACTATGTAGGTAGCATTCACTTTCTTAGTGCATATAGAGACATCTCAACCACCCCCTTCCTTTTTATTTTATTCCCCCATCATATTTGTTTTTTAAGTTATCACCTATTTTCTAGGGGTAATGTTCATCATCTTGTTTGTGTTTAGTTGTTTGTACTAACATTGGGAATAATTGTAATTTGTTTTGTTGTTTGTTTGTGTGCCTATTTATTTGCTTTCAATATTGTTGCCTTGATTTAGTTTACATATGTTCATTGGGTGATTCCTTGTGCATTTATAATTGAATCCATCCATTTTCATATGTAAACATTATCATCATGGTTTTTATCATTGGTGCATTATTTTCCCTTGAGTATTAGATAATGGGAGTCAGTCATTATGTATATTTTGACCAAGTCTTCATGGTGTTTTATCATGATGCCTACCATCATATGCTACATAAAAAATTAGGTTCAAGAAGTCTACACCATAATGCAACATTGATATCTCCTTATCACTATCACTGGCACCAATAACTATCCCAATCATATCCCAAATAGAGTAATTAAACAATGAAATAATTTTAACCTTTCTTAGCTCAAATGAACATATCCTTAATAGAAGGTTATCCCAATTCATCTTTATCCTCTATATCAAATTATCATCATCATTATTTAAATCATTAGCCATCAATAATATTTTCCATAATTGGGGTATAATTCTTATAACTGCCTTTGGGAAAACCATTGTAAACCATCCCACCTACATTCTAAATGATTTTAATTGCCTTTGGGAAAATCATTGTGTTATCACCAATTTGAGGGTTCATGATTATAACCACCTTTGGGAAAATCATTCACTTTATTCTCCCTAATTAGGACATGTTTTGATCATGTTTTTCTTTCTTAACTAGGGCAGATCTATCTTCTCAATGATTATAACCACCTTTGGGCAAATCATTATATTATCATACCATCTTTTTTACTATTAGGGTGCATTACTTATAACTACCTTTAGGTAAACCATTGTACACTATCCCACTTTCATTCTCAATGATTTTGTTCACCTTTAAGAAAATCATTGTGTCATCACCCCATCATTTTTATTTAATTGGTCCACTCATTTTCCAACCCCTTTGCCAACTTCTCCCTTGAGGGGGTACCCTACAGTTCATCCATTGCCTTTGAAGTCATAAGCACATAGATCATTTTTATTCTTTGAAAAGACATTACTATGATTATATCTTATAATGCCTTCCCAAATAGGGGCAAACTGTAGACACCTATAATTGGCCACCAATGGCATTTTACCCAAATTTAGAATAATTCTTACCAACCATTAAACATATAGCCTATGAATTTCTAAAAGTCACAACTTTGGCTTCATAACAAGTAATTAAATCAATTTGGCTTAAAAATCAATTAAATAAGATAAGTGCACACATCATTTAATTCAAATATTGAAAAAATGTTTAAAATGCTTAAAGGGATTAATTAATATGCAAATCCTAATTGAATTCATCCTTGAGCAATTAAATGAATTATCAAAAGGGAAATTAAAAAATTAATAAATATAATAGGAATTAATATTTAGCTTTTGTGAGCTATCCAAAATCCAAAATATCTCAAGCATGCTTATTCAATTCTAATCATGAGGTTTGGACACCTTTTAACTCTAATGGGGTTAATTAAGCAAACCTAGGTTAGGATTTAACTTGTTCCAATTTGATTTCAAAGCCTATAAAAGCAAGCCTAGAGCTCTTGATTTATAGAGCTTAGATAGAGTAATGTTATAATGCAAGATTTGATTCATGAACTAAAATCATAGTGTTATAATGCCACAATTGAACCAAGAAAATCCACTTTCAATCCATATCAAATCCAAAACCATAATGATAATGCTAAGAGGAGATGGAAATAGCCAATCCCCATTGACGAAGACCTTTTGAGTACAATCCAAGGAAGACAAATGAAGAAGCCTCTTAGAACATCTAAGGAAGGTAATAAAGGTATGTTTTCTTATATTTTAGTTATTTTTTGTTCATTTGTGTTTATTCACCATTCTCCTCCCTTTGATCTAGGCAAGGTAGTGTTATGTATGTTAGTGTGTTGTTTCTTTCATTTTGAGTTGATTTCGGTGATTTCATTATGAATTAATATATATTCCTTGATCACATAGGCTAGTACTTAGAGTCTTTTATTGCATGATCCTTAGGGAATTAATATCTCTTTTGTCTCATTGTATCATCCCTTTAAGTATGAATTTCCTTCAAATACCACTATGTTTTCAACTTAGTACAAGTTTGAGGAGAAGCTTGTATTCTCCTTTTGATGTAGATGCATCCTCATGAAAGTGATGACTATAGCATGGTTTATTACACCATTATATTCCTCTTGAATCCTCCTCTTCATATTATTCTCATTAATTTTTTCTTGAATAAAAAACCTCATATAAGACCATGCACAATCTTTCACCATGTTTAGAAACTTGACTTAGTTTATGAGGTTGTAGGTAGCTTCTTAAGTTTTTTGGTATGATTATAACATTAGGTGTTTTAGATCCCTCTTCAAAATATCTTTGATGGATAATAAATATTGTTCTATTGAAACATATTTTTAAATTATCAAACCTCTTCAATGTCACTATCCCTTATTTGGATCACAAACTTCACTTTATGTGCTTGATAGTACTTTTCATGTTTGTATAGACTAGGAGCTATGGAGTGATGATGCTATGACTACATAAGGTGTTTATTTGAGTTTATCCATGTCAAAATTATGTATTTAAAAAAACACTCTTATTTAATTGATCTATACTCTCTTTAATGTCTCCATTTAACATGCTCACCTACTTGGTTGTAGTTACTATCAAATTGGGTTGACTATAAGTATCCTCTAGCTCATTCTTGATGTTGATTGAATTAGATTTATATGTACTTTAAGCCTTGATTTAGGTTAAAAAATAATCATAGTATTTAGGGACTCAGTAGTGATTTAGGTTATTAAAAAACCTTGATAGGTTTCTTGATCTTCAAAAACCCTTACCACTTTAAACATAAGCTTGTAGGTGCATTTTTGTGTCTCAGTCATATACTTTCATGAGCTGAATATATCACTTTTGAGCTCTATTTTGAGGTCACTAATCATAATGTGTATTCATGCATTTGGGTGGTCAATATCCATAAGTCCTGAAATCATATAGAACTTGACTATTGTAGCCTTCAATATGGGCATGTAGGTATCTTTAGGAACCTTGATTAAGAGCATATGAGTGTCTTTCAAGTGTTTATGACCTAAAATGAGATCTCATTTATATTTTAAACCTTCCTTGACTTCCAATCCTTACCCAACCCTTATTTTATAAACAAAAATCTCAAAGCCCATGCCCTTTATATCTCCTGAGGACTATATTATCCTATAGCATGTTGTACAAACTGTGAAAAGGGTCCTTTTATGCTTGGAGAGTGTTGGCAAAGCATAAGGTGTCATTGATTGTCTCTCATCATGATGAACTCTATACCTTCTTTGACATTTTTAAAACCCTTAACTTGCATTCAAGTATCATTCACCTATTTGACTATATCCTTATTTATTAGTTTTAGGTCTCCCTATAAGGCTAAATTTGACTATGTCATTTCTTAGACACTCTTCCCTTTACATTCTTGATCTTATGTTGATCCTACTCATCATTGTCACTCATAAAATTTTCTTGAAATCATGAAACCCCCCTTTAAAACACTATTATCATTGACCCTTTGTAATCTTGGAGGTATGATTTCCATTTAATATCATTGTAGGTATCTTTAGGGATGTAGGTGTCCTTTACTCTTCTCTTTAATCCATTCAAGGCTTGACATGTTTTGTACCCTATTTCTCTCTTTTTATGATGATCACCTTCAAAACCCAATAAACTTATTGAAGTGGTTTCCTTTAGGTCTCCTTATGGGCATATATTTTCACTTGACTAAAATAGTTCTCCTAAGATGGTTTTAGGTCATTGTCCTTATGCTTCTTAGGCCCTATTTGACCTGACAATTATGTTCTTGAAGCTCCCTATAAACTATTGTGCAATAGCTTATTGATCATGTATTCTTATGATAATTTTAACCCTTAAAATATTAATATTTCCTTCAATCCAGATTTTATGTGGTTATATGATGTCATCCTATATAGAGATAGACTAAATTAGGCCTTGGAGAGATCACTAGTTATAAACTAGGCCATTGTTCCCCCATCTCTTGTAGCTTGAGGTGGTCATTTGGGCATGAACCTTTAAGAAGGTATCTCTTCCACATGATTTAGATCTTGTACCTTATAAAAATATTATTAATATATTTATACCTTGTTGTAGGTCCCTTTCATGGTTGTATATGATATTTTATAGGTGCATATATCTCCTTCTCATGCTTATGTTAGTCTCTAATCAACCCTTGACTCTGTATAATAATGAAACCATGGAATGAAAATTGATTTAAGGGTGGTGAGGATGAAAGATGATGGAAACACATGAATGGATGGTGAAATAATCACAAAACATAGTGAAAAGATAATGTTATGATAGTGATAGGGGTGAGAAAAATAGAGGTGGAAAGGAGCACTAAAAGAGCATGTCAAGACCAAGATGAGGAGTTGTATGTAAACATGAACCTATAATCCTCACACCATATTAATTTTTATGCCTTTTTACAATGATAATATGCTGAAAATGAAACATAGGTTTCTACAAAAAAGCTTAAAACATGCTACTTTTCCTTAAACAATGCTAAACTAGCCTTTTGAGATAATTAAGAGCACAAAGATGGGCTATGCCATGAATCCTTAGAGAAATTATTGAGTAAAATTGTTTTAAAACATGATAACATTAATTAAATATATGTTATGGATGACACCAAGAAATCTTGAAAACCCTCTCTCTCTCCTAGACTGTACAATTTCTCTTTAGAAGCATGTCAAACTATAGATTGCACTCCTTGTCTTTGTGAGATTTTTTTGACCTTAATATGTGTGAAAAAGGAATAAATTATACCATAAAAATGTGGTTTAGGTTCTAAACAATCTTTTAAAACTTGGATTTTCTTGAAATGATGCCCTGGTGAGGAATAATTAAAGAAAATTGGTTGCCTTTATGGATGCAGAATTGTAAAATTTACCCTGACTTCAAATAAATGATTCGTGAGGGAGAAGAGACAAATTTTAGAACCACTTGATCCATAAATAATCCTTATGAGTCTAATTTATTTTACCAAAAATTTAAACCTTTACCTTCTCTCTCCAAACTTTACAACATCAAACCTAAAGCCCTGTCACTAAGTACAAACTAACAAAATGGAGAATATGAACCAGTTTTGAGCCTATTTTGCCTGTAATTTCCCTAAAATTATAATGAAAGCCTTTTCATGTCCTACTAATATTTTTTCAAGATTTATTTTTATGGTTGGTCATATGGATCCATACTTTTCTTTGTAAAATGAAATAAAATAGCCCTTTTTTACCTTTTATTGAAACTAAAGCTTTCCACTACCAAAATTAGAAGATAATAGAAGTATTAAAAGTCATATAGGATAAAAACACAATTTTATATCCCTTTACATGTTTTTTAGGCCAAAATTGACATGTGGGTGGCAAAAATGGTTCTTTTTGACTTAAAAATACATTAAATCACCTTTTTAGCTTTTAAAACTTTGGAATTAGGTAAAATTCATGTATTTGAAGTAATTTAAGGCACATTGGATATTTTAATGTCATTTTTACTCCAATTTTAACATTTAAAGATGAAAACTTGACCTTTTTAACTAAAATTTGCCTATTTGACCTCCTTACAGAGGCTATTGATAGGATATTGGAAAGTTTTAGATTATAAGGGTTGGTATTTGGCCTTGGAAGACCATACTACTAACCTCTTTGGCAACTCACAGGGGTTGACTAGCCTCCTGGTCAAAAGGACTTAATGTATTTGACATGATAATGATAATTTGAAACATATCAATCTGACTTGATGACTTTATTAAACATCAAATAGACTCTTTTAGGCTTTGTAACACCTCTTTTGAATATGAAAACAATAATACTAAATGGAAATAATAACTAATCTAAAAAAAGGACAACTACCCTAAGAGAATTGGAAAACAAGACAAACACAATATAAGGGAAGTAGACTATTGCTTGTGATATTCACTTATTGAAAAAAAGTAAACTTAGAACAACTAACCTGAAGTGAAAAGATTTCCTATAGTGTTAAATGGAAATTTGTTTTGTCCACAACTAATCATGTTTTTCATCTCTCTATATCTCTATTTTACAACTAAGAGTATTTGTATCTTTGTAGTCTCTTAGAGAAATAATTGGTTCTTCTACTACTAATTTTAGGTACATGAGTTGTAGACATGAGTTTAAGACCCAGTTATACTCCTAAATCTATGAACTTTGCAATAATAATATCAATTCTTATTCATTATTGAACAACTGATTATGATCATGTTGAGTAGCTTGATGTGTCTCATTTATCATATATACAAGGCTAACCTCTAAGAGAGATGGATTTGTTCTTGTAATTTATTGAGGCCATTTGAGTTAAGGCCATTTGAGTTAATACCTAGCTTCCAAAAGTAGACAAACATCTAAAGATGAGAAAAGTTGATAATCATGCTTGAGAGACTCAAATAGGTCATCTCCTAAGAAGAAAACTTCTTAGATTTGTTTTCTTAAAGATTTGGTTGCTTCTTATTTGATGAAAGTACCTCTTTCAACCTAAAATGTATTATAATCAAGTAAAGAGTAAACTAAATGAAATATGTCAAACAAGTCTAATGATTTGCTCTCCTGAAGCTGAAGTATAATTAGTATTTCTTCATTGTAATCATAAGGCTATAAATCATATTTTAGTATCTTAGATTGATCAATCGAAATTGCTTCATCTTTAACTTCAAAATGATGATTTGGCATGATTTTAAGGTTAGCTTATTCTACATCTTATTTTGTCAATTGGTACTTTTATTTTATCACTTCTATAAACTCTTGTTCTTCATGATGAATGGTAGCTATTATGTGATCAATGAGCTCATGTAAAACATATTGAACTTGTATAATTGGAGTGTCTTCCTCTTTAAAATCAT
This sequence comes from Torreya grandis, assembly GCA_037957365.1. Classification (NCBI taxonomy): domain Eukaryota; kingdom Viridiplantae; phylum Streptophyta; class Pinopsida; order Cupressales; family Taxaceae; genus Torreya; species Torreya grandis. The sequence continues at coordinate 2,268,242 of JARHVA010001519.1, forward strand.
CATCTACTTTCAACTAATCTTCTATCTCAGTAGTAACTTCTTTGACTTCATCTTCTTGTACATTTTTGTGAGATTGGATCAATCTCTTCCTTGATACTGAGTGTGCCAATGATGATGTTCTATTCATGTTCATGAGATAATCTTTCATCTTCATATACCTTAGCTTCAAATTCATTATTTAATTTAGAAGGAAGAGGTTGTTTTTCAATAATAGGCATGGGAGACCCCTAAAAATACTCAAGAAGATGAGAAAGGTCCAAAGAAGTTACCATATATGCTTAATTTTTCTCTTGAGACTGCTCAACTTGAATCACATTCACCTCCTCTTTCTATTTCATTATTTCTTGAATATCCTTCTATGAAGAAAAGGACTTGGTATTTTGAGAATGAAGGAGTGGAATCTAAATGACTTCTTGCGTGCTTTCTAGAACAACATCTAGCTGCTACATTTGATTCCAAGTGGGAAACCTAGGTTTAGGAACCTCTTATACTAAATATATTTCATCCAAAGGCATGAATGGGAAAAATTCTTTCTTAGGTGTACTTAGAATACATAGATATTGATATGAGGTAGTATTGAAAATTTTGACCCCATAGGTCAAATTTCCACCATTATCATTTAAAGCTTTTCATGTCATTGCCATTTTGATTTTGATCAAAGAAGTTCTAAAGGGATAGTTATAATACTTTAGGTTCACAAAACACAAGAAATACTTTGGGATTTAATAGAAGGAAGACTTCAAGTTTTGTTTAAGTACCAGAATTATTTTGGACTTTTTATCTAAAACAACTTTTTTAAGGACCATCACATAGTTTCCCAAATGAAACTTTCATTTTCCTGAAGGGTACTTATCAAAAAGGTAGGTACACTTTACAACAAATTTGAAGGGTTTATTCCCTTTAAAAATGGACCATTTACAAAATCTTGAAGGGTATTGTCAAAAATTCTAAAGGGCTTATTCATTTTCCTAAAGTTCCTTTCCAACTTTGCTAAAGGGTATCTTCCCTTTGGAAAAAGGCAATTTAGAAGGTCAAGTGGACTATTCAATTTCTCTAAAAGGTGCAGAACAAAATCCCAAATGGTCATTTTCTTTAAGAAGGGCCATTTTAAGATTTCCTTCAAAGTTTTTGTCCAAAATAAATAAACAAGATGACTAACCATTTCATAAATTCTGAAGGGCCATTTACAAAATGTTGAAGATCTTTTCAAATAACCTTAAGGGTCACTTGGAGAAAAGCTAAAGGGTATCTACCCTTAAAAAAAATCATTTTAAAAGTTTGAGGGGACACTTGAAATTTTTTTAAAGGGACATAGAGAAAGCTTGAAGGGTCTCTTTCCCTTCAAGAAATTTCTTGTCAAAAATCCTAAAGGGTAATTTGGAAAGGTTTCAAGGAAACAGTTCCTTCAGACTATTTGTCCAAAGGAAATGAATGATTTCAAAAAATTTGAAGGAAATAAAAGACTCTGAGATAAAGAACTAGAATTAATTCATTTGAACTTTTTGTCTAAATGAAATGAATAGGGCATTGACAAAAGTCCAAAGACCTGATTCCTTCAAACATTTTATCCAAAGGAATTGTCCAAGAGGAAGATCCCGAAGGAATAGTTCAAGGAAAAACCCAACATATAATTCCTTCAGACTTTTTATCTAAAGGAAATGGATAGAAATAACTCTAAAGGAAATTAAAGAAGAACATTTAAAAAATGAATAGAAAGGAAAATATAAGGAAATAGGTTATAGATAAATAAATGCCAAAGAAATACATACACAAAATTAAAGAGCCTAAAAGCATTAGATCAAGAAATTACCATAATGAAGATAAGGAGTTCATTTTGAATGCACCTCTCACTCATCAAGGTCCTCTTCCATGCAATTAAAGGCTATCTATAATTGATTGGTCAAAGATTCAATTGACTATTTATTGAAGTCAAGCTTATCTCTTGATCATCTCATGCATTTAATGATCCAACTTAGCTTCAAATAGTTCAAGAGGCATATTATTTTAAAGATTGTGGTGTGGCTTTCCATGTAAGAGTTTGACTTGTCAAACTTGGGTCCACCTCATCCCTCTTATGCCAACATGGAATTTCATGCATACACTCCTTTTTAATCTTGTTGAAAGCTTTTAACATTTATAGCAATTCAAGTGGAGTTTTGAATTTATTTTTGGCATTGATTTCATGTAAAGGAGATTGTTCTCTTATTTTAGGTAGTTCAAGAGGAATTCTATGTTTAGAGATTGGTGTAGCATCATGCATGATGGAAGTTTTGACTCAAACTTGGGCTCTCATAATTTTCAATGCCAAAGATATTTTCATGCAAGGCATAAGACAAAAATATATTTTATTTAAAGATTGTGATAACACAAGTTGGATTGAGTTGACCTCCTCTAATATTTATAGAACAAATCTCTTGGATGCTGTATACTTTTTCTATATAAGTTGGATTTTCAACCTTGAATTGTATCCTCTTTTTGGCAAGACCATATTCTACCAAAAATTTGTGTTGTGTAACCTTTTTAGATTAATAGAAGGATAGTTTTTAGACTCTAAGGTGATGGAATAGCACATTTCTGTCAATGATTTGCATATGTGATAGAATTTTATTCCTTGTTAAGTCCTGATTCTTACCTAGTTACTAGTTGATCAGATTATGTAGGTTATGTTTTGTGTTTAATATCTTTTGGCTAAAGTTACAATGGATATAAGTGGCTAGTTAGTGCCTTGAATCAAACTTATTCTATCATTTCCCTCAAGATTTGATCACAATATAGAACCTTTTCATGAAATATTAATGCATAGGGGTCAATTAGGCTTAAAAATTTAATTTGTTTATTATTTGATTAGTGTTTTTAGAATCTCAAATTGTGTGGATCAATCAAATTTTAGGTGTATCACCATCATTAGATAGGATTTGATTTTAGTTTTATTTCCTTTTCCTTCTCCCCCTTTTCCCTAGTAGTTTGTAGTGTAGAGAAGAGATCCTAATTGATACATGAAAGGGATCTATCCCTTAGAATCTAGAGATTCAATCTAATGATTAGGCCACCCACAACCTAGGATTGTTTCCATGTTTCAACAGACTATAAAGTCCTAAAACTACCTTCACAAGGGTGTGAGTCTAATTGATAATAAGTAATAGGAGGTAGTGACTTTTGATATTAAGATTAGTTACTATATTATTATTATTTGTAGGTTAATATCTCTTCAGTAATCATTTGGTTTATCTTCTTCATCTCCTCCATCCATCATAAATATTTGGTGATTTTTGGAGGGTGGTTGATCTTGTAATGGATATGGCTCACATGGATGAGGATGAGATGAATATGGATCATACTAGAACTATTTATAAGGAGATGGGTTAAGGAACCTTACTCTATAGGCTACCATAGCCTAGAAAAACACATGAAAATCAATTAAATTATAAAAAAAAAATTGCCTTTTACCTCTAAGATAAGGACCATAGGAGTACTTGAAAATACTTTTAAAGACCACTATACTATAAATTATGTACTATAATGGTTGGATATATTTCCCATTAGGCATGTTATAATTGTTAGCAACCCAAAAAACACCTAGTTCAAATCAAATTACTCAGATCTAACTCATATCTAGACTAAAATTGGAATGATCTAAGGCTATGGGATACATGTATCTAGATCATACCTCTAGTTGTGAGGCTATCTCCTTTGAATATGTGAATTTAGGATCAATTACTAAAATTATTTGGTGTTGTAATGAAAAGAGTAAGGAAGAAATTGAAAATGAAATATATCTATGATGATGATGTACATGAATAGTGATTGATCCTATATAAACTTTGAAACTTAGGCACACATATAGATTAAGATAAAACAATTTGTCAGTAAAAATATCTTAGATCAGTCCTAAACATTAGTATTTCAAATGAAGGTTTGAAATAAGGTTTAGTTATTAAAGGTTTCTGAATGAATTTCTCTAAAGACACTGCATACTAATAATATCCAACTCAATTTATGTTCTCAACTCTTCAAGTGACCTATAAGGGATGAAGTCATAGTAATAGGTGAGGAAAGGACTTGAAAAATGAGATCTGTATCACACTTATATTCAAATAAAAAATCATAATTACACACTAAAACCATAAATTTATGTGCAAAAAAACTCTCTTTATTGATTTTTGGTGTAAGTTATAATTTCTATATAGTCTCTCTATACCAACACAAGGGATATAGAAAATGGCTTGAAAGACTCAATATATAGAAAAATTCAAAATTTTGAGCCAATGTGGCATAGAGGGAATAAGTATAAGTAATTTATATTTAAATCAAGAAAATATCCTTTTATAATTATAAATAATAGTCTTCAATTTATCTTCTTTGTCTTAAAATACTTACATGAAGCTTCCTTTTGCACTGAAATGAAGATGGTGGGTCCTTTGACTTGTAAACTTTATTTTCATGTATTTTATGCCATTATTTGGTGTTTTAAATCCATTTTAATTGATTTATATTTTATTTAAATTCTTCCTTTTAATTAATACCATGAAATATGTATGAAGCTAGTCAACTAGTCAATTAAAGTTATTGGTCCTTAAGGACTAGTTAATTCCATGTGAACCCTTTCCTTGTATGAATTAGAACTTGTGAAATATAATTTCATGATATATTCACTTTAAAAATAAATAATTGGCATGGAAACTTAATATGAACTCCCTAATTAGTCTTTCAATGCCAATTTCACTTTTATTGATTGCTCATGTAGGCCTACTAGGCTAATTAGGCTTAATTACCTACACTTTGAATTTTAAATCCATTACAACCTAAAATAAAATAATGAAACATGAAAATAAACTTATTTTTATACCTATAACAAATTTTCACATCATGAAATAGGTGTTCTTTATTAATAAACTCTTGCCACTTAGTCACCATGGTTGATTACGTCAATTCTGCTTCATTTTCCTACAAACTAGTTATTTTGAAGGAGCTAGTAGAAAAAAATATAGGAATATTTTTAAAAAATAATTATTTTAGGATGAATAAAAATTATCAATATTCAAAATCTATGGATTTGATTTTATGTAAATTGCCTTGTACCTCATTTTTCATGTTTTTTCTCTAAAAACCTAATTTTTACCTTGATGCCTATAATTTCATACAAAAAAATAGATTTTTTGGGACCCTATTTGATTTTAATTAATTTTTAAATAGGTTTTATATTTATCCTTGAGGTTTTTATGGCAAAAAAATCAACTTTTCTTAAAACTAGTCACTATGAGGTCTTGAGAGGATTTTGGAGCTAAATCTTCTTAATGATGATTTATAAGGAACAGTCCTATAAATCCAAACTTAGTTCCATTAAAGTTTATTATACATACCCACTAAAAATACTTAAAAATATTGGGTTCCCATGCAAAATATATGATAATATAGCCACATGAATAAATTTGCTTATAGGGTTTGTAAGCATTCTGGACATGCTTATGCTTTTAGCAATTGTTCATAAATCACAGACCCTAAACCAACCTCAATTTATAATTAATTATAGTTTAATATGGGTCATAAAATAATTATAAGAGTTTTGGGCCAAAATCTTCATGTTGTGAAAGATATTAGTATTTGATAAGGTGGCTTGAACGGATGTCTAGAACTATAGAATTCAAATTTATCCTAATGGATGAATTTTAATCCTAAATAAGTATCCTTGATTTAAATAATTATCATGTGACCTTTCCCATGTCATAAAATTATTTTTTGTGTCATATTTCTTGATAGGTCAAAAAATGCCTTTTGGTGCTATAGGCCCGCTTGCTTTATTTAGCCCTCAAGGGAATGGTTTGCATATAATTTGGAGTTTTAAAACTCTTTAAATGTATTATGAGGTTTTAAAAACATACTAAAAATATTTAAAAACACTTTAATCATCATAAAAACCTTGTTTTTACCTTGAAACTCACAAGAACCTCCATTGCCCCATTATGACTATTTTGAGATAAGTAGGGGACTGTGTCAAAATAATGATCACTTACACTTATGTAATGGTATTTATAATGATATATAATATTATTCAAGTCATTATTATTATTTACACAAATTTTCAAGTCTTGATTCCACATGTAGATGCTAAAAAGCCTCAAAACTCTCTCTAAAATGCCTCTTATGTGTTGACTAAGTACCTACTTGACAATGTTTATCTTATTTTCACCTTAGCTTGAGCCTAAAAATGACGAATATTTTTTTAAAATCTCATTAAATGACCATTTAAGTTATTTCATACTATTTTACCAACTTCATCAATATTCATGTCTCCTCAATACAAGATTTTAGGCCTCTACACAACCACCTTTCATACAACAAGCATGTATTATGTCTTTATGAGATTGGTAATGTTTCTTAGTAGATTGATGAAGATGTTGAGAATGTCTATTTTTTATTTATTTTCATATAAAATCTCACATGAAACCACCTCCTGACCTAGAGGTACCTTGAGTTAGGCTTGCTAGTAGATGATTGTGAGGGTATTGTTATTATTGGTTGTAAGTAGTGATAATTGACTTTGACTAGGTATTTGGGTCCCTTGAATGAACTTAAAAACCATTTTATTATCTTATACATTCATAATTTATTAACTAAATTACCCCTTCATGATCAAAATAATTCTAAGTACCATTTTGTTTCTCATCTCTTCATACTTAAAACATGACTGTGTCTTATACTAAAACCCTTGTATAGCTATAGGTACAAGTTTTTTGAGGTGGATGACTATAATTGACATTTAAAAACCTAAATTGACACTTTTAAGAATTAATATCTGTTTTAAACTAGACATTGAATATCCCTTGAGTCATGAAACCACCCTATAATATTATGTTCACAACCTCTTACCAACTTGAATATATGATTATTTTCAAGCACAACTATAAGTGTATTTTTGACTATATTTATTGACTATAGGATAGTAATTGGAGTCATTTATTACATTATCCTTGGTTAATTAATATCTATTTGGTATCATTATATCATCCCTTTAAGTATTAAATTCTTTTAAATACCACTATGCTTTCAACTTAGTGCAAGTTCGAGGAGAATCCAATATTCTCCTTTGGGTATAGATGCATTACTATTGAAAGTGATGATTGTAGCATGGTTTATTAAACCATTATATTACTCTTGAATATTCATAATATTATTATTATGATGATTTTTTTATTAAATCAAAAACCTCACATGAGACTATGCACCCATATTTTTGCATGTTTAGAAACCTGACTGAGTTTATGAGGCTATAGGTGGCTTCTTAATTTTGTTGGTATGAATGTATAATTAGGTGTTTTATATCCCTCTTAAATATATATTTGATGTATCATAAATATTTTTCTCAATAAAAATATTTTTGAATCATCAAATCTCTTCTGTCACTATCTCTTCTTTGGATCGTAGACTTCACTTTAGGTGTTTGACACTACTTTTCATGTTTATATAGACTAGGGGCTTTGGAATGATGATGATATGACCACATAAGGTGTTTATTTGAGTTGATACATGTTATAATTATGTATTTATCCTCACACTTTTATTTAATTGGTCTATACTCTCTTTAAGGTCTCCCTTTAACATGTTTACCTACTTGGCTATAGGTTGTCAAATTGGGTTGACTGTAGGTATCCTCTAGCTCATTATTGATGTTTCTTGAATTATATTTATATGTAATTTAATCCTTGATTTATGTTAACAAATACTCATAGTATTTAGGGACTTGGTAGTGCTTTAGGTTCTTAATAAGTTTCTTGATGTTCAAAAACCCTTACCACTGTAAGTTATGACCTTAAAAGTAGGTCTATAGGTGCATTTTTATGTCTCAACTCTATACTTTCATGAACTGAATATATCCTTTTTGAGCTCTATGTTGAGGTCACTCATCACACTATTTATTTATGAATTTGGGTGGTCAATCTCCACAAGTCATGAAAGCATATAGAATTTAACTATTGTAGCTTTCAATATGGTCTTGTAGGTGTCTGTAGGAACCTTAATTAAGAGCACATGAGTATTTCTCAAGTGTTTATGACCTAAAATGAGATATAATTTAGATTATAAACCTTCCTTGACTTCTCATCCTTACTCAACCCTCATTTAATAATAAAAACTCTCAAGCACCATGCCCTTTCTCTCTCCTGGTGATTGTGTTATGACTATAGCATGTTGTACAGACTATGAACAAGGTCCTTTTATGCTTAGAGAGTGTGGATAAAGCACAAGGTGTCATTTACTATCTCTCATCATGATGATCTTACTACCCTCTTTGAAATGTTGAAAACCCTTGATGTACATTCAATTACCATTTATCTATTTAACTATAGCCTTGTTTTTTAGCTATAGGTCTCCCTATAAGGCTAAATTTGATTGTGTCACTACTTATACACTCTTACCTTTAAATTTTTAACTTATGCTGATCCTAATCATCATTATCACTCATAACACTTTCTTTAAATCATGAAACCCCACTTTAAAACACTATTCTCATTGACCCTTTGTAATTTTGGAGGTATGACTACCCTTGAATATAGTCGTAGGATTCTTTAGGGATATAGGTGTCTATTACTCTTCTCCTTTAGACATTTAAATATTGACATATTTTGTACCCTATTTCTCTATTTTTATGATGATCACCTTCAAAACCCAATAACCTTCTTTAAGTGTTTTTATTTAGGTCTCCTTATGGTCATGGCTTGTTACTTGACTACAAAAGTGATCCTAAGTTAGCTATAAGTCATTGGCCTTATGCTTCTTAATACCTATTTGAATTGACAATTATGTTTTTCAAGCTCCATAAAAATTAGTATGCAATATATTATTGATCATGAATTGTTATGATAATTTCAACCCTTGAAAGATGATTGTGTCCTTCAATCCCAATTGTAGGTGGCTACATGATGTCATCTTATATAAAGAGAGATTAAATTAGGCCTTGGAGAGGTCACCAATTATGAGCTAGGTAATTTATCCCATATCTATTGTATCTTGAGGTGATCATTTGGGTATGAACCTTTGAGAATGTATCTCTTTAACATGCTTTGGATTTTTTATCTTATAAAACTCTTATGATTATATTTCTACCTTATTATATGTCCCTTCCATGGCTATATATGATGTTTTGTAGGTGCATATATCTCATTTTCATGCTTATGTTGGTCTCTAATCAACCCTTAACTCTCTATATAAATGAAACCATGGAATAGAGATGGGTGGAAGGGTGGTGAGGATGAAAGATGATGGAAACACATGAACAGAGGGTGAAAAAATCATAAACATAGTGAGAAGATAGTGTTATGATAGTGATATGGGGGTGGAAAAAATGGAGGTGGAAAGGATCATTGAAGTAACATTTAAAGACCAAGATGAGGAGTTATATGAAAACAAGAACCTATAATCCTCACACAATATCAATTTGGATGCCTTTAGACAAGGATAATAGGCTAAAAATGAAACATAGGTTTCTATAAAAAAAAACTTTAAAACATGCTACTTTTCCTTAAACAAGGCTAAACTAACCTTTTGAGATACTTTAGAGCACAAATATGGGCTATGACATGAATCCTTGAAGAAATTATTAAGTAAAATTATTTGAAATCATGATAACATGAATGAAATCCATGCTATGGAGGACACCAAAAAATCTTAAAAACCATCTCTCTCTCCTAGATCGTATAATTTCTCTTTAGAAACATGCCAAACTAAAGATTGTACTCCTTATCTTTGTGAGTGTTGTTTTAACTTAATATGTGTGTAAAATGATGGAAGGATACCTATAAATATGGGTTAGGTTCCCAAGAATCTCTTAAAACTTGAATTTTCTTGAAATGATGCTATGATGAGGAGAAATTGAAGAAAATCAATTACCTTCATGGATGCATAACTATAGAATTTATATTGGATTAAAATGGATTATTAATGAGGAATAAGAAACAAATTTTAGAACCACTTACTCCATAAATAATTATTCTAAGTCTAATTTCTTTGACAAAAAATTTAGACATGTACCTTCTCTCTCCAAACCATACCAACATCAAACCTGAAGGTCTATCACTATGTGCAAACTAACAAAGTGGAGAATATGAATTAGTTTTGAGCATAATTTTCCTAAAATTTCCTTGAAATTATTTTTTAAGCCTTTTCATGTCTTGATGATCCTTCTTCACGATTCAATTTTATGATTGGTCGTATGAATTCATACTTCTCTTTTTAAAATGAAAGAAAATAACCCTTTTTTTTTCCTTTAATTGAAACTAGAGATTTCCACCACCAAAATTAGAATATATTATAACTATTACAAGTAATATATCACTAAAATATAAATTTTTATCCTTTTACATGATTTTGAGGCTAAAATTATCACGTGGGAGGTGAAAATGGCTCTTTTTTTACTTTAAAATACATTAAATCACCTTTTTATCTTTTTAAAATTTAGACTTAGGTAAAATTTATGTATTTGAATATAATTTAAGGAATATTTGATATTTTAATGACCATTTTACTCCAATTTTTACATTTAAAGACCAAGACTTGACCTTTTTAATTAAAATTCACCTATTTGACCACCTTGTTGAGGTTATTGACAGTATCCTAAAAAGTTTAAAATTATAGTGGTTGGTATTTAGCCTTGATAGGATAAATTACAAACATATCCCACCCTCCTCAAACCTATTTTTTTGAGGTACTTCATCTTGTATTCCTTCTCTAAAAGTTACACTATTTTTGCCAAGGTGATAGAAGATTGGAGTAAGAACTCCCTAGAGGATTGGTTCTAGACGATATGTTCACCATTAGATCTTAGATTTTAGTTTAGGATGCCCTTATTGTTCCCCATTGTAATTCCCAAGCTCACCTATGAGCCTCTAGGCCTTTACTAGCTTAAGATGAGAATTTTCTTAGTTTTTAGTGATATATATGTATTGTTTTAAACTTTGTTTAATGATGAAGGGCTTTATGCAATGTTAAATGGATTGAATGCTTAAATCTATAGTATGTATGTTTATCTCTTATGATATTTTGACTTAGTTATCTATGACATGTATATAGCTCATGAGGACTCTAGAAATCGATATAAGAAATGCTCTAAGTATGGGTAAGACCTTGCACCTCACAATGATACCTATTTCTAAGCATGAACCTATGCCTAAGTCCCTCAACTAGGTACCAAGTGACCCCTTAAACACTTTAATACCATTAATCCAAGGAAACCAAAGGCTTACACCCATGAAGCTATAAATGTACTTCATATCCACTTGTGTCTTATATACTATTTATTTTCCCCACCCTAGGATGGCTTTTACTTATGAATGAACCACTATTATTGTACTAACCTAAGTCCCTAAGGGATAAAATTATACCATGGCACAACTAGCCCAATATAGACCCTAGTCCATTCTCTATTGTGCTTCGGGTGAGTGCCTAAGTATTTCACCTTATGTGAAGTGATATTAGTGAACTTGAGTGTAAAATATTGATCTATATAGGATTATTCAAGACCTTCACCATATCACAAGAATTCTAAATCTAACTTGGATTGCTAGCTAATCACTTGACTAAGCCCATGACTAAAGACACCTACTTTCTTACAATATTTTAGTTCTATTTTTAGGACCTATTGAATTTTTTTACTGTAATGGTGCACCAGAACAATGCTCTAACTCTCCCTCAAGAACATTGAGCATTGGCTAAAATAAGTGGAAGATAGCTTTTCACTAAGGCATCCAGCTTGTAGAGGATAAAAACCAAGGAAGAGGTCCAAAACCACTTTTATTATGCCCTACATAAGGTTTTATTTTATGAACTACTAGAGCAAGTGTACTGATGGTTAGTTGCTTATGTGAGACATAAAATTCAAATCTATAGAAAACACATCAAGTGGATAAAAGATAACCTAGAAAGGCTTGAGAATTTAGATGCCAATTGTAATAGAGATATAAAAAAATGGTGGCAAGTGGATCTAAAAAAATACATACTTGAATTTTTAGTATCGACATATTCCTACCCTAGAGAAGTAGAATATAAGTTCTTACATAAACATATAAGCACATTTATGAAATAATTTAGCACAAAACTCAAGAAGATTATGGTGGATTATGGATTTGAGACCATAAATATGGAAGTCTAAATTCCTTTCACATATGAGAAGTGCAACATAAAATAAGGGGATGTGTATGTGAGGTGTAATAGAAGGGGATGACCAAATTGACACTTGAGATCTTAGGAGATAGGATTATAACAAGAGGAGGTATAGGCTAATGGAAGATTTATAACCTAAAAGTGATAATAGGAACCATACCAATTGGTAAGGGCATAGGGAAGGATATATTGAATGGTAAAAGTGCCCAAAGGAAGGAACCATTGAAGCTATAGAATAAGCTCCATAGTTGATAGGTGAATACTTGGGGTCTATATAGAAATTAAACATTGGAGATGCATAAAATTCACTTACCCCATTTGAAACTACGGAATAATCTCATGCACTTAATCCCCCATAAGAAGATAGAATATTGATAAATGACACCATTATCAACTTAGACTTTGATGATTTTGAATATTTGGACCAAAATTTTGTGATTGAATAAGTTATTAATTATGAGGAGAAAAGTGAGGATACCTCTAGACCTCAAGGCACTAGCCTAACTTGATATAATGTGAGTACAATAACCCTAGTCTCGCCAATGTTAGATGAATATCTTGAGTAATATCTTAAAGGAAGTGGCCTCATGCCACTAGTTAATAGTACAATGCCATAATCTTCTATAGGGCTAGTGGTAATGATGGTACCAGTACCTAACCCAATAGCTAGATTCATTAGAGGACCATAACCAAGATAAGTACAATGGGTACAAGTGTCTCAAACACCAATTTATCCCCTACCCTATATTATTACAAAATGGCCATGTGTCTACCTACGTATCAAGGTGTGGAGAACACTACAAAGCATGTGCTCAAATGTGAATTATAATATCACACTTAGGGAATAACTCATTATTTATCATGTTCATACTTAGTATAGTAAGTTTGATCCTAACTAGGCTATGGTTGATTATGATATATTGAAGGAAGCCTTCTTGAAAAAATCTGATATACCTAAGTTTGAGTAGCATAACATCAATATGCTCAAGGAGATCAACCAAGTATTATCAAATATAATGCACTTGTATGATGATAGATTCAATACTCTCTTTTCTAATATCCCTTAAGAAATTCACCCCTCTCATCATGCACAATGGTTCCTTGGAGGATTGTTAGTACCATTTAGAAGGGCATTATCTATGAAAACATTCATAGACCCTCAAGAAGTGATTGAAGCCACACTCAAAACTAAGGTGCTTAGGAGTGTTGATATAGGAATTATCCCTTTTATGGAGGCATATATTGTGTTTATGGCCTTTGAACTACAAAATTTGATTTCTAGTTCATTGTAAGATGCTCAAAGTGGGTTATGGTGCATTGATTATGAGATGGAAGGCCATAATAACTTCCCTCAAAGGAATGTGTGCACATTTCTTCTTAGTTATGTAGTTTGTCATGAAGAACATGATGTTTTAAAATACCCTTTGTTTAAATATGCTAGACAGGTCAGCACAACAACTTATTGATGGTTATGTGATGCCTATACCCATAACATGTTTGATTACTATGTAATCGATGAGATGTACAAGAACATGGGGAGAAGTACATGGTAAGTAATTATAGATTAGAAGGGTAAGGATCATAAGGAAATGAGCTTTATGGTCAACAAAAAATAGGATATGGTATGCAAAGAGGTGCTAGAGGGTGAGGTGGTGGATGTGTTAGTGGAAGGTTTCCACTAAAATCATGTTATAAGTATGGTTTGATTAAGCACTATCAACATGACTGCCCTATGCATATAACATGTGGATATTTTCAAATAACACACAAGGTTGAGGAATGCACCAACTTCTACAAAAAAACTAACCCATGGTAGGTTTGGCACTGATAAGGGTGTAGTGATGATCAAGCATGAGTCTAAAGATTCAAAATGGACTCCAAATATGCAACCAACCTATATGGAATCAATAAAAGTGTAGGCAACTACTCAGAGTGGAATCTCCACTCAATTTCTAATTGCATAACCACCAAAGTTACACCTAAAATATGGGGCATCAAGCTATACTAAATGCATTACATAGCCAAAACCTAAATCTATGCCTTATCTAAGGCTTGTGAACCAAAAATATGTATTATAACAAGCTATGAGTGTGATCTAGGACCTCTAAGGAGAGATCCAACTAATGCAAGACCTAAAGGTGTATGTTACCACCTCTTTCAAAATATAAGATGGCTAAGAGTTTGAGGTATAAGAGCTAATGGATATCTTATACCTCTTACAAATAGAAGGGATGTTGTCCTTATTAAATAACTTACTTCTATAACATGTAGGGTAATAGTTAGTTAAAGTCACCATGCCATGCATGGAAAGGGTGTGAGAGGTTAAGCATACACATAATATGGAGTATGACCAAGAAATATTTTTGAATACCACCATCGATGGATGGTCCATCTATGAGGTCATTATCGACATAGGTGATGAGATCAATATCCTAACTAAGAATGCATGGGAAAAGATGGGTAGGCTAGCCTTGAGGTCTTCTCCCCATATACTCTTCATGGCCAACAAAACCTAAGCAGAGTCGATCAAAATTTTTAAGGGTTCCATTATAGATATTATGGGCACCAAATTCCATACTCACTTTGAGGTAATTGAGTTGGCTGAATAAGATAACTATCCAGTGCTTCTAGGAAGTCTATCGTGTTATGTAAACAATATCGATATATGATTCAACAAGTGATATATGACCTTCAAAAATGGAAAGTAAATGGTAGTAATTCCCCTCTCAAGTGACCAAGGACCCCCCTATGTAGATAAAATTTATCTAGAGGGTAAGAACAACCATATATATAACATCATGGCATAAGTCATTGAGAATCTCAACCATTGTGATCAAGGATTGCTCTCTTAAGAGGATGGATAATCAATCTCAAACACCATTGATGTCACTTATGACTAATGGGTTGAGAGGCTTATAAGGCCACTAGTCATAAATGTTACTTGGTGTATGTAAAGGGTTTGAAACCTATGAGAATTGGCTAGGTCCATATTGATCACACCCCAAAATGATGGGTCCTAACCATAGGGAGAAAGGAAAGAGGGTACTCCACCTAAGTAAATGCAAGCTTATAGCACTCCCAAAATTTAAAGGGAGTAAACTAGTTGAAAAGTATATCCATGACCCTAAATCATGCATCCCTAAAAAAATAGATAGAATGGATGTACTAGTGTATACCTTGAGAAGCACTACCACACATTGATGGGCAATGTAAAAGTATAACTAGCCAACCTGGCCAGAGATGAAAGCAACCATTTACACTAGAATTGGGAGGAGTAATGAGGACTTGGATATATAATCATACTTTAACAAATCTGATCTTATGGTTCATGTGTGCCTATGCAAAGAGACATGGACTGACTGTGGCATGACTACCCCAAAGAACTTATGGGTGCATGCCTTTTATATAAATCTAAAGACATGGGTGCAAGAATGGTATGTGGTCAATGAGGCACACTAAGAGGAAACCAATTAGGATGACCTTAAGGATAAGTTTGTGCACGCCTTATCCTTTTCCTCATAGAACTTGGAATTGGTCAAGCAACTATAATTAATTTAGAGGGTAGTGTTCAAGGACACCACCATCATCGAGAAGTGCCTAAAATAAATGTTTAGGAAAAAAGGGCTGGTGCTCCCAAATTTACTTGAGGAATAAATTATCAATATTAACTTGAGAAAATAATATGATGAAACTTGAAAGGATCACTACTAGAAAATGTTGATCGATAAAAGAAAGATTGTATGCCAAGTAGATGATAACACTCTCAGTGAAGAAGACCCCACTCATATTTTCATAGAGACCACTGAGGGAGCTAAAAAATTTGAATACTCACACTAGGAAAAGAATAAACCATAGTATGAACCACTAAATACCATAAAATTGGACATCAATGCAGAAGGAGAGCCAAAGATGGCTTCTTTGGGTGCCCATTGGTTTGATGCAAAACTAGTGCACATCATAGACATCCTAACATAATTCTAAGACTTGTTCCTTAGGACTTATCAAGATATGAAGGACACCCACCCATCCCTTAGGAATATGAGCATAAATTTAATCAATGGTGAAAATCTAGTCAAAAATTACCCCTATAGAATGCATCTTAACCTCCATGCCAAGGTTAAAATAAAGATCAATGCAATGCTAGTTGTAGGGGTCATTTACCCTATGAAAGAGTCTAAATGGGTGAGCCTAATGGTAATAAGCATCAATAAGGATGGGTGTATTTTCATTTTCATCAATTTTATAATGTTTAATTCCACCTTTGTCAATGACCCCTTCCTAACCCCATTCACCAATGAAGTCCTATAAGGCATCATAGGTTATGAAATCTACACCTTCATTGATGGGTATCTAGATTACACAAAATCTAGATTGAGGAGGAGGACAAGCCCAAAATATCCTTTTTAATTGAATAGGGATATTTTTATTATAATCTAATTCCCTTTGGACTCAATAATTTTCTAATCATATTCTCAAGAGTGGTGATCACCACATTTAAAGACTTCATCTAAAAGTTCCTCTAGGTTTACCTAGATGATTAGATGGTGTATGGCCTCATCAAAGACCATTTTGATAACCTTCACCTAATGTTTGAGAGGTGAAAGTAAATTTATATATA
Organism: Torreya grandis; assembly: GCA_037957365.1. Classification (NCBI taxonomy): domain Eukaryota; kingdom Viridiplantae; phylum Streptophyta; class Pinopsida; order Cupressales; family Taxaceae; genus Torreya; species Torreya grandis. Next base: position 2,285,010 of record JARHVA010001519.1, read on the forward strand.
GCTAAACTTGAATAAGTTCATATTCACAAAACTATTTGGAACCCTAATTGGGCACATCATCTATAAGGTTGGTTTGCTCATCGATCTAATGAATATTTCAATCATCATTTATCTTTAGACTCCTTCCACATAGAAAGATGTTCATACATTCTTGGCCACTATAGGTATTATAAATTTTTTATCAAGATCTATATGAATATTTTGGTATTTCTAGAGGATATCTTGCATGAGGATGGCCCATTCTACTATGGTGAAGTGCAAGAGGATGCCTTTGAGACCCTAAATCTCAGATTGACTAACACACCTATCATGCAATTTCTTGAGTGAATGACCCCATTCCATGTCTATGTTGATTCTTCTATATTTATGAATGGAATAATCCTATCATATCATAAAAAAGGAAAAATATATCACCCCATATCCTTTGCTAGCAGAAAATTGACAAAGGTGGAGAAAAACTATACTACAACCCAGTGTGAAGCACTCACCATGGTTTATGCCCTACAAAAATTTAGAAAATATTTTTCAGCAACCCCATTCATCTTTTTCATAGACCACAAGGTGATTAATTACCTCATGAATAATTCCATTCTCCATGGGAACATTTATATATGGATCATTATATTTCAATAAATCTAGTTCTTCATTGTTGTCAAGCCTAGAAAATAAAACTTGGGCCCAGACCATTTGTCCCATATAGACTTGGGTGATGTAGTAGAACCAATTGAGTATGATATGTTCGATACATAAATTTATAGAATCCATCATGAACTTGAGGACTTAGTAGAGATATACACCTTTATAACATTTATATCTGCACCCCAAACAATGATAATCAAAGAAAATAAATAGCTCACAGTTCATGCCACCCCTTTCTAGCTCATTAGTGGGTAACTATACAAACTAGGCTGAGATAAATTTTTATGCTAATGTGTCTTGGATAATGAAATGGAATCCATATTAAATGAGGTATAAAAGGGGATATTAGGAGGCTATTTCATAAGAGACACAATAGTGCACAAGGTGTTATAGTCAGGCTTGTGGTGGCCAAGTTTATTTCAAGATGCAAAATATTATGCCAAAGCATGTGACATATGCTAGTGGATATGGAATATTGACCACTAGGATGAGATACCTCTCATCCCCATTATTACCCAAGTGTTATTTTATAAATTTTCTATTGACTTTTTTGGACCAATTACCCCCATAGCATGGTGCATAGGTGCAAGGTACATTCTAGTAGCCATTAACTATTTCACCAAGTGGGCAAAGGTTGCACCAACAAAAAATTGCATAGCCACCATATCCATAATATTCATATGGTATAACATGATAATACATTATGGTTTCCCACTCACCTTGGCTAGTGATAGGGGCACACACTTTATTAATGAAACTATGTAAATCTTACTAATAGAATACATGTTGGTGTACCATAAGATAACGCCTTACCATCCTAAAGCAAATGGCATAACTAAGGAATTTAATAAGATCTTGGGGATGTGCCTCACAAATATATGTAACATTGGTCACAAATATTGGGATGATCAAGTTTTGATAGTGTTATGGGCATATCACACAACCTACAAGTGCTTGAATAAGGCTACTCCATTTCAATGAGTGTTTGACATTGAGGTAATTCAGCTAATGGAGTTCTTGGTGCCATCACTGCACATCACATGCATTGATTATTTAGATGACCAAAAATCACTTAACATAAGGTCGAAGGACTTATAACACTTAGATTAGGCATGCACCAAAGCAAATGGAGATAGCAGATAGAAAAGGCATGCTGAAAGCTCTAGCATGACAAGCATATAAAACACAAGGTCCTAACAAAAGGGACACTAGTTTTGCTCTATGACTCCAAGTATATCAAGCACCTAGGAAAATTGTAGATAAGATGGATGGGCCCATATATCATCCACAACATCTAAGAGATTGACATATGCAAGTTGTGCATGTTATCGAGTGAACTGCTCCCTAGGCATTTTAATGGTAATAGATTAAAGTTGTATGAGTAATAAGGTGGTGCTTATGCCATTAGACACTAATTTCTTAGTCATGATTCTATTTTATTAAGCAACTAGAATAAATTTTGGCACAAGTTAAATAGGTCCCTTTATATGTGTGTCTATAATTTTGATGTGGTAAGTTAATAAGTTGCACTTTGGGGCTACTAGTAAAACATTTCTAGCATTTTCATGCATAATTCCAATTGGGTGAGTCAAGCATGACCACTCTTCAAGTTTATAATGTGAGACACCTAAGTTATAGGCAAGTGAAGTTTTCTAGAGTCAAATACAAGGTGTACCATATATTCATGCATAAGATTCAAAAAGTAAGGCATTTTTAGGCCCATTAAAGGGATAGTTCTGTGCTTCCAAGCATTAAACCAGTTGGGTGAGTTGAGTGAGGCTCCTTCCTAAGAACCTAAAACTAGACACATAAGTTTTTAGGTGCATAAAACTCATTAGAATTAGATAAAACGTGAACCAAGAGAGTCACACAAAATACAAGTGAGAAAAAAATAGATTGAAGATGCACAACATGATTGTGCATAAGATATCATATGAGAATGTCACATTGGAGGATAAACACAATGGATTTGTATGGGGTAGGAAAGGCCAAGGCAATAAAATGAAATCATAGTAAAATTGACCAAGATAGACAAGCACACTTGAAATAAAATCATAGTAGGAAAAGGAAATGGGACTGAGGAGGTTGAATCACATGCATATGAGGCACTGTACCTAAGTTACCATATTGAAGGCAAAGGTCACACCAAGTGAATAAATCATAGGATAAGATCATCAATACAATCTCACATCCACCCAAAACAAGGTGAGAAGTGACCATTTGAACTACATGTCACTTCACCAAAAATTCATTAGAATAATTTAATGAGGTGGTGATGGAGGCACAAAGATATGCATTGAATATGCAAATAAAAAAATATTTTTGTGGATTTCATGAGTCATAGATAATCCCAAATACTGTAGGCACCATTAATCAACCACAATTAAGGTGGTAGATGAGAATAAAGGCATAGAGTAGTGAAAAACTGACTACATCTAGTTACAAACCTTATGTTAATTTTAATTTCAAATAGAAAACTAGAGCAAAATTACTGGCCCAAAGAGCTGAAGCAAGGAGAATGTACTACAATAAGACCCTAAGAACCCCTAGATGCCAAAAGTAAATGATTATGTAAAGAATTAAATTGCATTCCTCATGAGATTGGCATAGGAAAGTAAGGGGAACAAATTAGTCAAGAACTAGGTTGTCGAAAAGTAAAGTGATTCCAAGGCCATAATTTGCAGCACATGAAGCTTGAGAGCTAAACATACAATTGTAGACCTCATGACTATGAGAAGCACCAACAAAGATGGAAGGATTTGGAAAGATAAATAGATTGTGTTTTAACACCAGTAAGTTTAGAATGGGGAAAAAGTAGATGATTTCAGGATGTTAATATGCACAATAAGATTCAAAGTAAATGTGATTAGTATTAGAAGCAAATACCATGAAAACAACACCTTTACCATAAGGAGTGAGTTTCACTAAAGTTGATATCAAGGCATTTGATAAAATGTCATACTTAGATATGCAGTTTCTTAAAGAGGTGTTGATGGGAGAAAATTAGGCATCATTCACATACAAATTCCACCTAAAATAATATAGCCACTATATGTTAAGTAATATGCAATATGTAGTGAAAGACATAGTGATTGACACAAGGGCAAAGACTCAAGAAGATGCAACACTGTTCAATGTCTCAATCCATGACAAACTAATGACTATCAGTGTGATGCAACTATATGAGTTGTCAAGTTTTAGGAAGCCAAAGGAACTCATGCAATTATTCCTCTCATTAATCCATAAAGACTACTTATACTTTTTAAGAAGGCACATGAGGTTGTCTAAAATCCTTATTGATAGAATCACCAAACTCTTAATCTCCAACATAGACATCCACCAAATGATGGTAGATTATGCCAAAGTTAAAAGGGTCAGGAAACTCTTAGGTTACTACAAAGGAGGTTTTTCATTCCCAATCATGGACAACAAAAATCTTGGGATGAGGATAGATGTGCACCTGGTGAGTTTGAAACTATGTCCAAGTAGCTAGTGGGTGGATGTAATAAAGACCTACCTATGTATCGCTTACCACATGGCACAAGGGGGTGAGATTTAACATCACCAAGTTCATCACAAAAGAGATAATAAGGAATGTGCTCAAATGTCATACAACATAAGAGACCTTCTAATTGGGATCCATCTTGATACTGATTGTGATGAAGGAGATCAGCATACCCAATGGTGATGAGGAGAACCTATGGATCTTCTTATCACATAATGACTTCTTGATGATAAAATACCAAAACTACACTTTCTCCCCTTCTTTTACCCCAAAGTATAAAACCTAAGTAATGGGATGGTGTGCATGGTATATTTAAGCATTTGAAGAATAAAAACACATCCCTAAGAAAATTTCCTAGATTCTATTTGTAACAATGACTTTCAGCATTATGAAACACTTTTGCATTGTTTAATTGGTGCTCATAGATAGGAATCACTCTGGTTGGCTAGAACTGCTTTATGCATTTTTATCCAATTACTTCAGAGAGGCATTATGAATAATCCCTAATGTAGAGCAGGTGGATATCTTGATAAAAAACTATGGATGTAAAAATACATAGGATGAGGAACCAATATGTGTACCTAGGGGGCAAAGAAAAAAAGATGAGGACTATTCAGATGCCACTGGCATCTATCTCATTGAAAGAAAAGTCATCCTTAGGCACATCCATAGGCTCTTCTATGAGATGAATCCAAGGAATAAGGGTGCATACATGGACAATGAGGATGACCTCCTTCTTTGGTTCAACAAAAAAGGAGAACTGGTGCCAATGGCATTGAGAAAATCCCCTTAGAAGAAGTGGGGAAAAACCCTAGAAGAAATAAAAGAGTGCCTATGATTGACGATCCCATCCAATGATGAAACTACCCACTTTGTGCCAAAAAAAAGTGTGTGGTCTTTACACCAAGGATTATTTTACCCAAGCTAAGAGAGAAGAAAAATCAAAAGTCCAAGGGGCTATTGGTGATGCTCATGATAACCTTGGTAGAGATAGAGGTGAAAGAGGCATGAGAGGAAGTAGAAGAGAAAGGGGTGAAAGAAGAGGAAGAAGAAGAAGAATATGAAAGGATGAAGGTGTACATCATCCAAAAAGAAGAAATATAGGAAGAGCCTAGTGCTATAAAAATTTATGAGGCTCTCCAAGGCAACATTACTAGTATTTCTAGGGAAGTAGAAAAATCATCAAGCACCCCAACCATAGAACTTGCAATGAAAATTCTACAAATTGAGGAGAAGAGGTTCCAATGGATGGAAATGGACCTTATTAAGGACCATATAGATTCATCATTAGATTTGTATCAAAAAATGGAGGCCATGAAGGCCAAGGGCATGACTTAAGTGGATATCGACAAAGCTAAGGCCAAGGAGATAAGGTCCAAGGAGGAAAATATAGCCATATTAGTGAAGAAGAGGAAGGTAGAGATAAAGAAATCCAAAGTGTAAATGGATAAGAGAGAAAAGGAAGAAAAGAGGGTTGTCAAAAGTGTAGAACCCATAAAGGAGAAAGTAACATAGGTGACTAACACCCCCACCATCACAATGGAGGAATCCATACCACAAGTGTTCCTAAATAGTGAATGGGAACTTGGAGAAAAAAAGGCAATAATGGCACCTTAACAAAGAAAAAATAGAGAATTGTTGAAACCTAGTAGACTCACAAGGGAAAATTTGCACTAAAGAAAAGGAAGAAGTAGATGAAGGGGACAAGTCTGAGGAAGAACCCTTTCTATAGAAACAAGACACATTAGAGGAAAGCATTGAAGAAGGTGCTATTTCTAATGAAGAAGAGTTAGAGCTAAAGAATTTGGCCATCCAAGGAGAGGAATTTGAGCTGAGCCTATGAGAGGAGTAGAAGGGGTTCACTAATGAAGATTATTATATGATGGAGTACATGCCCCCCAAGACCACCATGACACTAACATTCAAGTAAATTTATTTTTTCTTTGATAGTTATATAGATGATCCTTAATTCAAGGTAACACAAAAGGTAGTACTTAACATAGAACAACTAGAGGAAGGGTAAGACTCTCTTCTTGTCAACCCCCATGTAATGAATCTAATAAAGTCAGATAACACCCTCATCTTAATGGCTTATAAGGTAGTATGGAAAAACATAATTAATGATGTTAGAGCCTAATATGGAAGAATATCATGCTAAATGAAGAGGAAAAGACCAAGGCCATAAAATTCAAGTTGCAGCAACTAGTCAAGTGCACAGAAGAAGTTGAGCCATCCCTCCTGGATGGCATTGACACTTCAAATTTTTTGAAGGTTAATAAGATGCATGTGTTAGTGGAATATATGATCCCAATATTGAAGGAAAATTTAGCACCATAAGAAGAGGATGATCCTTATTCCACCATAAATTAAGAGATTACCATAAAACTTGAAGAGGTGGAAGACCTCTTTAAGAAGCTTGAAGAGGGTGTAAAAGTAGCTGACACAATATTTTGCAACTTATCCACCTAAGCATTAGTTATATAAGTACAACTTAAAAATGAAAATGTGGAGAAGGATGCACTAATTTCATAGGCATACACTATGAGTAGGGCTAAGCAAGCTCATATAATAACATAGGTCAACACTTTGAGCCCCTGAATCAAGACCGAAGAACAGGTCCTAGAATAACTCTTCTACACATTCCAAACAAAGGCCTATAAGTAAGGAGAGATCCTTGATGGAGGTGTAAAAAATCAAAAGGAAAGGTTACAAGCCTTTAAGAAAGAGTTGGATAAAAATGATATGCTCACCCTTAGTGTTACCTCCACAAAAATATATAGTGTTAGAGAATAAATCAAGCTTGCATTCTATGGTTTTGAAAATTTTAGAGCAGAACTAAAGGAGAATGCACCCAATTTTCGCATACCTAAGGTGCTGGAAGATTAGTATAAGGGTGTAATAACATTTTTCATGGGGTAATATTGGGCCCAAAATCTATCTAAGTATAGGATCCATGCCAACATAATAGACACTTGGTCATGAAGCAATCACTTATCATGATTTTTATTTTATCATCTTATGGTGTCAGCTGATAAGTGGCTAACTAACTCCTTTATGGATCAATAATCATTGGGAAGTGGGTGCATAGGATGGAAATGGCTCATTGGAGGTAGGGTAGTGGATCAAGAGGAATGAGTACATCTAGTGTCATTTCAACAACCAATGTGCTTTGTTCCCCAAAACATTAAGACACCCCAAAACACTATAAAAGTGAGTTGAGTCTAGTTAGCAAAAAAGAGAAGATTAGAGTAGAGAATCCTTGGAGGATTGGTTCTATATGTTATGTTTTCTATTATAACTTAAATTTTAGTTCATTATTCTCTTATTGTTCCCCATTTTAATTTCCAAGCTCACTTGTGAGCTTGTGAGCCTTTAGTAGCATAAGATGAGCATTTGCTTCATTTCTAGTGATATATATCTATTGTTGAAAATTTTGTTTAATGATGAAGGGATTTTTTCAATGTTTAATGGATTTAATTCTTAAATTTGTAGTATGTATGTTGATCTCTTGCAATCTTTTGACCTAACTCATCTATGACATGTTTATATCCCATGAGGACTTCAACACCTGATATAGGAAATGATCTAAGTATGGATAAGACCCTACACCTCACAATGATACCTATGTATAAGCATGAACCTACACATAAGTAACTTAAATAGGTAATTAGTGACCCCTAAAGCACCTAAATGTCATTGATCCAAGGGAACTAAAGGCTTGTGCCCATGAAGTTATAGACATACTTTATATCTGTGTATGCCTGACAGACTATCAATTTTACCCCAAGATAGCTTGTGCCCATGAATGCACAATTATAATTGTACTAACATAATTCTTCAAGGGATATAGTTGTGCCATGGAACAAATAGCCCAACATAGACCCTGGTCCCTTCTCCACTATGCTTTAGGTGAGAGCATAAGGCTTGTGCCTTATGTGAAGTGATGTTAGCATAGTAGTGTGTAAAATGTTGAGTGCTATAAGATTAGTTAAGGTCTATGCCATGTTGAAACATGTCTAAATATGACTTGGACCTCCATATAATCACTTTACTAGGCCCATGACTAAATACACCTACTTTTCTACAATATATGGCATGCTCTTGAGCTATGTATAAACTAGTAAAATTGGTAAGCTCTTAGACTAGTTTCATGATGGGCTTGCAGGAGGAAACGTTTTAGCCAAGACCACAAAAATAATGATAATAATAGTAGGATATTTTTTTGTAATTTTATTCAATTCCTCTCATTCTTGGGTTAGGAGGTACCAAAAATGTGCTATGTTCATAGGCAAGGAAATACTAGTTGCCTTACCTCAAAAGCCTATTCAAGTGGAGCAACCCTTCATGAAATGGGGTTTAGAATTTTTAGGTATGATTCACCCTACATCTAGTGTAATAAATAAGTGGTTTTTGAATACTACTGATTACTTTAATACATGGGTGGAGGTATTTTCACTCAAGGAGGAAAATGAGAACTCAGTTTTGGAGTTTTATGATAGTCTAGTGACCAGATTTGGGGTCCCCTCCACCATCATATTAGATAATGCATTAGCCTTAAATATTTTAATGGTGATTGAGTGGGATCTTAATCATGGTATCTACCTCAATTATTCATCTAATTACTATATATATGGTAATGGACTAGTAGAGTCCACCAATAATAATTAAATTAGGATCATAAGAAGAATAATGGAGGATAACCAAAAGGAGAGGCATACCAAGATAAGGATAGACTTATGGGAATATAGGATCACTCCTAATATGGATACTATCCATTAAAAATATCTTCATGTTTATGGAAAAGAGGTAAGGCTTCCCATATCACTTGAGCTACCAACCTTGGAACTTACACACCAACTTGAACTCATGGAGAATGATGTAATGGAGGTGTGGATGAATGAATTGAGGGAGATGGAAGAGACAAAGGATGATGAAATAATGTGGTCAAATTAATATTAGGTAAATATATCATTTAACAAGAGATATTCTTCAAATACCTTCCAACAAGGTGACATTGTACTCAAGTGGGATGAAGATCATACCAAGCTAGGTAAGCATTCAAAGTTTGATAGTATTTAGAGTGGACCATATGTTATTACCATATATAAAGAGGATAATGCCTTCCAATTTTCCAAGTTTTGTGGTAAGGAAATCCTTATACCTATCAATGGGGTATTCCATAAGTATTGTTACTAGGATTCATAAAGCATATTTGTAAATAGTAGTTTAGGTTTCCTTCTTCCAAGTGTTATAACACATGTCCTATTGGTTGCTTATTTGGTTGTGTTATTATTACTTTATATTGTGTTTATTTTATGTCATGTATAGTTTTTTTCAATATTTGAGGTCTAAAATGTATTATTCATGAGGTGAAAATCTAGTCAAATAGTCTTCATCTAGGTATGAGTGATATATGAGAGATCCTAGGTCTTCTTCACTAGCAGGTAGGTCAAGCCTTTAGAGTCACAAATAGTGTTGAATTATTTAGTACCTTAGGCATATAAATGAGTAAACCCATGTCTTGGATACCAAACTTAGCTTGTTCACCCTATTATTCTTCTTGAAGTGTCAAGATAATTCTAAAGGAGGATCACTAGTCACCATGCCATGGTAGCAGGTTCACATGTTTTGTCATGTCAAGGAACACCATGGTGGTTGTCTTTACCCATTATTTAAACTTGTGTCAAGATCTCTTCTATTTTATTTATGTGTGGTATTCTATAACAAGCCTTTTGATGGTGTCCTAATAGTCCAAATTTGCTTATAATGAATATGACCCAATGTTATAGCTTATGATCCATCATGAGTCATAGACATGTTGAGAACCTACAAAATATGGTAAGATCATAATTATTAAGGATGTTATAAGGAATATATGTAAATTTAATTTAGGTCTTTATCATGTTCTAAGGTCTTTTAATAAGTATTGAAGTGACCTCCATTTGAGCCTTCACTTGAAATCATATATATTTCCTTAAAAGAGGGTATTTAACCATAAGATGGTGTTAGTTTGACTTCAAAATTCCACTAAGACCATAAATAATTATTTAATAGTCCCTATGATCACCATATTTCCATGATCAAATGGTCTTATATGTAAAAGGTTTCTTCTTAAAAGTCAAAATACTTTATTATTCACTATACGGGCCCCACACATGTGAAAAAGTGTCCTTTCAACCTCCCCACCCATACCATATGTTTTAAATTTATTTTTGACCCATATTTTCCCTCATCCTACACACCAATGAAATTCAAATGTCTAAAAACCCAAGAAAATGTAGGAATCTAATGTTTTACAAGAGCTTTCAAGCAAGTACAAATCTATACAATACATATATGGTTAGAGAGAGTTAGGGATATACTAAGGAAAGTAAATACAAATATTGGGTGAGATAATACAAGTGTTTTAAGCCAAAAAATCTTGAAAAAATAATCCATTTCTTCCATAAATCTCTTTAGCAGCCTTGGAGAACTAGTCAAGTTCTTGCTTAGTATGGATAGGAGAGAGAAGATGGTGAATTTAGATCTTGGCCAAAAGAAGGGCATATAATTGCTTTCCAATCTTGGTCATTGGTTTCTAGAATGATCCCCTATGTTTTATAAATAAACATTAAGACCTTAAGGTAGTCAGATTAGCCTTTTACATCCACATAAGGTTAAAAATGAAATGGTTTTAGTGCGTTATTAGCCTATTTGATGAAACCAATGACTATACATGTCTTATATAGGTCCTTAAGGTCCTTTGATTTCATTATCCACCCATAGTTCACATGTGTGATCCTATGTGAGCAAGAAACATGTAAGTTATCTCAATGTGTAGACTACATACAACGTTTCCTTGATGATGAAGAGCATCTAATGCACATATCTGAGAATGAATAGTGGTTTAAGGTTTAATGATGGTTTATTAAATCTATCTAGATATTATTACCTTAATTAGAGTGATCATATGGACCTTTAGCTCTCTCACAATGCTTCCTTCAAATGAGTATGACTAGTAGTTGGTCTTCAGTATAGACATGGACTGTGTGTTTTATTGTAATGGATATTGGAGGTCATTAGATAACTATGTAGTAGGAAGGAGTGTTGTATTCATGTTCAAAGGTCCTTATTTTAGGATGATCTTAACTCAGTATATCCCTCATATGTGAAGGAATTTTCATCTATCCCTTTAATGCATTCACAAATATATTTAGCAAAAGTTAAATTTTATTAGAAAGAGTTAAGTTTTTCATAGAATCCTATGTTTCAATTTTTCACTCCGTATGTCTAATGATGAACTCAAAATGTCTTTCCCTATTGAATATGTGAGTATGGGTGTCTAGGGTCCCCTTAAGTGGCCTTAAACATGGATCAATAGTCCTATTTGAATCTCTCAAACAACTTCTTTATCTGATGGTCTCATCAAGCATATTCACCTCATATTAGTCGCTGAGTTCTAAGTGAAGACTCCATAAGGTCTTATAACCATTATCTATAGGTTAAAATCTTCCTTTCCTAGCCTAAAACATGTAAAATAGGTCAAATTCACCATAATTCTATCAAGATCTATTTATCCTATGAGGAAAAGAGCTTTTTCAAGTGTAAGTCCCAGTGAGAAAGCATAAAGGCCACCTATAGGAGACCAACTCAACCTAATCCTCAATGGTTTTAAAGACCATCATATGCATTTGAGTCTCAAGATGAAAATAAGGGCCATATATTGAAGAAATGGTTATTTTAAAGGGATGTGGTTTGGATTCAAATTAATCCACTAGAGTTTTAAATATGATATTAGAGTCCTGCTTAGTTCATCTGGTGGTCAAGCTCCATTTATAGTCACACTAAAACTTAACCAAGCTAAAAAATATAGGTAGTATATCATCAATATTGATCATAAAGTGCTATGGGTAGATGAAGGAGATATCTACAAAGAAAATCAAAACATATATATCATGTTATTAAGGGTATGAAAACCTAAGGGGGTGTAAAAATGAGCTAAATTAGGCACATATAGTAAGGTAGGGTTACCTAATCAATGTGGATGACAAACTAATGTGAATGGAAATGTTAGTAGACATGTAAATGAGAATTATAATATGATTATGTCATATATACCCCTAAAAATATAACATGATGGTGTGATCAAGTCAGAGATTTTTTTGGTCTAGGTTAAACACCTAAGACACAAACTTTAGTGTGTCATTGTGTAGGTAAGTGTTTTTAGTAGAGAAAGGGGAGACAAAAAATTAGAAGATATGATCAAATATTAATAATATTTTACCTGATACCTAATTATATCATTATATAGAGACAAAATAAACTACATAAGCCTTCAATCATAGATAACTCAAGCATTCAGACTGGTCAATGGCATTTAGGGTAGACCTAAGAGGAAGAAGACTTAGGACGGTACTTAAGGTAGCTAAGAGCATATGCATAAGGAATAAATAATATAGAGAAAGGTTTTGTAGTTACACTTATGTCAGATACAAACCTATAAGGGAGTTGAGGTTTCAAAACTTAGTCTAAGTCACAAAGCCTAAAGACACCCTTAGGTCTCAAAACCCCACCTTCACCTCAGTAGTAGATCCAAAACCCAAAACTAATATCAAAGATATAATAGGATGTATTATGTTTATATGTATCCTAAAGTATTTATTTATATCAAAGGAATAAAAATAAATAGTTCAATCTATTCTTAACACCCTCTTAAGCTCCACTATCCTAAACAGCCATGTTGAGCTACCAACTCAGGCACTCATATCTCACATGGCATGAACACTCAAACCTAGTGCTTTTAAGATGAGTTTATTTAACTTATGCATTAAAAATACATGGATGAAATAGTGGGATTCATGATCCCAACTCTATGAATAATCATTAAGACTATCAACCCACCCAAAAATCTTGTAAAGAGCTCAAAAGCCACTAACTTTCACTCATATCTCAACATGAAGTTTACATGGGACCAAGAGTTATTCAAGAGATTATAAGGGATATATGGGATATATGGTCATTTAAAATGGATTTTTTTTATAAATATATACTCTATGAACCATTTTTAATATGGTATACCTCTAAAACCCTCTCTAAACCTTGATTCAGACTCGATGAGGAAATTGCACTTTCAAATGCATCCAAATGAAGTAGTTGGGATATGAAATAGTATTAATTGTCTCCCAAAATCACATAAAAACCCAAATGGTCTATTTTTTGTCATGCGGAATATGTCTAGTGTATAAATCAAGCCTAAAAGAGCTACTATAAGGCTATATGTAAGAATTTGAAAGAAGTCTTCACATCCTATGTGTTTCTTAAGAAGGAGAGAGATCTAAAGGTCTTAAAATGTTACATATTGGATACCTATAAAGGCCTCCATGACTGAAATTCACTTGCATACATGTCCAAGTTCTTATTTAGAGGGATATTCATTCATAAAGAAGAGGTTAGTGTATCACTTAAGCCACCACAAGTGATTTAGGGGCCATAAGGGGTAGATTTCATATCAATAAACATGGTTAAGTGCTTCATATCTCTAGTTTAGGTTCAAAAATAAAGAACCCTAAATTTAGACCTATTAGTCTTATAGGCATCCAATTACTATCACTATTGTGATAAAATTGTCAATCTAAGCTATATCTTATGATAATGCATAATCTGGGCTAAAAAGATTAAAAATATCTAAATCATTTGAACTTGTCACATATAGGTTTTGATTTATGATAATGTATCCCTAAACGAGACAATGATTTTTATGTGATTATTATCTTTTATTGAATCACTTTGAGTCAAATTTTTACCATGCAAAATTCCACTCTTTAATACTAAATTATTCTAATTTGATGCATACATCATGTGCATGTGTTATTTCACATCCATAATTCCCTAACTAGGGTATTATTCCATACGCAACTAGCACCTTCTTGTGATTATACTTTAGTCAAATTATGAATCAATCAAATGACATTTTTGATCATTTTGATTGAGCATATAATATATTTCCAAATAATTACAAAAAAATAATCAAAGTCACTTGGAAAATTAAACTAAATCAAGAACCTAATTACAAATTCCATGAAAATTGTTGAATTATTATTTATTAGAAATTCATTCCTAAAATATACATCATCTAATGACATCATAAATGGGATGGCATTCATAGACCATTAATGGCATAAATACTAGGATTAAGCCCTCCCATGCCTCATCAATACCCTATTCTTACAAATATTAATGGGCATATTTAGGGCTTGTCCCTCCAAAATTAAATTAATCCATGACCACACATCTTGATCTCAAATGGATGATCATGGTTCATTTTGAACAATATTGAAAATTTATAAATAAGTGAGCCAAGACCACCATTTTTAATCTTTAATTATGTAATGTTATTATGTAGAATTATCTTCACAAAACTTCACCTATTTGCATAAATTGAACAAATCTTGTGAGCCTAATCCATTGATACACTAGGAAATGATGGAGGATCATGCTACTCTTCATTGATGTGTAATTAAAGTACCAAATCTAGGGAAAACCATGAATTTTGGCCACTCTTATAAAGAGGGACATCATTTAAAAGGTTTGATGTTTTTTTTTTGGGTAAATATCTCATATAATTCACTGTCAACACCCCATTAGTGAGTAAGATTAATGTTTTAGTGTCTATATGATTCTTTATAGATGTTTTCTTTACTAACACATGGAATAACACATATTATAATCTTAATCTACATTTTGGCATGCTCGATGGGACTCACACCTCACACAAGTCTTTATACCTTCTAATTTTGCATTCAGGCCCTCTTTGGAGGCTATTTTGTAATTCTTTTTCTTACATTTTATGTTTATATGGATTTTATGAAAATTAGCAAGATCAACCTATAAAAAAATGGGTTCAATATAGAATTTGATAGGTGTAGTCATATAAAATGTCCAAATTGGTAGTTTGAGTGTGGCTTGTGACACCCTATCTAGATTTCCTTCTTTCATTCTCTTATGACCCTTCTATATGCCTTTTTACTCATTGCCAATCATCCAAAACCTTCTGAACCTTAATTCTAGCTCAGCCAAGCTCTATTTCCCAAGCCAAACCTATCCCCTAGGTCTTGAGCCTATAGGATAGGATCACCATACTTGGAATATAGTGTCAGACCTTAAGGCATCCCATTTTTAGTGCTCTTATCCATTCACACTTTGAGCCCCAATGGTTGTTTTCATCTGATTCTTATCCTTCATTATGTCATCCTAGAATTAATACATCTAAATCATGATCAATGGTTCCCTATAAAATTTCATTCAAAGTTCATTTAAAAAAAATTATAAATCAATAAAGAATACAAATAAATCACTAAGGAAAAATTCCCTATTCTCTGCATACAATCACCCAACACAGCTACAAACATACTCAAACCATCATACCAATCCCTAGCCATCTCAAACACTCTCAATTTGTAATTTTTTCATCTATATCACACTATTTCACAAAGTACATTAGGTGGGATAAATACATATGGTTTGATTCCTCATCAAAGTATTGGTATGTAGGCATCGTGCCCACATAAGGGGTGTGGATTACACATTTAGTGCATATTACACACTAAGCGCCCCCCCCCCCCCCCCCCACCTAAATTTTTATAAGTGATTTAAATCATATTTTATCAATAATTATGTAGGTTTAGTGTTTTAATAGTAAATCATCTCTATAGATAGATTTTTCAACATTCACCACTCAAGATTTCACAGGTAGGCTCATATAAACACAAAGCAAAAACCTAAAAAGTTTCAAGTTTTTGTGACTAGTTTGAAAAATAGTGACAAAAGTGGACAAGGAAAGACCCTAAAGTGTTATATTTTTAGTGGTCCTATACTTTCACTAAATTAAAGATAGATTTTATTTATGATATTATCCAAGTCTTGCACAACTAGTTTCAGACCTTGTATCAACCATCTCAATCTATTTCCAAATAATTTATATTTTCTCCTTATTTTTTATTATTTTTAGAAATGTATAAAAGATAGATAAATTATATAAATTAATATTTTTTTAAATATTCTTTACTAATTTATTAATCTAGACCCTTAGCTAAATTAGGAATAAAACTCCATTATTCCCAAAATAGTTAAATCATTTGGTGAACCTGACTTACTTCATTTATGCACAAAAACCATAGAAACCCTAAGGAAAATTCCTTAGTAATTTTTCCAATATTTTTTTAAAATTTTTTCATACATATTTAAATCAAAATTTCACATTTAATCTATAAAATATACCATAGTAGTTTAAAAAATTATTTCCTTCAAACCCTAGTTGAATTTACTAGGTCCTTTTGCTTCTTGAGGTGTCACCTTACATGTTTGTGAGTTTCATATTATTTTTATGCATATTATAGTTTGTTGTTTTTATGAATTTATATATTTTTTATTTATTAATTTCCTTCCATTTCATTTTACTTATTACAACTTATTGCAAAAAAATCAATCCATTTTAAATTTGTTTTCCTACTTTAATAATGGCATAATATATCAGTTTTGACAAAAATTGATAAGAGGAAACTCAAAGAAATTTTAAATAAACATCTTGATATACAATATGATATGATTAAGATACTATAATAATAAAAAATAAAATAAAAATATGGTCAATCCTCTCAAACCATAGAATAACTAGTTGCAAATGACACTATGGGGGCAACTATGTCACAACAACCCCCTATAGTAGCCCAACTTTCCTATGAGCCACCACTAATTAAAGATAGTACATCATTGTATCCTAATGTGGCTGCCATTTTTAAAGAGATAAAATATCTTCAATACAAGTTGCTACATCTTGAGAAATGTACCTCTAGACCAACACAGGGTTTAGATTCTTTTGATCTACTTTAAACATCATTGGCACATCATATTGCTTCTACACCCTTGTCACCAGGTTTTGTTCAACCCAAGATCACTCTATATGATGGTAAGGGTGATATAGAGACACACTTGAGATATTTTCATGTAGCATGTTTAGACTATGTCCCAAATGACTAGTTATTAACCAATCTATTTCCATGGAGTTTAAAGGATTATGCTCTATAATGGTTGTATAGTCTACCGAATCAGTCAATCAACACATTCAATCCTTTATGTAACATTTTCCTATCTCATTTCATCATTAACATAGGTTACAAGGTTTCTTATTCCCAAGTTACATAATAGAAACAAAGGTCAAATGAGCATCTCATATATTATGTTCTTTGATATAAGACTATCTTTGCTAAAATGACTAGCCCCATAGTCGATCAATAATTACACAATCTCTTCAAATAGAGTCTTCTACCATATTTATATGCATAAATAATGTTTACAATATTCTCTTCCTTCACTTAATTATTTGACATACTAAAGGAAAAAGAAGTCAAATTAATTTCAATGGACAAACTCAAGTACACAAGCATATCAAAAATAAAAAACAAATGGTAATAATAAAGTTTGATACAAAGTAAAGGTTAATGATAGTAAAATTAAAAATCAACCTATAGTTGTTTCATCTTTAGATCCCCCTTAGTGAGTGGTTTTATCAACACCTCCTTGGTAAGCCTTTACCAATCTACTAGTATTTCTAGCTAGAGTCTTACATCAACTATTGGAATGTAATATCATATCTCTCCCTCCTATTTTGGAATTTGATACAATAAAGCCTCTTCCATGTGGATATTATTAGAATGCATTTTTTTATTTCCACAAGGTACTAGGCCACACAATGAATAAATGCATTACTTTATGACATAAGATATATAACTTTATAGATGGTAACCTTATTAGTTTTGGCACTTCAATTGAAACTCCTCAAGAAAATCAAACAGAGGGTAAGGATTTGAAAATTTTCTTAGATCCTTTCCCACAACATTTTAAATAGGAGACAAGGGACACATCATGTGTTCACTATGAATATCATGGACACCCTCCACTAGATACATATCAAGTAGCTTCAATTGAGTCATATCCTTTGAGAAATATGATTGGTGTGTATAATTATAGAGTTATAACTAGACCTTCAATCTCCTTCTCAAAGTATGATATATTTAAGGATGATTCATATTACCATGCACTTTTTATTAAAGCCTACACTGATCATTATCCCATTCATAGTGTTCTCATAGATAATGGATCTAGTGTAAACATGTTCACTATGACATTACTTTGGGATATTGAGAGTAGGAAATCACCCTAATGGACACAATTATTAGTGGATTTAGTGGGAACATATAGTGTTCATTGGGTGAGATTGTACTTCCTCTAAAAGTTGGAACTACACATGTGGCCACACCATTTACTATTGTTCACAATGCAAGAGTCTTTGATATGTTTTTTGTTAACCATGGATCTAGAAACTTTTTGTAGTACCTTCTAAAATTCATATATACATGAAATTCATTCGTGTTAATTAGATTGTTACAATTGGTGGAGTTCTATATGAGTTACCACTCCCCACTTTAGTGTCATCTCCTACTTTGAAGTCATTAGTTTTATCTCCTCCACTAGTTATAGTTATTCCTCTAGTTGAGATTCAAAAATATTCAAGGCCTCCCTCACTAGCACAAAGAGTTTATACACTTCTACAGAGGCCTCTTTTAGATCAACCATCATTTCAAGACTCTAGATAGTATTTATCTATAGTATTCACACCCAGGGCAATATCATTGAGGTCTCATGTCTCTACACATAGATTACATTTTTAGAGAGATTATTCTACTATCAGATGGGTCCTTAAGATCCCAATAGTTGCATCAAATTCTTAGAGTTACAGGGGGACTCCACAATTAGTTTCCACTATATAAATTTCAGAGCACTTACAACATACATAACATTTAGAGTTATAGTCTCAACCCTTCCATCATGCTTCATGATCATGCATGATCCTTCTCCTTGATACATGACACCATGATAGGGAGTATATTATAAGACTCATAAATTAGTATCATTTCTTCTCAACTTTCTTGTACATAGTTTATTATCAATTTTTTGTACATAGTTTCCTTATGGTTGATTATACATAGCTTATTTCAAAATATAAAAACATTCAAATAACTTAAAATACCAAAAACATTTCAACTATATGAATCATCTATGCTTTGATGAGGACACTAATTATTATATTTATAGCCTCATCCATACTCAATTATATATCTTTTGCTTATATGAATCCTTAGAACTATCCACGAATTATGTAAATGAATGAATGAGTTTTATGATTATATGTGTGAATTAATATATCATGTGTTATGGATTAATGACGATTTTTTTAATTATATTATACTTGTGGAACCTTATTTAATAGATATTTGAAGGGTATAATAAGACCAAAGGAATCTTGCTTGGTCACAACACTTATAAAGAATCCCATAAAAAAGGGGCTTCCAGTCCATAATAACTACCAAGCTACAGGATTTCAACCTATAGGTTGTCCATCAAAACTACAAGATTTAACCTATAAGTTACCCATATAATCTACCAAAATTTAGGATTTCACCTAAAGGTTACCCATATCAGCTACCAAACTATAGGATTTTCACCTATAGGTTGCCTATAGAAACTATAGGCTTACACTTACATGAGTCCACAACCACTACGTAGAACAAACCATTACTATGATAATAAGTAATTGGATTTTAAAAACACATCCAAATATCTTAGAAATAAATTAAATTATTAAATAGGATCCTCCATAACATCTGTATAGACCCCTCACATGAAGTGAAACTTGCATGTGCTATTAAAAAATGAATAAGACAAGAGTAATGGAAAGGAGAAAAATTAGAAAAAACAACAAAGAAGCATATATTGTCCTTTACCCAATCAAGCTTAAAAATAAGTAACTTTAAGTTACTAACCACCTAAAGGTTGACTAGGTTAATTGCAAAGTATTTGTACCTTTCCTAGTTTAGTGTTTTTGGTTATAACTAATAAACTACCTTATGTATTTAATGGAAGAACCTAGATTAGATTAGGGATGATGGAATTGCATAAATTAATTACATTATAATTTTTGGAATATTTTAATCTACTGTAGTAATATTTAATTTCTATATATCTGAGTAATGAAAAGGTTGATTTTATAAGTCTCTAGGAGAAGGATTGAAACTTAATTTTGAACGAGGAGGGCCCCTTCGAAAGGAGTTGTATTGAAGATCCTGACCCTTCTTAGATTAAAGTGTGTTGTGTGAATTTATTTCATTACTAGTTTGATTATATGAAATTTTATGTATGTGTGACTCATAAGTGTGAAAAACTTTTGAATTATATTATAATAAGTTCCTTGTATATCTATATGGTGAAATTAGTATAAGTTCATTATACTATAACTAGCAATTAAGTTAGCCTATGAATCAATAATACATATATAGTGCCAACATCCTTGAAAATCCTACATACCCTAGGTTGACAATTAATATTGAGTGGATTTAAGAATATATTATTAACTAGGTAATAAGTCTAACCAACATTTTGGTGCTTAACATGCATGAGAAAACTAAGATGTTAATAGAATGTAGATCACCATCTAGGGTATATGTTGTATACTTAGAGGAAAGGTGGGTTAGATTTAAATATGATAGGATATATAGTGATCATTCTTAAATGGTATGTGATCCTAATTATTTATTTGAGGTCTATAGGCATGATGACCTTAAATTTTAGGAACAACTAAGTGAGTTTTACATGCATCCATATTTTGTGCCACATGATACAAATTGGAATAATAATATATACCTAGGGGATGTCCAATTAAATGCCTTTACCTCATACGTCCTTAATGAAATAAGAAGAAAAAAATAGTTTGAGGACTATCAAGAGAAAGAAAAAGAGGTTACCCTAATGATTAGGGGTGAATCTACTAATTCAAAAGCTATGATAAATGAATGGATCACTTTTATGAATACAGATACTCCACAAGTATGGGTAATAAATAAATAAGTAGAGGTTCAAAATCACTACTTGAGACTTATAGAGGGAGACTCAAAATAAGTTTGTGTTTCCTATTTTAATAGATAGGCAGAGTTTTTATATACCCTAAAAATAAAAGAGCTTTATTCTCCTTAGAACCTTAAAGATGAATTTCATAGAGTATATATGTACTTTGAGCTTGTCAGGAAAAGAAGGATAAGTTGGTTGGGGTTGATGTTTCATCCACCCATGTTTTGGTTCCAAATTCTTGATTGGGAGGGAGAAGTGCCAGCTAATAAAGAAGGAAAAAAGAAAAGGTGGAAAATCATAGATGATGTTAAAGGCTTTTATATCTTTGATAGGATGGGTTGTATTAAGCCCTTAGATTTTACGAAATACTATAGACTCAAAATGTAGAGAAAGCTTGCTAAAGGACAAGTAAGAGGTTAAGTATTGGGGTGTGATGAGGACACTAATTGTTTTATTTATAGACTTATTCATACCTAGTTATATATCTTTTGCCTATATAAATACCTGTAACTATCTATGACTTATGTAAATGAATGAATGAATTAATGATTATATGTGTGCATTAATATATACATGTTGTGTTATGGATTAATGATGTTTTTTATTTGATTAGATTATAATTATGTAACCTTATTTAATATAAATTTGAAGTGTATAATAAGACTGTAGGGATCTTAGTTGGTCACAACACTTATAGAGAATCCTGTAGCAAAGGGGCTTCTAACCATAGTAACTACCAAGCTATAAGATTTCAACCTACAGGTTTCCCATAGCAATTGTAGGCTTTCACCTACAGGTTACTCATAATAGATACCAAACTATAGCTTTCACCTACAGGTTACCCATAAAAACTACTAAACTGTAGGTTTTCCACCTACAGGTTGCCCATAGCAACTACAAACTTACACCTACATGAGCTTGTAGCCACTACATAAAACAAATAATTATTGTGATACTAAGTAATTGGATTTTAAGGACACATCCAAATATCTTAGAAATAAATTAAATGATTGAAGAGGATCCTCTATAATAGTTGCATGGACCCCTCACATGAAGTGAAATTTGGATGTACTACCAAAGGATGAATAATACAAGGACAATGGAAAGGAGAAAGAGAATCAAAACAACAAAGCAACATATATTGTCCTTTACCCAGTTAGGCCTAAAAACAAGTAACTTTAATTTAGTAACCACCTGAAGGTTGACTGGGTTAGTTACAAAGTATTTGTACCTTCCCTAGTTTTGTGTTTTTGGTTAGAACTAATAAACTACCTTATGTATTTAATGGAAAAACCTAGATTAGATTAAGGATGATGGAATTGTAGAAAGTAATTGCATTCTAATTTCTGGAATATTGTAATCTATTATAGAAATACTTAATTTTTATAGATTTGAGTAAGGAAAAGGTTTATTCTATAAGAATCTTTTATAATTCTCTCAAAGAAGGATTAGAACTCAGTACTGAATGAGGAGGGCCCCCTATAAAGGTGTTGTAATGAAGATCCTGACCCTTTTTAGATTAAAGTATGTTGTATGAATTAATTATCATTACTAGTTTGATTGTATGAAGTGTGATGCATGTGTGACTCATAAGTGTGAATACTTTATACATTCTATGATAATAATTTCATTATATATCCATATAGTTAAATCATTATAAGTTAATTATACTACAACCAACAATTAAATTAGCCTATGAATCAATAATGCATATATAGTGTTGATATCCTTAAAAATCCTATGTACCCTAGGTTGACAATTAATGTTAAGAATATTTAAGAATCTATTATTAACTAGGTAATAAGTTTGACCAACATGCTTTACATTTCTCTTACCATGGTAGACTTACATTTTGTTATTCTATGCTATTGTTTTTTGATTTATCTAAATTAACATGCTTCACTTGATCTTGTTTAAATGAGTGAAGTGACACCCAGATCCTTGATTTCTTCACTCCACCCATTAAGGGGGTATCCTAATTCTACATTTGAGAAATAAATTGACAAATTTACCAATCAAAGGTATATTTTACATGACTACACCATCCAAGTTATGTCATTCCTACACCACACACTCTAGTTATCATATTGATGTACATTACTTACTAGATTACTTAGATTATTCTATTGACACTCACTAGTATATAGCACTTGTGTATTTATTAGAATCTACATAGTCTTGTCATCTATGTTTTGCATACTTTAACTTCTTGCTCTGATTAGTTATATGCAATAGTATTTATAGAATTTACATACCTTCCTTACTTACTTTGCATAGCTAGATGTGATTGAATTTCTTAGTTACTATTTTGTCTCTTGTTTTTACCTTAGGACATTTTCCAAATATCCTTTACTTTTACTCTTGTATGTGCTTATGGCCTTTGTGCCAACCTTTATTTCTTTCAATTATATGTGTATGTCAAAATTTGAACATGCCTTGTATGCTTGCTTTCCATTTTGAGTGACATATGCCCATGTCCCTTATTTTCTTGGCCCCTTGGACATTTTTGTACGATTATTGCTTCTTGCCTTGTTTTCTTGTTTGATTCTTAGTTGTTTGTAATGCCATGGTCCACATCATGTATTATCTTTCTTTCTTGGATGCCATGATGGAAATCATTTTCCATCCCTTCTTAACAAATAACAACTAACAACTAAAATTTCCAATTTCAATTCAATATCATGCACATACTATTACATTGTTACATCTATCTAGGCATACCCCTATTGATATACCAATCTCCAATACAAATAATGCTATATTTTGAGACATCTTTTCAATTATCCTTGCTATATCATGTATTTCATTGAATTACACACTTGCAAGGCTCTTTCTTCTGAGGGTAGTCATTGCAAGGTCTTCATTCCTACCTTTAGAAGAGGGAGAAATAAATAAGGGTTTTATCACAAAGATCAGAGCATTCTACCAGTCAAAAAATTATTTTTCAAAACACTCAGAACAACAACCAAAACCCAAACTAGGTAGAATAAATAAAGAAAAAAATGATGAATATAGAATAATGATAAAAAACAATAAAGGATAAAAGTGCCATACTTGGACTATAACACTAAATAACAAAGTGTCTTATTTTTGGCACTCATATCCAAATAGTAGAAAACCCAAAATTTTTAGAAACAGATAGAAAGGTAAGTTCTGTTATAACTATATTAGCTATAGTTCAGTTTAGATTGGGTAGTTTTAGTATATTTTTTCCTAGAGTATCCAAATATATGGGGCATCATATGAGGCATGATTTCTCTCTTCCAATTTTAGAATGGGCAATTGGTATAACTTATAGATCAGAATCCATGTTATAGACACTAGTGATTAGGGGCAATGTGTGTGGCACATTTGCCTTCTTTTCTTTCTAGTTCATTTCATTACCTAGGTATTATTAGTAGTTGTGTGCCTTATTCCATTTGCAAATGAGTGGCATCATTTTGGAGTGACTTTCATATAAAACTAGTTTTCAATTTTAGAGTGGCTTTCATACAAGCCTAATCTCCACCTTTTAGAGTGTCCAAGATTGGCCTAGATATTATTACACATTTGGCTATCCATGCCACATTATCAAAATACAAATCATTCATGGGCTTCAAGATCCATCTTGTATGACAAATATTCATACTGATATCAATTCATAGATCCACTTAAGGGGGAAAATGGAGCCAAAGGCCTAGATAACCTTTGTATTATTAAGACACCTACTCAAAGGGATTGGACACATAGTCTAAAGATAAACTAACATAAACATGATCACATATCTTCACTTAGTGGGTGATGATGGAGCCAAAGGGATAACTTTTGTATTCTTGAGATACCCTTAGGGAATCGAGCACTAAGATTCATTCATGATATTACTCTTGGTACAACACATACCTAACATTACTCAACATCACTCATCATCATAATAGGTTTTATATTGGTTCGAATACTTGAGGAGTTGTATTCATTCCTTTCTCTTCCTCTCTCTTACCTAACGTTTATACATTCTTATTTTAGACATAGCATGTCTAGTAATAATTGATCTACTTCTTGTTTTTTCTTGTAGATTTACACTTCACAATGTGCTCTCTCTATACACACTTACCATTTCATGTCTTCATAGGCTTCACCCTTGCAAGTAAGTTTAGGAACACTTTCTAATTTTTCTTTATCCTATTATTTTACTTTACTACGTCACTAGAATAAAGGGGGGTAAATGTAGTCATATAAAATGTCTAAATTGGTAGTTTGATTGTGGCTTGTAACACCTTATCCATAGGTCCTTTCACGTTCTTATGACCCTTATAGATACCTTTTACTCATTTTTAGTCATCTAGAACCTCTTGAACCCTAATTTTAGCTTAGTTAGGCTCTATTTTTTAGGCCAATACTATCCCCCTAGGTCCCAAGACTATAATATAAGAGTTCCATACATGGGCTATAACACTAAACCCTAGGGTGTCATATTTTGTGTGCTCCTATCGATTCACACTTTGAGCCCCAATGGTCATTTTCATCTGATTCTTATCCTTCATTATGTTAGCCTAACATGAATACATATAACCCATGACTAATGGTTCCCTATAAAATCCAATTCAAATATCATTTACAAAAAAGAGGTGAAAAATATTACAAATCAAGAAATAATAAAAACAAAGCACTAAGGAAAACTTCCCTACTCTATGCATACAATCACCTAACAAAGCTACAAACATACTCAAACCATCATACTAATCCCTAACCACCTCAAGCAATATTTATTTGAAATTATTGTATTTATATCACACTATTTCATAGATCAAATTAGGTGGGATAACTACATATGGCTTGATCCCTTTTCAGAGTATTGGTATGTAGGCAATGTGCCCACATAAGGGGTGTGGATTACATGTTCAGTGCATATTACACACTACCATCCCCATTTATCTAAGTGATTCAAATATCATTTTATTAATCATTATGGAGGGTTAAGGTTTTAATATTAAATCATCTCTATAATGAGCTCCATTGACATTCAACACTCAATATTTCATAGTCAAGTTCATATCGACATAACACAAAAACCCAAAAAAATTTAGGTCTCTGTGACTATTTTGGATAATAGTAGTAGAAGTGGAAAACAACACCAGACCCTAAAGTGTCATATTTTTGGAAATCTTCTCCTTTATTTTAATGAAATCTAGATTCTAATTTACAAAACTATCCCAGTCTTGCATAGCCAGTTTCAAACCCTATATCAACCATCTCAACTTATTTCTAGATAAGTTATATTTTTTCCTTATTTATTGCTATTTTTAGAAAGGTAAAAAATATAGATAAATTATAAAAATTAAGACTATAATTATTTAAATATTCTTTACTAATTTATTAATATAAACCCTTATCTAAATTAGGAATAAAAATCCATTATTCTCAAATAGTTAAATCAATAGGATCAACCTGAATATCAATGAGATTTACCCTATAAACTAGAAAAATTACATCCATGAATAGTTGAATCACTTTATTTTCTCTTTGTATACCTATTTTTTTTAAATATTGGTATAAAAACTCTATAAATTAATGGAGTCACTCTAAACATTGGTGAGATCACACTTCAGATCAGTGGGATCACACTGTGGATTATCAAGATCACATTGTGGATCGATGGGATCACACTAAACCAAAAATTGGTATGTAACTATCATTTATTTTTATATTTTTTTATAATTTTGTTATAAATTCCCTATACTTTAGCAAAAATTCCTTGCTAATAAATGATATTTCCCTATCAATCAGTGAAATTATAAACTAGTGTATTATTTACTTATGTTTGTTAGTGAGATCAATATGAATAATGTTGGTAACACACTATGGAATGGAGAGATCACTTTTTGGAATACTGATATTGACATACACATAAAAAATGACTTAAAATAATAAGCTACATGTATTCAGACAAAATGCAAAATTTGGTTACTTGAGTATGGCTAATGACAACAAATCTATAGGTCTTACTTTATTGCTCAACCCTTTTAGGCTTTTCTTTCACTAATTCCCAATCATCCACAGGATTATAAACATAACCCTTATAGAGCTATGTATCTCTTTCACACCCAAATCCATTCCCCTAGGTCTCATTCCATCTAGACAATAGCACCCAAGTTGGATAGGAGCACTAAAACCTAGGATTTCTAATTTTTAACATTATTTTCCAAGTTTACTTTTGGTCCTAATGATCATATTTTATTGAATCCTTATCCTATTCATGTTGGAATAACACATATTTATTTAACCTATGATCATTATATCCCCTATAAAAGGCCATTTAAATTCTATTTATAAGGGTTAACACTCATTTACAAGAGAGAAGCAAGAATACAAGCAAGACTACTCAAGCACTCTTCCTTATTCTTTGCATACAGCTATCCAATAGTATTTAAAGCTTATTCAAACCTTTACATGAGTCCCTAGTCATTCCAAGTACAAATAGTTTCACATTTACTTGCATTTTCATCACACTATTTCACCAAGAACTTCAATGGAAGAACTACATATAGCTTAATCCCAACTTAGATTATTGGTATGTAGGCAATGTGCCCACACATAGGGTGTGAAGTGTGTCTAGAGTATCCTTTACACAATAACCCTTTTCCCTATTTTACAAAGTTCTATTTAATTGCATAGAAGACACAAGAACATAAACAATCATCTCTATAGGGAGTTCTATTGATAGTGAGGATCTAAAATTTGGTATACAAGCTCACATATATGTTGTGAAAAAAACCCCAAAAAAATCATATCTTTATGAGTAGTTTGGACAACACCAGCAAGACCAAGACTATAACATTAGATTGTAGGGTTTCCTATTTTTGGTGGTCCTCTCCAATCAAGAAATGAACTCTATATCTTATTTTGTGATAGTGTCCTAGTCTTATTCCTCTAGTATCAGACTCTATCTCAACCATAATAGCTTAAAATAAGCTAAGTTATATTTTATCTCACTCATTACTATTTTTAGAAAAGGCAAAAATACAACTTATTTAAATAAATTAGTTGCTTAAGTATTGCATATTATTTATTGATTTTATCTACTCATACCTATTTATTAAATAGGAATAAAACTCTATTATTCCTAAAAATAATAAATCACTACAACATTTCTAATAATTTCACACCCTGGTTTTAGACTTCTAACACCTTGTTTGCAAGATTTAATTCACTTACTCTCCATTTCACAAAAAATAAAAGTCAAAATTCATTACATACTTCATTTTGGTATCATAAAATAAACTCTCACATTAGATAAATACTTCTAAGGTCCCATTTTTATGCTTATTTATTGAAGTTTTTATTTTTTAGTAAGATGAGTGTTGCATGTATGTTCTCCCCCTGTCCCCTTTAAGGAAATTGAGTGACCAAAAGTGCTCATTATTTTCATTTTGTAACTTTTCTAAAGGAATAAAAATAAATTCACTAAGGCCTTTCCAAAATCTATATTGTTTGGGTAATCCAAAATGACCATAAAATATTTTCACTTGTCTTAATTTTATGCACTTTGGCTTGTGAGTGATTTTATCACCTCCTCATGGGTTATGTAGGGAAGCTTTGACCTAAGAATTCATATCCTAACATTATTTCAACCCCATTACATGGTGGGGTAAATAAATTTAGGGTGACCTATTATGATGCTTATTTTGAGCAATTAAAATAATCTTTGTTAATTGTACTTAACTTTAAATCATAGCGGCAACTTGGGCATTGCACTACACTAAGTAATTGATAGATGTAGTGGTTATGAAAAATATAAGACCTTTTCACAATAATTTATTTAATGTGGATCCAAATTATGTGATCATCTCTAGTGTTATCCACACTTGGGACCATCTAGATGTGCAAAAATTTAGTTTTAGATAAACCCTACTTAACACAAACATACTATTCATGTAGGATGAGTAGCCCAAATTTCCATGTCATCATAAAAAATCTTGAGAGAAGAGGGGATATAAAAACCCTAATTTTTTTGTGCTTTTACTTTTTGTATTAATAATTAAAATCCTTTCAAGAGCATGTAAATAGATGAAATTTGATAGTACCATGTAACCTTATCAGTTTTAGGATTTAGGACATTACAATTAGGTGTGTTTGTTATTTTATCCTTTAATTTTTGGTTTTTTTGAGTCTAAAACTAATTTTTTGAAAAAAAAAGAAACACATCAAGAAAATTGAACACTCTATTATACACCATTTTATTTGAACATAGAGGCATTATGCTGACCAAATTGAAAACACTTCTTGCCTTATTAAAAATTGCATTCAAAAAATTTTGTTTGTATCTTTCGAACAATGTTTTTATGTTGTTCATTTGAGTCTAGACCACTTGTCCACTTTGAAAAATTCCAAAGTCCTTCATTTTATGTCTAAATTTAAAATATTTGCTTTCTAAGTTCTAAAATTAAGGTCAAATAACATTATTTTATAGAAACATTATTTTCTAGGGTGAGAAAATCTTGCTTTTCTAAGTTATGATAAAAGCTTGTATTGTAAAATCCAATATTTCTTCTTCTAACAAGGGAAAATAAACTCTTATAGATTTTACTCCTAATGATCAGGATATTGCTACCAAGATCAATAAAATTTGTCAATGATATGCAAAATAGCTTATCATATAACTAAAAGACTCTTTGGTTGAAACTTAAATAAATACTAATGATTATAACTAATAGTATAATGTGATAGACAAAACGTAGCATACCCTAATTGAGCCTACATCTACAATAGATCATAGGATTGATTATAAATAAAATAAACCTAGAGATGATTCACAACATGTTTCACCAAATATGGAGCACACATTCTTCAATCACCAAGAAGATCTTATCCCTTCACAAACCAAGGAATAGTAAAATCAATGCATATTGGTTGTAATATACAAAAAACTTTATCAAGTTCCTCCCAACCATCATATCCTTTGGTAAACCAACCACAAACTCCTTAAAACTAGTAGTATACTTATAGCTCATAGTGGTAGATTCTAGGAAATGTTCATCAACCACCTAGGAATCAAGGACCAACCTACTCGACTCAAGGATTAAAACAAAAAAAGATTTAGATAATAGTGTTTATATCCCTAACAGAACAACACAACAAGGGAACATAACACCCCAATAAAATTATATTACATCCACAAATGCACCAAACATGCAGGAGTAGAATTTAATGAAAAAAATAGTTTCAAGACTGGAGATGGGAAATAGGGAGAAGTATAAGTTTGATGAGATATGTCCATATATTTTTGACTTAAGTATTATCTAAGTCCCCTTTTTACCTCATTTCAAGGCATCCAAATTTGATAAATTTAAATTAAAGGGTGACCATCGAGAACATATCCAAGCCTTTTTTGTATCATTCTAAGAGGTATCTTATAACATTATTTATTTCCTTCACTTATTTCCACATAGTTTGACTGGACAATATTTGTATTGGCTCATCAAATTGCCAAAGGGATCGGTGGTATATTGGAATGATTTATCTAAGAAATTTATTAGCCATTTCTCTTATAATTAAGAAAGAGTTAATAGTGGTTAACTTGTACAAATAAAAACAAAGGGATGGAGAAACATTTGTAGCATACCTACAATGATGTAAAGCATTAGTTGGATGCTTTCAACATAACTTTATAGATAAATAGATGGCTAATATTTTTGCACAAAACTTACACCCTAATGAATTTCATAATTTTTGAATCACTTGTGTAAACACATTCAAGGAGATTGTATATAGAGGTGTATAAAATGAGAAGGTGTTCATTACTACAGGCCTTGTAAATATTTATTCACATGGCCAAATGTCTAATCAATCCCAACCACCTATCGAAGTTATTTCTACATAAAAACCTAAAGGATATAATAAAAATAAGAACATGGTGGGAAATGAAGTGACAAAATATAGACACATGCAAATGGTGTAGTCTCCACCAGATCCAAATGTGCAACTAACCCTACCTAATCTATTGATAAATTTTTAAAAGGCCCCTCCACAAAGGGAATTTAATAAATACAATTATTCATCAAAATGAGAGAGCTTATTGAGGCCATGTTCTAAAAGCAAGTGATATCTAATATAATTATGTGGCCTATACCAAGACCATTCCCTAAAGATCAAACCAAACCTGATTAGTATTAGGAAGATGAGTTTTGTAATTTCCATTGTGTTATCGGTCATGTCATTTATTGATGTGTTCAATTCAGGCATCTTATAGAGACTTGATTGAAAGTGGTGAAATTGAAGTAAAAAACATAATGTGAAACATTAATTAGGACATGGGAATTTACAAGGACCCATTTCTTAAACATAATCAACAACCAATAAGGAATAATTATAAGCAATCTCAAATCTAACATGAATAAGAACAAGGCTAGAATCATAATCAACATGATCATAATCAGGATAATAATGCCCATGCTAATAACCTAGGTTAAAATAATATGTCATATGATTATAATAGTATTATGGGATGTATTTATAAAAACATGTTACCACTATAAAAATAAAATATCATAAACCATCTAGTGCTTCTCAAATTACTATACCCCCCATTATAGGGTTAACACCCTCTTCCTTTAGTAATGTTGCATCAGTCCAATCAATTCCATTACACCTCAATTTCCATGGGTTACTATTTTAGGACCACTAGGCCCTTCTTATAAATATAATGAATCTTTTTTGACTCAAAATTGAACAAATGTAACTAGACCCTAGTGAGTCACCATCTAAGTCCCTTTTCCTTCTTTTTCTAATTATAATGGTGCATTACTAACTCTAGATTATACAATCATAACTAGGCACTCATGAGTCACCCTCTAGGGCCCTTTGCCCTCTTCCAACCTTACACTAAACTTGAACATTATGCCTTTAGATCTAAAATTGAGCACTATTAATACGAAGGCTAAACCCTCTCATGATTTTTTTGAGAAGCTATATAGTATCTTGGACCAACTAAGTAAAACCCCTATGCAAATTTTTATCCTAGACCTTTTACATACATTAAAAGTCTATAAAACTATTTTAAACAACTTCCTTCAATAGTCCACCATTCCCCAAGACATCAACCCTAAAAAAATTCAAACACTTTTAGGTCATTTATCTCCTTTCTAATAAATTACATTTGATCAAAGAGATATGTCTACTCTCGGTCTTATCCATAATAACCCCTTGTAAATTTAGCTCATTATCAAAAATCATAAAATTAAGTGTCTTCTTATAGGTAATGGTTTAGGGATGAACATAGTGTCTCTCAATTTAATATAATGATTATATTATACTTCCAAGGAAATCTAGTTATAGATAATCACAATCAAAGCATACAACAAGCCAAAAGGGAATATTTTGGAACTATCTATTTACCAATCATTATTGGGTATGTATCCCATCATACTCTATACCATGTCATGGACATTGAATTTCCATATAATATAATTATTGGTCGTCTATTTATACATGAAGTATAGGCTATCCCATCCACTTTACATCAATGCCTCAAGTTCTCCCATATTGGAAGTGAGGTTACTATTTATGCAAATTTGTAGCCCTACCTATTTTACAAATACCTAGATGCTGAATTTCATAATTATAACTATTACCTAATTCTAAATTTATATCAAAGAAAAATAAATAAATAGATTTTAAAACACCTAAGTTCAATTATCTCAACCTAATTGATCTTGATTCTACTTCGACTAATCCATTCCCTATAACACTTACATAATAGATCACTATTGAGGATGTAGACATTTTCACTTACCATTTGAAAGATTCCTTTCACATTACTAAGTTTTTTAAGTCTCCTAAATATTTAGGTAAGCCCAAGCCTTCCCAAAATTCTTATAGACCCAACATGATTTTTCAAAATAAGAAAGACACATAGAAACCACCAATGGTATTTATACTAGTAAATTCACCAAATTAGATTGAGAAGCTTTTTTTTAAAGGAAATTGGTTATATTATGAGGGCCTTATTGATTGTTTTCAAAATCCTAAGTATCCTATCCCTAATCATATTATGGAAAACTTTGATTATATAGTTAAAGGCCTTGGGCCATGAGATCAAGGAATCCTAGAACCATTATAAACTAGTAAGCCTAATATGAGTCAAGGTCTTGGATTTATACCATTTGGGAGTGACCCCATGTATTTTGATAGTGATTATTCTAAATCAACTAGCAATAAGACTCCTGTTAGAGATGTCGCATCCCATTAAAACATTTTTGATGAACTTGATAAAACTATCCTATTTGAATCTAACTCCAATATGACTATCACATCCCATTATCCCTTTTCCTTTGCTATCCTAACATTCATTAATTGGGACCAACAAAAATCTATTATACCCCTCAATGAATTTCAAAATGAGGAATCTATTATCAATTATATGGGCCTCCTAGATGGATTATCAATTGGTGATCATAAGCAAGGCTTTGATTTATCTTTGGAATCTTCTACTTAATTTGGATAGTAGGCAAACCTTTTTGGTCACATAAAAGATAAAACATCAAGATATTTGGGTGAAAACCTCTTTAAGGCACTCATTGATTAGGGAAAAATTTAAGAGAAAAACAAGCCCTTGAATGAAAACCTATTTCAAGTGCTCTTGGATGGGGAAAGTTTCTCATCTCTAAAAGAAGTGTAGTGTCCACCAAGTCCTAGCTCTATAGTTAGTGCTAGTGTCACATGTGAATAACATAAAGTATTTGAGTATCTTTATCTATACTTTCTAAAGATATTTTCTAGTTGGTCACTACCTAAATTAGTAAAATCATATGCATCCTAGTATCCAGAGCCTTTGGAAGAACAACCAAAAGTGGAAGTGAAAGAAGAGGATTAGGATCAAACATTACCCACTATTTTAGAGGATAGTTCTACACTCCTCATACAAAACACCACTGAAGTGAACCTAGTAACTTATGAATATCCCAAAATTGTTTATCTTGTATCCTCCCTCACCAACAAGGAGTGTGACTACATTGTCACCTTTCTAATAGATTTTATTGATATCTTTTCATGGGTTTATTCTAGCATTCCAAGCCTAGACCTTGACGTGGTTGTGCATCACCTTGTTGTTCATCTAGATGTTTAGCCAGTCAAGTATAAATTAATAAAATTGTATCCATGCATTATACTTTTAGTAAAGGTGAAACTAGATAAACTATTAGGAGTTGTTTTCATCAAACCACTAGACTATTCTAAATGGATATTAAATATAGTCCCAATAATAAAAAATCCACAAGGTATATGTATTTTTACTAATTCTAAAGATATCAATAAGGCATGTCCCAAAGACTATTTTCCTCTACCCAACATTGACATGATTTTTTATTATACTTTAGAGTATGAGATGTTATCCCTCATGGATGGATTTTTTGGATACACTCAGATCAACATAGCTCTAAAGGACTAGCACCAAATTATGTTTACCACACCATGGGGAACATTATATTACCATGTCATACCATTTGCCTTAAATAATGCTAGATACATATATTATCATGTTATGATTGTCATCTTCCATGGCATGATGCATGATATTGTTGAGGATTATGTTGATGACATCCTATAAAAATCAAGAACATGTGTTGGATATCATGATTCTCTATAGATAATATTCAAAAGAATTTGCGAGTACAAGGTTCATCTAAATCCTAAGAAGTGTATATTTGGTGTCACTTTAGGAAAGTTGCTAGGATTCATTATCCTACTAAGTTCAAAGCCATTATGGAAATGCCTCAACCATTTAATCTTAAATATATTTTTAGCATGCAAGGAAAGATTCAATCTATATGAAGGTTCATTTCACAACTAAAAGATAAGTGCCATATTTTTACACACATCTTGAAGAAAGGGGTCACTTTTCAATGGGATGTTGAGTGTCAACTAGAATTTGTGAAGCTCACAACATACTTGTCCAATCTACTAGTTTTCAAGCTATGAACACCTATACATCTATTAATTCTTCATATTTACATGCACTAGGGGAAATCTTGACCCAACATGATGAAAAAGGAAAGTAACATGAAATTTAATATTCAAGCTACACACTTGTGGCATATGAACATAATTATATGCCTATGGAGAAGGCTTTTTTAGCATTGGTTTTCACCTCCAAATTTTTTTGACACTACATGTTGAATAATAAGACTATTGTTATTGCTAAAGTGGGCCCTCTCAAATATTTATTTTCTAAAGAAAATATTACATGCTTCATAGCTAAATGGGTCATGCTCTAAAGTGAATTTGATGTTGAGTACTAGAACCAAAAGGCTATCAAGGGGCTGGTTATTGTAGATCAACTTACATAATTCCTTCTTATAAATACTCAACCACTCACATTAGATTTTTAGATGATTATATTATGAAAATATAAGAAGTGTTGCATGAACCTAAATAATGGAAATTATACTTTGATGGGTCATTTCCCATGGATATGGAGTTGGCATTTTTTATTACATTATAAGGGGATCTGATTCCCAAAGTATTTCATATTAATTTTCATCGTACCAACAATATAGTTGAGTATGAATCACTTTTTTTAGGACTTCATCTTGAAGTATAGTGGGATATCTAGTTATTAATGGTATATGGAGATTCTCAACTTATTATTAATCAAATCATAGATCAATATCAGTCTCAAGATGATAATCGTACACCCTATAAAAATGTTGTGGATAATCTCAAGTCTCACTTCAAATCCCTCTAATTTGAATAAGACCATAGACCAATAATAGTTCACTTGATACAATGGAAATAATTATATCCATGATACAAATTATCATTATTATTAAAGAGTATCAGTTCCTCATTGAAAATCTCCTATAGCTTGCTCATTTATTTATAGATTCAAAGAATGTATGCACCATTGTTGGTCCCAATCCCCCACCTAAACTACTTTGGTTCCAATACATTTATAACTATTTCTATGATCAATTATCCCCCTAACCTTTCACATAATCACAAAAAAAATCTTCCTTAATCAAATATCCTTTTATATCCACCTAGGAAACATGATTTATCATAAAGGCTATGATAGAATGCTTTTTCATTATTTATCTTTGGGAGAATCCAATCTAGCACTTAAATAGGTTCATGAAGGAATGTGTGGGGCCCAAACTAATAGTTTATTTTTTTAAGATAAATTAATAAGAAGTGGGGTGAACTAGTTTTTAAAACTTTTCATTCAATTCTACTTAACATACATGAACCATTCTTACAAGCATGTACATCTTAGCAATCATAAGCATCAAATCATAAGAACATGAAACACATGAACACAAAATATACATGGGGAACCCTAATAGGGAAGAAAACACACTAATGAATAAAATTAAATACATTCCTATAATACAAACATAAATATTCAGTGAAGCACCCACTTTACATGGAGCACCAACCCCAATTAACTCAACACCAATTCAGCTAGGCTTTAGAAAGCACCCACTTGTGAGGAGGCACCAACCCCCTAGATGACTCAATACCAACTAATCCACTTTATACACTTGATAAACTTTATAAACCATTTTTTATCATAAAATATATGATTATTTTATTCCTTATCTCTTTTCTCACTTTTGTCCCTCTCAAACTGGCCTTCAACCTTCTTCACTCAACTAGCCCTCTTCATGACTTGATTAGGTCTTTTGACCTTGATAATCATATGTAAAACATATATTAATATTAAGGATACTTATTTTATGGTCCTCATGACCTCCTTATTCTCAAAAATGATATATATCATTTTCTAATTCTATGCTCTCATAGTGCATGTAAATAGGCCTAAACTACCTTGTTTTTATACAAGTCACTTGATCAAACCCTTTTTAGTCAGATATATATTATTATATCTTAGTTATAAAATGAAATAGGTCTTATAATATTAAAATAACATTCATTAATCATTAATAAATAAATAGATTAGGTCATCCATAGCTCAATTATCCCTTACTCCTCTTTTAAGCTTTATGGAGACCTAATAGGTCTTCTTAGCAACATATTACCCTTTGATATTCCTTGAAGCATATTAAAACACCTCACATAAAATTATAACATCATATTCCACTAAAATATACCTTATATAGATTCAATTTATGTCCATAACACCTTTTAGGTCTAACCACCACTTGAACCCTTTCTCAAAACATTGTCTTAAAAGGCCTGTGCATACACAAAATTTGTCTTGAAAAACTGAGCCAAATACTCAATTTTTATAAAAAAAATGGAAAAACATTACATATTCAAAAATATAATTACCTCATATTTATCAAAAAATTCATCTGATGCTTCAACTCAGGGTATTAAGGCTCAAACTCTTCTCTATAAGATGTTCACTCAGAACTGCCAATTGACTTCAAAGCACAATCAAGGAAACATGGAATATTGATATATTATTGAATATATTAAGAGGACTTAAAGGTATTAAAAAGATATTATAAAATACTTAGATCAACCTCCATCAAAATTATTATAAGTATTGATGGAAACTATTGGTCTTGCAGACCAATCTATTGATTTTCTCTCTCACAGACTCTACTTAGTAACACAAGCCATTTTGGATTCAATGTTCCAACCTCTTACACTAAATTCCAAGGTTATAAAAATAATATATAGATAATTCAAGTCATAAAAAAAATAATGCACTTCAATCCATCACTCTTACATGAAAACACATCAATAATCATCTTCTCACTTTTGTCTAATTTTTTACTATCTGCATCACTATGTCTGTTAGCGACTAACCAGCTTGGATAATCAAATTTTCACACTTGAGGTATATAACCTATCCAAAAACCTTCATGGATCATAAATATAAGTTTCACACTTTTATCTTCATCCATTTATCAACTTTGACTCATTTAAATTTGTCTTTTATAACAAATTTCTAAACAATAAGCACTTGCCTATAGGGTCTGCTCACTAGTGTGAGAAACCAATTTCACTTGGAGATGAATAAGAGAGTTGAATCAAACCTCCAATCACTTATTTTTAAATATCAATTTTTTATGATCTATTTATAATAATATCTTCAACATCAAGTTAATTTTATGGTTCTTTGATGGTTTAGACCATCTTCTAGTCTTAACGATCATTCATAAAACTTAGCTCCTCTTTCTAGAAACCAATGTTTGTAAATTTGAACTATAACCCTTCATCATCTACCATAAAATATTATATTATCATGAATATTTTTCACATATAAAAAATCACTTGAAAAAACCTTCTTGAATAGACCACTCTTCATTCTATGTACTCAAAAGACATTAAAACACTTTTAAAGCCTTTTATTGCAAACCATGGCTTGAAACTTCATGAAAACTCTTAAAAAAACTTGAATCACCTCTTTCAAACATAAAATACTCACCTATGTTATGAAAATTTATCTAGATACCCCATCTAGCCACCATCTCTCTCTTTGATTTTAAGGCCTTGACCTACCAATCACATTAGGTCTTGAAGATGACCTTCTAACCATTGTCTAAGATCTTAGCACTTCATATACATGACATGAAAATTCTATCATGCTTAAATAATATCAAAAATTCTTTGTATATCTTGTCAATTGATCATTAAGCCTCATTAGGCCAAGCAAGATCTAGAACTATTCTAGTTGCAAACTTGGACTAAAGTACTTACCCATATAGACTTCACCTCAAAAATATCCTGAGTGATTCAATGCCTCTTATGTATGATCAAGAAAACTTATTCACTAGATCTTATTCATATCTTTAATATATCATCTTTGTAGCTCACTCAGAGCATCTTTGGAGTTGCTTACTTAATTCTTTAGAGCTGGACTAAGGATCTTCATAACATATTTAGAGTTACATACATATATCTTTAGAGATGATATTTTAATCATTTTTAAGGATATAAACACCTCATATAAAAACTCAAACAACCTATCTCATGCTCAAACATTATCAAGTATTCTTTGGAGCATTCACATTTTTGTAGCTCATCTAGAGCACCTTCAAAACTACTCACATAGAAATTAAGAGCATATAGTTTCTTCTTTAGAGCTTACTCATTTCATCATTAAACCTAAACATATCATCTCATAAGGTATATAAAAATATTTAAAATTTACTTGACATTTGACATACTAACCTATGCTCACTCATGTTGATCTCAATGA
This sequence comes from Torreya grandis, assembly GCA_037957365.1. Taxonomy (NCBI): domain Eukaryota; kingdom Viridiplantae; phylum Streptophyta; class Pinopsida; order Cupressales; family Taxaceae; genus Torreya; species Torreya grandis. The sequence continues at coordinate 2,324,237 of JARHVA010001519.1, forward strand.
TGTAACTAACACTCATCAACCAGCATTATCAAATCACTACTTTCATATAACAACAAAACTCACTAAAATCAAAATCTGGAATGAGCGGAAAAAGAATCAGGGAGAATCTGGCAGGAGGGATAGACCCTGGGGGAACAGTAGAGGAAGAAGAAAAATATGGAGGGCTAGGATTATCGATTGACGCTAACAAAGGAAAGGATTCATTTGTTTATGAGCCCTCTAGTGGGGTCATAAATCCCCCATTGAATAGTGTGTTAGAATAGTACATGGAGAAAGTGAAAGAATATGTTGAATATACAAAGGCAAAGAATTCTAAAAGACAGATAGGGGCCCTTAAACAAAGGACTTGGTCATCGTTGTTTGGGAAAAAACCAACTGGAAAATCCCTTTTTCCACTGGTGACATCTAAATCATAAAGGTGAGTTTCAAGTTTTTATCCCAGATCCTTTACTTGATTTCTCAGTGTCATCTATGGAACTCACACTAGTGAGTAAATTTCTAGGAGCTAGACCAAATATAGAATCACTTAGAAATATGATCAAAAAGAAATGGACTATACGTGGAGACGTTGACATTGCACCAATGGTGAATGGTTTCTTCTCTTTTATTTTCAACTATAAGGAAGATTTGAATAAGGTTCTTAGTGAAGGGCCTTGGTCTTTTGGAAAATGCACTCTTACAATCAAAAAATGGGAACTAGATATGGATTTATCAGATTCTTTTTTCTTAACTACCCCTATATGGGCTAGACTTCTTGGTCTTCCTTTAGAATTCTGGCATGAGGATATTTTTAAAGGAATAGCTAGTTCATTTGGTGAATTAGTGGTAGTGGATAATGCCACGACTTCAAGAACTAAACTCCAAAGTGTCAGAATTTATGTTAAAGTGGTAGACTTGAACCATCTCCCAAAAAAAGTGGAATTATTTTCAAAGCTTGGTAAGAAAACCCAAGAGATTGTCTTTGAAGATTTGCCAAACTCTTGCTATGCATGCAAGAAACAGGGGCATTGGGTTAAGAATTGCCCCAACAGAGGTAGAATACATCCTAGAAATGTCCAGGAAGGGAAAAATATTAAGATTCAACAAAAGAAAATATGGAAGATAAAAGAGGACTATCAAAAGATAGGAAAGAATAAAGAAGTTTTAACAAACCCATGCACAGAAGAGGATAACGTTTCTTCAACTGAAGAGGATGACGTCCTGAATATAATAGGAGATAAAGAGCCTCATTTAAAAAAAGATAGTCCCCAGAATGAAGAACAGGGGATGAACTCAGAGAATAAAAAATTAGAACATTTAACAAAGGAAAAGACAAATCTATTAAACCAAATCGTTGTTACCCAAAGTTTATAAAATCAATTCAATGAGGTAAAGGATAATGATGGGTTAGAGGAAGGAGAAGTGATGCCTGAAGGGGGAAAAATTTAGAGGAAGGAGAGTTTTTTGCTACCCAACTGGGGGAGAAGCAGGTGTCATTTAAGGATGATAATAACATTCCTGTGGAAGAGGCCCCATATGCAAAAGAAAAGAAAGAGGCAGGAAAAAACTCAAAAGACCAAAAGAAAAAAGATGAGAAAAAGAACAATACTAAGAATATAGAGACAAGAAGTGCCAAGGAAAAATCTATTGGTCTTCCTAGGCAAAAAGAAGGAAGAGGAACCGATCTGCAATCCAAGATTAAACCGGATGTTGGCTCTCCAGATAAACCTAGGAAAAAATCTGCAAAGAAGAATAGAGAGATGGAAAGCAAATAAAATATTGCAGATGGTAGGCAGACAATTTTTTTTCAATTTGTCCAAAATAAAAAATAGTAATGAAAATATTAATTTGGAATATTAGGGGGTTAAATAACATAAACAAAGTAGATATAGTTAGGAATTTTGTCAGAGATCAAAAGATGGATTTCCTTTTGCTCCAAGAAACTAAGATGAGTAAAGAGAAAGCAGAACAGATCAAAGACTTTAAAAATTATTTTATCAAGGCTAGTAGTTCTGAAGGTGCTTCAAGGGGCACCATGATGCTATGGAAGAAGAATCATTATTTTGATGGAAAGTAAAAAACTTATGGTTGTAAAAATTACTAGTGTTAACCAAAAGGAAAGTTGGTATGTTGTAAATATCTATGCTCCCAATGTCAAGATCCAAAGGAAAAAGGTCTGGGAGACTATCTCAAATTTCAAAAGCAAAGATTATTGCAGACAATGGATTATAATGGGAGATTTTAATGTTCCCCTCTATGAACATGAGAAAAAGGCGGGTAATACTCTAGAAGGGAGACTTGATCTCATAGAGTTTATAAATAAATAAGGACTAATGGATATGGAGCTTCAGGGAATTTAGTTTACATGGAGCACTAAGAGAATTGGTAATGATTGTATACAGGCCAAGCTTGATAGGGTCCTTATCTCTCCAGACTAGACAAAAGAATACATATGTAAGTTGGAAGCGTGCCATAGAATAGGCTCGGATCATTATCCTCTTCTCTTCACAGTGGTCAAAATGAACTAGAAAAAGAATCATCCTTTAAGATTTGAAAAGATGTGGATGCAGCACCCACAGTTTGAAAGTAAAATAGAAGAGTGGTGGAAAATACCTATTGAGGGGAATGCCCTCTTTAGAGTTGCATCCAAGCTTAAAAATGTTAAAAATGAAGTTAAGAAATGGAATAAGGATTGTTTTGGAAATATCTTCGAGAAAAAGAATACTATCAAGGAGGAAATTAGCAGAATTCAAGAAAAAATTCAGCAAAATGGATACACCTCAGACCTCCTTACAGAAGAAAGGGAACAATTGGTTCAATATCAAGATCTTATAACTAAGGAAGAAATCTATTGGAGACAAAGATCTAGGGTGTTATGGTTGAAAGAAGGAGATAAAAATACAAAGTTCTTCCATCTCTCCACTCTAAAAAATAGAGCTAAAACTCATACAACACTTGAAAAAAGGAGATCAGAAGATGTTAGAGGAAAAGGAAATAAAGGAGGAAATGCTTTCCTTTTTCTCCTCCCTGATGAAGGCTGATATAAATATCAATTTGGATAGTCAGGCTGATATCCTATGTTTGGTTCCTCCTTTGGTCTTGAAGGAGCAGAATAAAATGTTATGCTCAATACCTAAGGAGGAGGAAATCTTCAAAGCTGTTAGTTCTTTAGGAGGAGATAAAGCACCTGGACTAGATGGATTTCCCATGTTCTTTTTTCAAAAGATATGGAAACTTGTTGGCAAAGATGTAAGTAATGTGGTGAAGGAATTATTTGGAGCCAAATAGATGCTTAAGGAAGTTAATGCCACTTTTCTATGTCTGATTCCAAAAAAGATTGGAGCTGACTCTCCTGATCAGTTTAGACCGATTAGTCTGTGCAATTCTTTCTATAAGATTATATCCAAAGTTTTTACATCTAGACTAATTCAAGTGATCCCTTCGATTATTTTTGACCAGAAAAATGGATTCATCCCAAGAAGACAAATCCTCAATTTCATAATTACTGCTCATGAGAATATTCATTCGTTGTTCAGCTCTAACAATGAGGGGTTCATAATGAAAGTTGATATTGCTAAAGCATATGACAGGGTGGATTGGTTATTCCTTTCAAATAGTCTTATTGCCTTTGGCTTTGAATAAAGAGTGGTTGATATTATTAAGCATTTGATATCTACTACTTCTATTGCAGTGCTGGTAAATGGGAGTTCTTCCCGTTTCTTTAAACCGTCAAGGGGATTGAGACAAGGGGATCCTATATCTCCTATTCTGTTTATTATTATGGCTGATAGTATGGGAAAATATATAGGGGACTTAGTTTGTAAAGGTTTATTTAAGGGTCTAAAACCCTCTTCTCATCCTTTAATATGCTCCCATGGTCAATTTGTTGATGATGCTATTTTCATGGGGCAATCTGAAGTCACAGAAGCAAGAACTTTGAAGCAAGATATAAATTTATATTCAGCTACCTCAGGACAATTGATTAACTAGAACAAAAGTGTAGTGTTCTTCACTAACACCCCAAGTCATAGATAGAACAAAATAGATAAAATACTTGAATGCTCCATAGGATCTCTCCCCTCCTCTTACCTGGGTCTCCCTCTTGGGATGAAAATTCCTGAAGCTTTTTGGGAAGAACTTATTAACAAATTTAGCAAGAAACTCGCGAGATGGAAATGAAATTTTCTAAGTTAGGCAGGAAAGCTTACCCTCCTTAAAGTAAGTCTTTAAAGCATACCCACTTATGCTTTAAGTCTTTTTAGAATTCCTACCAAATTTGCAGAAGCTATTGAAAAAATTCAGAGAAACTTTCTTTGGACAGGTACTGAGGAGAAAATAAGAATGCCTTTAATTGCTTGGGATAACATTTGTAAACCTGTCAGGGAAGGAGGACTAGGAATAAGGAAAATTAGAAGGATGAACACAGCTCTCTTAGCCAAGCAGGGATGGAGGGTTTATCAGGAAAACAAAGAATGAAGAAATATATGGAAGCATAAGTATTTATTCAAGGCTAAGTCCCTCTCTGATTTCTTTTCTTACCTTGACGTTTCCCATCCATCTTCCATATGGGGGGCAGTTCAGGGTACTAAACAAGTTTTAGAAGGAGGAAGCTCTTGGAAAGTTGGCAATGGAAAAAAAGGTGAAATTTTGGGAGGATGTTTGGTTAAAAGGAAAACCTTTGATAGATGAAATCCAAGATAAAGAAGCAATAGACTGATGTAAGCAAAGATTAGGAATAATGGTTAACCAATAATGGCAAAACAATTCTTGGGTGAACCTTACTGATCTTGATCAAGATTTCAAGAATATAAAACTATCCCTAAATTTTATATCTCTCTACCCTAATCTTGAAGATAAGATTGTTTGGCATAATGAGCCTAGTGGACAATTTAAAGTTTCTTCCATTTTTACTTCAAAGGGAAATGGCAACAAACCTTTGTGGACGAATGCTTGGATAAAGGGGCTCATCCCTAAAATCAAAATCTTCTTTTGGACCCTCCTCCAAAATAAAATCTTGACTCTTGACAATTTACAGAAAAGAGGAATATATGTTGTGAACAGGTGTACTCTTTGTAAGAAGGGCTTTGAAGATAGAGATCACTTGTTTGTGAACTGTTCTTTTACGCAGCAAGTTTGGAAAGAAATCCTCAATCTGTGGGGTATTGCTTAGATTCACCACAAAAATGTGGAACTATCTTTTAAAATTTGGTATTACCCTTCCAAGAATCCTGAAGTTATATTTTTATGGAAACTAACTCTTCCCCATATTTGGTGGGGAATATGGAAGGAAAGAAATAACTAAATTTTTAGAAGTAAAGAACTTCCTAGATGGGTGGTGGGGTAGAACATCATTAGAGCTATTAAGGAGAATTTCTCATTGCAAAGGAATCCAAATCTAACCTTTCAAGTGGATAATCCCTTAAGAATGGAAAATTCTAATGGTAAACCTGAAAATCCTAGACTAGGTGTTACTTGGAATGTCCCCCCTCAAGGGTGGATTAAAGGAAACTTTGATGGAGCTGCTAAAGGGAATCTGGGGAATGCAGGATGTGGAGGAGTCTTGAGAAACCATATGGGAAATGTAATTGATGTTGTTGCAATCCCCATTAGAAAGTTGAATTGTCATATTGTTGAAGCTTCTGCTACCCTTCAAACCATCAAACTAGCTATGGATACAGGATATTCTAAATTATGGCTGGAAGGGGACTCCTTGAATATCATAAATATTCTAAATAATAAAAATTCTGTGTCATGGACTAAAGAGGTTATGGTGATGGAAATGAAAATTTTAATCAAAAAATTTGAAAAAGTAACTATTACCCACACCTACCGTGAAGCTAACGGAGTTGTAGACTGGATAGCAAATTATGCAGTCCGAACAAGACACAAAGTAAGGTGGCAGGAAACATTAAATAAGAATGTGGATCTTAGAGCACTCATTCATCATGACACAATTCATGAAAAGGAGGGAAAGATCAGCTTGGAAAAGAAAACTAATGAGTAGGAGGTGTGGCTTCGTGGAGAAAGGTTTACAATCATTAAAAAGGAATGTACTCGAGAACGAGAAGTGGACCCTGAACATGCCTAAAAAATGGCGAGCTTTGAACCAAATTGGTAACAGGTGGGATCATTGTATAGCTTACATTGATTGGGTATCAAATGAAATCTGCATGGCTCGCATAAGGAAAGGAGAACCAAGGAAGCAGGAACCCAAAAATTGTGAAGAGTGGAAAGCAAAACAAGATGTTTGGAAGATCTTTCAGAGAGGGAAGGTTGTGAACTACATGGAAAGGCTCCATGGTTCAAAACCTCATATTACAATGGCTTTTTTCAAAAACTGGATTGATGATAGGGTCACTCTTCATGGCATCATAGTGAATCTAACAGAGGAATTTATAGCAAAGGTTACGGGGCTGCCTACGGAAGGAATAAAATTCTCCAAGTAGACTAGCATTTCGAATGAGGCCTTTTGCAAATTCCCTAAGATGGATGTTGAGGAGCAGAAGTTGGAAAAGAATGGGGATTTCTTTGAACTAGAGCAGATTAAGGGAATTTGGAGGGATGTCTTATGCTATATTTGGGAGTACTTCATACTCGATGGAAGAAGCAAGAGAGTTCACAAATTCCACTTTGTATTCCTAAATCATTTTAGACACAAAGTAAGAATTTCCTTTCCCTTTTATCTGTATTTCTCTTTGATCCAAAGTTTATTCACTCACAGGAAGAAGGAAATGCATCCTATTCTACATGAAGGATTAATTTTGATAATTGAAGGCTATTGCAAGAACAAGGCCATGGTTACGAACCCTTATTTGGGGAAAATCAAGGATTCACGGAGTAACAAGAGGGAAATTGTTAAAGGGAAAGATAAAATCAAGCCCCCCAGTGTCAAGAATCAGAATGTTGATGAGGATACAGAGTGGGAGAGAACTGATAAGTCTGGGGAGGAAAGCTTAGAGGAAGAGGGAGGAACAGAAAGTAGGAATTCAAGTTCTAGTGAGGAAGAAGAAGTTCAAGAGAAGAATGAGAAAGGAGTCAACATAGAGGAGAAGTCTGAAAATAGTGAACATGACTCTGAGGAAAACCAGCAAGTGTTTGAGGATGATAATGTCCTGGATGACCCTATTGAGGACCCTATTTTAATAAATGAGAGGGAAAATACAGTTTAGGCTAACAACCAAGAATTGGACTTGGGAGCCAAAGCTGAAACTAAGGAGCAGAATCAAAGGGGAAGAGAGGACCACATTGAAGAAGGCGGGAACAGTCCTAATAAGAACACAGAAGAGTGGAGTGATAAAAGGCAGAATGATGGAAGGCACACACCTATGAGATGGGTTAATTACAAAGTAGAAGCTATCCTCCAACTTGATTCATGGATGTATAAGGAGATAATGGATCTCAAAAGGAAAATGGAAATAATGGAAGACAACCAGAAGGCAGTTTGGAACAAAATCAATAACATGGAAAAATAGATGAGAGACATTCCCATCAAAATCAAAGACTATGATAACAACCTAAGGGAACTCATCAAGGAAAGCAAAATGAAAATGGAGGAGGTTACATCCAACATATGTGCTACAGTTGTTAATATTGGAAAAAGAGCTAATGATGAGATCAAATCCTTGGAGGGGCCTAGCAAGAGGACTAGACAGAGCTCAAGAAAGAAAGCTATGCAAGAGGGAGCCATGTCAGTGGCTAATGCCATTTAGGAAACTACTGTGAAAGGTAAGGAAGTAGTGAAAATGATTTTGGAACTGGAAGAATAGCCTGGTTCTTTTAGTTGGTCGTGTTATCTGGTCTTGTTTCCTGGTTTTTTGTAATCTTTTGACTATGGAGTAGCCAGGTCTATGTAAAACCTGGGTTATGACTTGTGGTCTTTCTGGTGGTTTCAGGTCCATATAAAACTTGTTTATGATACTTCTTTGTAGTAGGTTTTAGGTTTTGTCTGTGGTTGCAAATGCTTCATCTTTCTTTCTTTGTTTCAAGGTTTTGGGGTCCCTTCAAAACCTATTTTTACCTTAATCTAAAACAACAAAACTCACTATAATGGCATAATAACTCATCATAAACATACCTAAAATATTAATTGACCATTAACATTTATAATAACCTTTGACATCAATGACATTAGATTGGCATCAATGACATTACATTAACATTAATGACAACACTTATTCTAATAGATTAACACTCAATGATAATGCTCAACAATCTCCCCCTTAATTAATGAAAATGTTCAACAATCTCCCCTTTTGTCATTGATGGAAAACAAACTAAAAAAACTATGACAACAACTCTTGATTGAAATCATATCTTAGACCTAATTCTTTCCTTTTCTCATCTTTTCTAATCTTGCATTTTCTCTCTCCCTTTTTGATCTTTCTCCCTTTCTGATCTTTTCTAATTTTTCCCCCTTTGACATTAAAGATAAAGGTATTCCAAAACTATCATATTATTTTGAGATGAGATAAAATTACAAGATTAATTCAACATAGATCAATCTCAGTCAATAACCTAAAAATCCCCCCCTCAAACCAAACATCCACCATGCTTATATTAATAGTAGACATTTGTAACTACTGAAATCATACTTTCTCTATTTGTGATGATACTATCTCTCATAGACATTACATGGCACATAATATTTAGAAACTATGAAAACCACCTATGGTAGCTTCTATTAATTAGATCACTCTCCTAGAGGATACATCAAAAGTTTAATAAATAGAGTCTATGAAGCATCTCAGGCACAATCTCTCCTTAACTTTATGCATATCAAAAAGTAATCATTTTCTTGACAAAAAAATTCAAAGCTACCAAGTTCCCCCTTAGACCAAGAATATTTTATTTAAAATAACCAAGCACTTAAGATCACTTACCTTCCTTGACATGATTAAATAATATCAATTTCTTAACTACACACTAGGCTATTCTATTCTTGATACCAATTTCAGAATTAGGCATTCCACCTTTATCTTCACAAATTAATCTCAACTACTCATATAAATAGATATCAAAAGCTTACCTCTTATATACCACTTGTATATAACTATGTATTCAAATACTTGATAACAGCCTTATATCTCTCATCATGATACCTATGATACTTTAAACCATAGAGATACCAACATAGGAATGGATAATATCCATCTTCAACTTTTTGCTTGTAACATAGACAACCTATAATCTTCTCAAAAATAAACCTTCTTTGACTACAACCTCATACCATTTTTGATAGAATAATGTCTCCATGAAGCTTAATGGATCCACCCCTTTTCATAGGGCACTAAAACAACATGAACTCAAGAGATTCCTATATCTCCATATTTTTACAATAATGAACATTCTTTAACTTTTGTTTGGATTTGATTGGCACTATAGGCTTGATCTCATTATCAACCATTTGATCATCAATGTGATTTGACAATAGACATTCCTTGATTTATCATCTGAGGCATGATTTATCCCAACAAGTAATCCATTTGAGCTTAAAACTAATAATTACTTATCTTTACTACCTTTGGTTTTCTAACATTCATTTACCTTCTTTCTTGAACTCTAGGAGCTCCAAACTTCTTGTTTTAACTTGATGAACTTCTAATTCTATTAGGACATATTATTGTAATGTGCCCCACATTATGAAAATTATAACATACCACATTATGTATACCATTTGAATAATATTAATTTCAACTCATTCCATAGTTCCATGAGTACTCATTCTTGGAGGGTCTTCTACATTCACTTGCTCTATGACTAAATTGATGGCATACAAAATAGTAACCATTGAAAGAACTAGCATACCTTATAGCATTGGGATTTCTGATATGCATTTTCATGTTGACCTTATTATATTAAATAATCTTATCCTTAAATAGAGGTGCCTTCTTTTGGTCTTCTTTGAAACCAAGACCTATCTTATCACTTGCAAACTTTTGACTACTCAAGATATCATCTAGAGCCTCAGTACTCTTTTCAAACTTCACAAATATGTTCACCTTAATAGATGTTTAATCTAACTCAAATTTCAAGGATTATACTTTAGTTTCATACTTGTTTCACTCTTATTCTTTAGCCTTTAGGATTTTTTTCAGAATCTCCATCTAGGTTTCTAATTTTTGGATTATCTCTTCTTGTTCCTTAGTATTTCCACTTAATCTTTCTTCAAACAAACTAATATGTTCCTCATAGTCCTAAACTAGTGACTTTAGTTTATTATTATTTTTCTTCATAAGCATCAACTCTTTTATAGTACTTATTAGTTATTTCTCAATATTCACTTTAGCTTCTCCTTCTTCACTATCATAGTATACTTACTCATATGAGTATACATCAACCGTAAGGCCTTTCCTATATGAACAACCCTCATTTTTGTATTATATGCTTGTTGATGCAGTGGATTGCACCTGGGGTAGGAGGCTGAGCTCCTACCTTTCCGCATGAAACAATGGAAACTCCCCTCTCACTTATGGGACCGACAAAGCTGGAGGGGAGAGTCTCTAGATAAGGGCTAGCTCCCTCTGATGTATCTTTTAGGCCCTAGTTTCTCCTACTGCTAACAAATAAAAATGAAAAAAGGGGGGATGAAAAGGGAGAGAGAGATGCTGAAAATAAAACCTAACCTAAAAAATGAAAAGGTAATACACCAGAAAAGTGATGACCCATCCAGCCTAAATATACATTTTTCACCAGGAAGAAGTGCCCATACACTTCATTTGTAGTGGCAAGCTCTTCTGCAATAGTCAGCTAGGGGTCTATGGAAGTATAGGGAGGAAGGAACTAGCAAAGGTTTTCTGGGACACACTTTGATAGCCTATTCATAGGCACCTATATTCTTTCTATAGACACTTTTGGCAGACCTGTAGAAAGGAGACTTCATAATGCACTGGACATGGTGTGATTGATCTGTAAAATCATGAAATACAATGACTTAACACAAGGATAAAATAGACATATACTTTAAAGTGCAAGCCCATATAGAGGTAAAAATGCTAAGTTTTGATTCAAGGTAAAAATTGGTAGCTCTGCCTTACAAGCTCGAGAGATTTTTGGGCAGAGTTTTACCTTAAGGCTAAGAGAGATCCCTTCAAATGAGAAATTTTTACAATATATAGAAAGAGGAAGAAAACTTGGCACTTCCTAGGAAAGATTTTGGCACTCTTTTTGCAAGCTGGCCCATGTGCACTGAGAGCATTGGGAAGAGGAAGTCACTATTGCTGATGTCATTCTTTAGAAGAGGCTTGCAAACAAACTATGGTTTATCTGCTCATGAATTTCAAATGGAGAAAGCAAGCCACACCATTTATTGTTCATGCCATTTGGTGATCATCTAGTAATAAATCACCTTCCCTTTACCACTTGGACACTCTATCTTTTCTTGCACCTTTTCTTATCCTGGTTTTGTCTCCTTCTACTCCTTCAGCCCTCAAGTGTGATCTTCTAGCAGGTTACTGCATTCCTTGGGCTCTTTCCTTGGTTGGCACTCAGGTAGTTAAAAAAACAAATAGCCATTTCACTATGTTAAATTTGACATTCACACAACCATCACCTTAAAGCTGAATACCCAATGGCTAGTCCAACTCCTTAAAATTGATGGCTTTGGGGATGTCACCATCCTTGGCAAAATCTATTGGGTCTTTTTTGTGGGTTTTTCCACAAGTTTTTTTACTTTGAGATTTTCTTGCAGACAAAAGTCCACAAGAATTGTCTTGGTCTTTGTACTTTCATTTTGGGCTCATTGGCTTCTCTCTGTGCTAGCGGCCTTTCCCAAAATTCATTCAAACTTTTTATCCTAAGGAATTCCTTCAGACAAAAAGTCTGAAATAATTCAGCCTCAAACAAAATTCTAAAAACTGACCCTTCGGCTACCTTTTGAAATGCTTCTTGCCCTTTGCAAGGGATTTTTTGACTTAGATCTACCCTTTGCAAGGGCACCTGTCCTTTGGCTTTGGGATGCCCCCTTGAACCAAGCCATTAAACCAACCCATTAAACCAAAAATGGTTCAAAAGTTCAACAATTTAACACTGCACACTGAGCCTTTATTGAACCAAGCTGATGAACCATTTGTTTGAACCAATCATTGAACCAGTTTAATGGTTCAACACCATGCACTGAGCCCTTTGAAATATTCACTTTAAAATTTTCTCACTTGAACCAACTATTGAACCTAGCATTGAAATGAAAGATTAAACTAACGCATTGAACTAATGCATTGAACCAATGCATTGAACTAGTCCATTGAACTGGTTCAACAGTTTAACACTGCACATTGATGAACTTGCCAATGAGCTGATTGATTGAACTAAGCTAATTGAACCAAGAGCAATGAACCTAGTGGTTGAACCAAATGATGAACCCACTGATTGAACTCAGGCTGATTGAACTAGGCATTGATGAATGTCTTGAACCTAGCTGAAGTGTTGAACCAACTAAGTTGACCCAATCAATAAACCAAGACTGATTGAACCAAGGTGTTGAACTTGAGCAATGAACCAAGGCCGATTGAACCAAGGCATTAAAATAGTTCAATGGTTCAATGATGCCAACCTTTCTCATGATTTTCTTCAGACAAGAGCCCAAAGAAGACTTGTAAAACCCAGCACTTTCTAAAACTGATCCTTCATGTGCCAAAATACTAACCTACAAAGTCCATAGAAATGGGCAGATTCATGTAAAATCAAAAAATGAAATGGCCTAGAGTAGCAGGGATAGAAGGGGACCAATTTTTGGCCTATTGGGAAAAAAATGCTCAACAAATTGGTGAGTCCCAGGGGAAGCATGCTTGCTATGCTTAGAGACTAGTTGCCTTGTAGTCCATTGGGCATAGATTTAGAATACAGTTTTGAAGAAAGATTAGTAACAGCCCCAAAGATCAAAGAATCAAACATGAAGCTTTTTACCCCATGCACAAAAGAAAACACAGACAAGGCTAAAAACACTACCTATGCAAAATGCACTTAGGGAAAGTAGGAAAAGGAACTAAAAGCAAACTACTATATACAGCTAACCAAGAATATTTGCCTCCCTCCTGGATCAAAGGGAAAATTTCTTAAGTCCCCTTCTTGGCAAGAAGACTTATGGTGCCAGACAAGTGGATGAATGAAAAGGAGATTTGATGACCTAATCCTCTTGCCTATCACCTGGATTGGCTGATATCTGAGTGGATTAGATCCAAACATGCTTCCAACATACATGTATTCCTTTTGTTCCTAGAAGCTTGCTAAATGTTGGTCCTTCATGTTGGTGCATATCACTAAGAAATCTGTGGCTACTGGCTCATCACCATAATCCTTTTGGTATGTATAGCTCCCTTGCAGTGCATCATGGTCCAACCCATTTCCTTTTGCTTCATTGAAGGCTGTGTCAAACTCATCCTATACTTCATCTTGGCCTTCTTGAAGAAGGGTGATAGTTGTGATGTCTAAAATGGAATCACAAAATGATTGTTCATCCCATAAAACATCACCTTTCTATTTAAAGCTTTTTTATTCAAGGCCTTCCTTAAGGAAGATAGGCCTCTCCTTTTCCTCCTCAAAGATCAAGATCTCTAGATTTTCAAAGATATTTTCATGATCCTCTTCCAACTCAGGCTCCTTAGCATAGTAGTCCTCCTCATCAAAACAATAAGGAAGTTCATCAAACAAAGGGGGAGAGAGCTCACCATGCTTATGTTCCTCCACGTATTGATGGAATATATGCATGTATGCATGACCTGAGTCTTCTCCATTGCTGATGAGGTCTTCATAAGGAGGATAAATGATGATTTATTCTTTGTTGTAGCTCATGATAGCCTCTTAGGAAACTGCAAATTGGATCTTCTGCTCCTCACTCACCTCCTATAGAATAGGTTCCTCCTTGAGAAGGGGTGAAGTGGAAAAAATGTGTGGAAGAGGAGGCAGTCCTTGAGCTAGAATCGAATGATTATCCTCCTTCCACTTGGCTAGCACTTCATCAATATCAGGTGTGGCCTGATATCTCTCTTGGAAATGTGTAGGTGGGTTGTGTTCAAACATGGAATGTGCCATTGGGTCTGAACTATCCATCACACACTAGCTAAGGAATCTCTCTTTAGATTCTAAATCTATAATTCTTCTAGTCATATCCTCTTGGAAGAGCAAGATCTCTAGATTTTCAAAGATATTTTCATGATCCTCTTCCAACTCAGGCTCCTTAGCATAGCAGTCCTCCTTATCAAAACAATAAGGAAGTTCATCAAACAAAGGGGGAGAGAGCTCACCATGCTTATGTTCCTCCACATATTGATGGAATATCTGCATGTATGCATGACTTGAGTCTTCTCCATTGCTGATGAGGTCTTCATAAGGAGGATAAATGATGATTTATTCTTTGTTGTAGCTCATGATAGCCTCTTAGGAAACTGCAAATTGGATCTTCTACTCCTCACTCACCTCCTATAGAATAGGTTCCTCCTTGAGAAGGGGTGAAGTGGAAAAAATGTGTGGAAGAGGAGGCAGTCCTTGAGCTAGAATCGAATGATTATCCTCCTTCCACTTGGCTAGCACTTCATCAATATCAGGTGTGGCCTGATATCTCTCTTGGAAATGTGTAGGTGGGTTGTGTTCAAACATGGAATGTGCAATTGGGTCTGAACTATCCATCACACACTAGCTAAGGAATCTCTCTTTAGATTCTAAATCTATAATTCTTCTGGTCATATCCTCTTGGAAGAGCCTTTCCTGGAGACCACCAACATCATCATGAGTAGGAGCAGTTTCATCTTCTTTAAGTTTTTGAGCAAAACCTTTCTTCTCCTCCTTCTTGCTCCATGATTCTACTATTTTCTTCCATTTTAGTATCTCAAAATTGGAATTTTCCTCCTGCAAATAGGCAACAACTTTGTTTTCTCCAAGGTCCTAGGGCTCCTCCACAAGGTCTAAAACTTCTAACTCTCTTTCATGAAGCAGCCTCATCTTAGCCTCTAAATCTTTAATTTACTTGGTTAGATTATCTTCAAAGAGTCTTTCTTAGAGGTCACCAGCATCATCATGTTGAGTAGGAGAAGTTTTGAGAGAAATGTGTTGGTTCACAAAGTTCCCCCCAAAAGAAGATTCATGATCTAAGGAGTTTAGAAGGTTCATCTCCATGGGAGGTTGTTCCAATTCCCTTTGATGTTTAAGGCTAGGTGTATGGGGTTAAGAGCAGTGTTGATTGATGGATCAGATGAGCTAGAGTGAGAAAGTGCCATCTAGTAGAAAGGATTTGGTGTACAAGAGGGGGATTTATTTAGGATAAGAGGGGGCGTGCAAGGCTAACTACCTTGAATGAATGGATTCCTCCATTTTGATACCTCTTCCCCCATGGATTGTAAGGCTTGAGCTTGCTTGAACAAACATGCCTCTTTGTACATCAATTCTTGCTGATAACCATACCGCTCATCCAGTTTGTCTATTTCCATTACCTACTTCTCAAACTCCAGTGCCACCTCCCTTATCATTGAAGGGAAACTAGGAGAGCTACTTGAGGTGATTACATGAAAATTCTAAGTCTGATCAAAGTCATATGAAGGAATACCAGGTCCATGATTTTGAGTAAAGAAATTATACATGCAAAAAAGTGATTTGTGATGGCACTAAGCTACTTAACCAGCTGATTCAACTCAGAGTCACCATTGGTGTTCATGTGAAAACCTCTAAAGGTTGGTCAGTTGAAGAACACACCAAAAATTCTTCAACTATTTGGACACAACTTTGTCCTAGTTGGTCTAACCAGGCATGCCAAAAATTATTGATGTAATGGATTGCACTTGAGTCAAGAGGCCAATCTCCTGCCTTTCCACACACAACAATGGAAACTCCCCTCTCACCTATGGGACCGGTGAAGCTGGAGGGGAGAGTCTCTAGATAAAGGCTAGCTCCCTTTGATGTATCTTTTAGGCCCTAGTTTCTCCTACTGTTAAAAAATAAAAATGAAAGAAGGGGGGGGGATGAAAAGGGAGAGAGAGATGCTGAAAATAGAACCTAACCTAAAAAAGGAAAATGTGATACACCAGAAAAGTGATGACCCATCTAGCCTAAATATACACTTTTCACCAGGAAGAAGTGCCCGTACACTTCATTTGAAGTGGGAAGCTCTTCTGCAATAGTCAGCTAGGGGTCTATGGAAGTATAGGGAGGAAGGAACTAGCAAAGGTGTTCTAGGACACACTTTGATAGCCTTTTCATAGGCACCTATATTCTTTCTATAGACACTTTTGGTAGACCTACAGAAAGGAGACTTCACAATGAACTAGACATGGTGTGATTGATCTGTGAAATCATGAAAGACAATGAATTAACACAAGGATAAAATAGACATATACTTTAAAGTGCAAGCCCATATAGAGGTAAAAATGCTAAGTTTTGATTCAAGGTAAAAATTAGCAGCTCTGCCTTACAATCCTGAGATATTTTTGGGCAGAGTTTTACCTTAAGGCTGAGAGAGATCCCTTCAAATGAGAAATTTTTACAATATATAGAAAGAGGAAGAAAACTTGGCACTTCTTAGGAAATATTTTGGCACTCTTTTTGCAAGCTAGCCCATGTGCACTGAGAGCATTAAGAAGAGGAAGTCACTATTGCTGATGTCATTCTTTAGAAGAGGCTTGCAAACAAACTATGGTTTGTCCCCACATGAATTTCAGATGGAGAAAGTAGGTGATGCCATTTACTATTTATGCCATTTGGTGATAATCTGGTAATAAATTGCCTTCCCTTTGCCACTTAGACACTCTATCTTTTCCTACACCTTATCTTATCCTAGTTTTGTCTCTTTCTGCTCCTTCAGCCCTCAAGGGTGATCTTCTAGTGGGTCACTGGATTCCTTGGGCTCTTTCCTTGGTTGGCACTCAAGAAGTTAAAAAAAAAAATGGCCATTTTATTGTGTTAAATTTGACGTTCATGCAGCCGTCACCTTGAAACTGAATACCCAACGGCTAGTCCATCTCCTTAAAATTGATGGCTTTTGAGATGACACCTTCCTTGGCAAAATATGTTAGGTCTTTTTTGTCAGTTTTTTGCTTCAGGGTTTTCCTACAAATAAAAAGTTTGCAATAATTGTCTCGGTCTTTGTCCTTTCATTTTAGGCTCTTTGGCTTCTCTCTATGCTGGCAGCCTTTCCCCGAATTCCTTCATACTTTTTGTCTAAAGGAATTCCTTCAAACAAAAAGTCTGAAAGAATTTGGCCTCAAACAAAATTTTGAAAACTTACCCTTTAACTACCTTTTGAAATGCTTCTTGCCCTATGTAAGGGCTTTTTTGACTCAAATCTACCCTCCACAAGGGCACTTTCCCTTTGGTTTTGGGATACCCCCTTGAACCAAGCCGTTAAACCAACCCATTAAACCAAAAATGGTTTAACAGTTCAACAATTCAATGGTTCAACACTGCGTGCCAAGCCTTTATTAAACCAAGCTGATGAACCATGCATTTGAACTAATTGTTGAATTAGTTCAATGGTTCAACACTGCACACTGAGCCCTTTTAACCATTCACTTTGAACTTTTCCCACTTGAACCAACTATTGAACCTAGCATTGAACCAAAAGATTGAATTAATGCATTAAACTAATGCATTGAACCAATGCATTAAATGAATCCATTGAATTAGTTTAATGGTTTAACACTACACACCAATGAACTTACCGATGAGCTGATTGAACCAAGGCTGATGAACCTAGTGGTTGAACCAAATGATGAACCCACTGATTGAACTCAGGTCGATTAAACTAGGTGTTGATGAATGTGTTGAACCTATAAAAAGTGTTGAACCAATTGAGTTGAACCAAGTGATAAACCAAGACTGATTAAACCAAGGCATTGAACTTGAGCAATGAACCAAGGCTGATTGAACCAAGGCATTGAACTAGTTCAATGGTTCAATGATGCCAGCCTTTCTCATGATTTTCTTTAGACAAGAGCCCAAAAAACCCTTGTAAAACCCAACACTTTTTGAAACTAATCCTTAATGTGCCAAAAGACTAACCTGTAGAGTCCGTAGAAATGGGTAGATTCATGTAAAATCAAAAAATGAAATGGCCTAGAACAACAAGGATAGAAGGGGACTGATTTTTGGCCTATTGGGCAAAAAATGGTCAACAATGCCTATGAATTTTTTTCACTATTGTCATGATCAAATTCATTACTACCATCATCAATATTAGATGTGCCTAAGTTACATTAAATGATTTTTCTTCTTTGGTATATAAACTCTTCTTATTTTTCAATGATCCTTTCCTTTTTTCATTCTTTTTGAACTCTCTTTTGTTATTGTCAAACTTGTAGACTTTCATGTCATCTCCATAGTATTCATCATGTTCTTCACTATGCTCATATTTATCCTTGTTATGACACTTGGTTTCAAAGTGACCAATCTTTTCATACCTAAAACATTTTAAGGGTAACTTACCCTTAGACTTACCTGAGCCAAACCTTAGCTTTATAGCAAATAGAACTATGAGTTCATCATCATCAATATCTGAACATACCTCATCCTTTAACTTCTTAGTATTTGACTTATTTTAAAATTTTAAAGATGATTACTTCTTATGATGTATTCTTTATTTTTTTTCATCTCATAGGTAGTCAAGATGCCATAAAGTCCATCCATCTCTAGCTTGTCTAAATCTTGTATCTCTTCTACTGCAAACACATTAGATTCAAACTTAAGAGTTAGTGATCTTAACAAATTTTAGATAAAAATAGAATGTGTAAATTATTTTCAAAATCTTCTAATGATATTGACAAATTCATTAACCCTCAATAGGTAGGATGCAATGGTTTCATCTTCAGGCTTTCAAACTATCTTTTGTGGGTCTACAACTTGGCTAATTTCACCTTGGTGTCTCCTTCATAGATGGTTTTTAATTTGTCCCATAGATATTTGGCTGATATAAAATGCATTACCTTTACAAGATCTACCTTTGATAGGCTACACATAATGATATTTTAAAAGGCATAGTTAGATCCATTGAATAACAGAGCCTTATTGGTAGAGAAACCACCTTAATTTTGCTAGCTAGTCATCCTTGCTTGTTAGGATCTCATTTAGGATTTTAGACCTAATTCATAGGACCAAGATATGATACCAATTATTATAATCTAAATTATTGAGATTCAGGGTGAATTATTATTCAAATTTTTTTGTTAAATTCTACTTAACATACATGAACCATTCTTACAATCATGCACATCTTAGCAAGTATAAACATCAAAGCATAAGAGCATGAAACACATTAACATAGAATATACATGGGAAACCCTTATAGGGAATAAAACCCACTAATTAATTAAATTTAATACATTCTTATAATACAAAAATCAATATTCAGTGAAGGACCCACTTCACATGGAGCACCAACCCCAACTAGCTCAACACCAACTCAGCTAGGCTTTAGCAAGCACCCACTTACAAGGAGGCACTAACCCCCTAGATGAATAATAAATAAATCAACCACCTGATACACTTGATCAACATAAAAAACCCTTATTTCTCATATAATATATGATGATCTTCTTCCTCATCTCTTCACTCACTTTTATCCCTCTTAAACTGGCCTTCAACCTTCTTCACTCAACTAGACCTCTTCATGGCTTGATTAGGTATTATAAAATTTATCCTCATATAAATAACATATATTATATATTCATGATACTTATATAATTATCCACATGACCTCATTTATTTCATCAATTATCTATATCATTTTCTATTTATATGATCTCTCACAACACATGCAAATAGGCCTAAACTGCCTTGCTTTTATGCAAGTCACTTGATCAAATCATTATTAGTAAACCATACATTATTATATATTAATTATGCCATGAAATAGTTATTATAATATTAAAATATCATTCCTTAATCATGAATCAATCAATACATTAGGTCAGCCATAGCTCAAAAAGCACTTATACCTCTTTTAGGCTTTATGGAGACATAATATGTCTTCTTATAAACATGTTACCCTTTGATATTTATTAAGAATATTAAAACACATAAAAAAAAGGAAAAAATAATATTACACATTAATATACCTTATAAAACCTCACTTTAGGTCCAAAACACTTTTTAGGTCCAAGCACCACTTAAACCCTTTCTCAAAATATTATTCTAAAAAACTTGTGCATACATAGAAAATATGTCTTGAAAAATTGAGGCATATAATCAATTGTGAAAAAAAAATACATGGAAAAAAATAAATATTAAGAAACCTCATGACATTAGGGTCATAAAAAACTTCATCTAATGCTTCAAATCAGGGTATACTGACTCAAACTCTTCTCTACAAGATGCTCACTTAGAACTACCAACTAACTTCAAAACATATTCAAGAAAACATGGACTTTTGAAAGATGATTAAATAGATTAAATGGGTTTAAATGTATGAAAAATATCTTATAATTTCCTTATAATAACCTAAATCAAAAGGATTATAAGTGTTGGATGGTGTAACTTGATCTTATTTTAATGCCTAGTTCTTGACAGGAGGTGTGGGGGGCAACACCCTCCCCACTAGGGTCGCCATGGGGGTAAAATGGGTGAAGGTGAAATATTTTGGAGCCCCCCTAGTGTGATTTTGTGTGAAATACCCTCAAACAATTTTTTTTTTAAATGAATTATAAAATATTATAATTTTGTAGTTAATTTGGACAATTTACTATTAGGTTTTAGATCTAACAGTAGAAATTAAGTTAGTGCATTTTTACCCTAATTTATAACCATCCTTTGATATAATGTCATTTTAATTAGGTATTAAAATATTTATAGTGAATATTATATTTTATTGGATGTATTTTAGGTTTTTTCCTTCATTTATTGGACTGAATAATAAAGACTAGTAGTTTTTGTGTGTACATAACCCATATTGAGTGAACCACATTAAATCTATGTCTCTATTTTATTGTGTTTTTAAAAATTTTAATTGTATATTTATTTAATTATTGTTTATCTATATTTTATATTTATAATAGTTTTAATTAGATCCAAATGTTTATTTGGTAGATAAACTCATAGGAGAAGAGGTTTCCTGGTTCGAGTGGGAACAATGGTGAAAGAAGGAAAGTTTAAGTTCAAGAATTTTAATGGACAAAAATACCATATATAAAAGATGTGAATGGAGGAATATATATATTATAAGAATATTTTCCTACCATTGGATCAAATATTAAAGAATTCAGTGACTATGAAGGATGAAGATTAGGAGGTTCTTGATAGAAAGGCACTAGGAACAATACGACTATGTCTGGTAGCATCAACGTCTTTCAATATTTCAAAAAAAAGACAATAGTAGATGTGATAAAGGTATTATATATTTTTTATTAAAAATCCTCATCCTCTAATAAATTATTTCTTATGAAGCATTTATTTAATCTATAAATTTTAGAAGGTGGATCTATTGCTGACCATTTAAATAAATTTAACATAGTCACAAATCAGTTAAGCTCTATAGGATTAAATTTTGATGATGAGGTTTGGGATATTTTGATTATATAATCATTACCAAAAAATTTTAATGTCTTGGTCATGTATGTGAGAATTTTTTTCTCTAGCTCAAACACTTTAATTTTTGATGATGTTATTGGTGTTATCCTTAGTGAGGAAATGTGATAGAAAAGCACAGGTGAAACATTAGGTAATGCTTTGACTATGGAGAACAAGGGAAGAAAAAAGGATATAGTAAAGGGCCTAGGGAATTATGGGAAGTATAATAAGGGTATATCTAAATCCAAAAGAACATTAGTGTGTTGGATTTGTGGGAAGAAAGGACACTTGAAGAAATATTGTTGGTTTCGAAAAGGAAAACAAGGAGATGGACAAAAATATAAAAACTAGGAAGAAAATGTAGCAAGTGATGTGTTACAAGATTATTTAATCCTTTATTTAGATAATAATAATTATTTTTAGGTGTTATATTTAAGGGATTCATTTCATTCTACACCACGTAAAAAATATTTTCAAGACTATGTTTAAGATAATTCTAGGTAGGTTTATTTGGGTGATGGTGAACCCTATAAAATTATAGGAAAGGGTACGATAAAGATAAAATTATAGAATGGAAATAAATGGTTGTTGAAAGAGGTGAGTCATGTTCTTGAGTTAAGAAAAAATCTAATTTTAGTAGGGCAGTTAGGAGGTGAGGGTTGTATAGTTACATTCATAAAAAATTCATGGAAGGTCACTAAAAGATCACTAGTAATAGTAAAAAGATAGAAGGTAGGTATATTATATTTATATAATGGTGATGTTGACTCTTCTATTTATCTATGTTCTCCAAAAGTGTATACAAAATTATGGCACCATAGACTTGATCACATAAGTGAGAATGGGATGCAAGTTCTCCACTCAAATAATTTGTTCCCAAATTTGAAGAAGGTGGATTTGGATTTCTATGAGCACTATGTGTAGGGAAAATAAAAGAAAGTTATATTTCTCAGAGTTAGGAGGACAAAAAAAAGATGAAAATTTAGAACTTGTGCATATAGATTAATGGGGACCAACTCAGGTATCATCCTTTTATGGCTCTTCTTATTATGTTGTTCTTATCGATGATACAACTAGAAAAACTTGGGTTTATTGCATATGAAAAAAATTTGATGGTTTTTATACTTGTAATAAATGGAAAGATTTGGTTGAGAATGAGATGGAAAATAAGTTAAATTGTGTCATATTAGATAATGGAGGTGAATAATGTATCAAAGATTTTGATAATTCTTTTTCATCTTATGGGATTATTAGAGAGAAGATGGTTCCAAGAACACCACAAAAAAATGGTGTGTTAGAAAGGATGAATAGGAAAATCATGGAGCATGCAAGGAGCATAAGATTGCATGTAGGGTTACCCTTACAATTTTGGGTAGATGTTATGGATACTATTGTTTACTTAATAAATAGAAGTCCTTAAATTTCTTTAGATGGTGGCAATCTAGAGGAAGCATGGATAGGTAAAAAGGTAGATTATTATTTTTTAAATACTTTCAGTTGTGAAGAATTTATCCATATTGATAAATAAAATAAAACCAAGCTTGAGGCAAAATCCAAGAAATTTATTTTTATTGGATATAGAGTTAATGATTTTAGTTACCATTTATGGGATATTGAAAATCACAAAATCATTAGGAGTAGAGATGTGATATTTAATGAAAATATCATGTATAGAGATCAGTTATAGGAAAAGAAACATGAAAAGTCAAATACAAAATATGTAGTACTTAATGAAATTACTAGAAATAAAATTCCAAAAGTGCTAAAAAATTAGAATTTCCAACAACTACAAGTACCTCAAACTCCTAAAGGTGTAGTTAGAAGATCTACTATAGTAAGTAAACTCCATAAATGTTACTCTCTTTCACTTTATTATTTATTATTGACTGATGGTGGTGATCTAGAAAGCTATAAAGAAGCAATTCAAGTAGAAACTAGAAAGAAGTGGGATCAAGGAATGAAAGAGAAGATGGACTCCTTAATACACAACCAAACTTGGGATTTGGTTTAATTTCCTATAGATAAAAGAGCATTGTAGAATAAATGGGTTTATAAGTTGAAAGAAGAATATGGAGGCAAAAAGAGGTACAAGGCCAGACTTGTAAAGGTGTTTGCACAAAATAAAGGTATTAACTTTGATGAAATATTTTCTCTAGTAGTTAACATGATTTATATAACTATTTTACATTTGGTAGTGGTAGAATATTTGCACCATGAATAGTTAGATGTGAACACAACATTCCTTCATGGTGATTTGTAGGAGGAAACATATATGGAGCAACCAATAGGATATGAAGTCAAAGGTAAGGAGAAAATGGTGTGCATGTTGAAGAAGAGTTTTTATGGCCTAAAACAAGCTCCAAGATAGTGATATTTAAAATTTGACATGTTTATGATATAATAAGGTTATAGTAGATGTCATTTTGACCACTGTGTTTACTTTAAGAAATTAGATAATGATATATGTATTATATTTCTATTGTATGTATATGACATGCTTGTTGTAGGGTCTAACATGCATGATATAAATGAGCTAAAAATAAAAATATAAAATTCATTTTTAATGAAGGATTTGGGTGTTGCAAAGCAAATCCATAGTATGAGAATAAAAAGAGATAGGAAAAATAGGAAATTGACATTATCTCAAGAAGAATACATCAAAAAGGTGTTAGTTAGGTTGAATAAGCAAGATGAAAAACCTATGAGTACAAATTTAAGAGGGCACTTCAAATTAAGTAAGGAATAATATCCTAAAACATAGGAAGAAATCAATTACATAACCAAAGTACCATGTGCTTTATTAGTTGGAAGTTTAATGTATGCTATGGTGTGCACTAGACCATATATTACTCATGTAGTGGAAGTTTTTAGTAGGTTTATGAATAACCCAATAAAATAGCATTGGAATGTATTTAAGTGGATTTTTAGGTACTTGAGAGGGACCACTAATAAATATTTATGCTATGAAGGGTCATATGTCAATTTACAAGGATATGTTGATGCAAACATGGCTATAGATTTATATGGTAGGAGGATCACCATAGGTTATGTATTCACTAGTGGTGAAATAGTAGTTAGTTGGATTTCAAAATTGTATAAGATAGTTTCTTTATCAACTATAAAATAATAATATGTTTTAGCTATAGAATCTAGCAAGGAGATGATATGGATGCAATGATTCATGGAAAAGTCGAGGCATAAGCAGGAAGATTGTAGGTTATACAGTGATAGCTAGAGTGCAATTCATCTATCAAATAACTCAGCATTATACTTAAGAACCAAACATATATAACTCAAGTATCACTTCATTAATTTAGTTTTGGAGGATGGTCAACTAAAATTGGAAAAGATTCATATGAGTTAGAATCCTATAGATATGCTAACAAAGGCAGTCACTAAAGATAAGTTGGAGACTTGTTTATATTTAATAGGTCTTTAAGGATAACAAGGAATATGATAAACATGTCAGATTCAAACCTTAAAAAAAGTAAAAGTAAGAGTTATAGCAGTGGAGTTGCAACATTCAGTCTCTAAGTGGGAGATTGTTGGATGGTGGAGCCTAATCTTATTTTAATGTCTAGTTCTTGACAAGGGGGTGTGGGGAAGAAAAACCCCCTCACTAGGTTCAACATGGAGGTTTAGGGGGTGGTGACCTATTTTATATCCCCCGTAGTGGGGGTTTGTGGGCATCACCCTCAAAATAAATTTTTGTGAAAAAAACACTATAAAATATTGTAATTTTATAGTTAATCTGGACCGTTTACTATCAGGTTTTAGATTTAATGGTATAAATTAAGTTAGTTAATTTTTACCTTAATTTATAACCCTCCTTTGATATGAGGGCATTGTAATTAGGTGGTAAAATAATGAGAGTGAAGAGTATATTATAGTGGATGTATTACATGTTTTTCCTTTCATTTGTTGGATTGAATAATTATGACTAGTAGTTTCTATGTGGATGTAGCCCATATTGTGTGCACCACATTAAATCTTTGTCTCTATTATATTATGTGTTTTAAATTTTAATTATATCTTTATTTAATTATTATTTCTCTAAATTATATATTCTTAACAACTTGTATCAGAGCCAAAGATTTATTTGATAGATAAACTCATAAGAAAAGAGGTTTCTTGGTTTAAGTGGGAGCAATGGTGGTAGAAAGCAAGTTTAAGGTCAAGAAGTTTAATGGCCAAAACTACCAAATATAGAAGATGAAAATGGAGGAATATATATATATATATATATATATATATATATATATATTAGAAGGATCTTTTCCTACCATTGGGTAAAATAGAAAAGAAGTAGGTGACTATGAAGGATGAAAACTGGGAGGTTCTTTATAGAAAAGCACTGGGAACAATATGGATGTGTCTAGTAGTGTCAGTATCCTTTAATATTTCAAAATAAAATACAATAATTGATGTGAGAAAGGAATTAGATAGAATGTATAAAAAACCCTTAGCCTCTAACAAATTATTTATTATGAAGCATTTATTTCATCTAGAAATATCAGAAGGTGGGTTTCTTGTTGACCCTTTAAATGAATTTAACATAGTCACAAATTCGTTAAGCTCTATAAGAGTAAATTTTGATGATAAGGTTAGGGATATTTTGATTATGTGCTCATTACCATAAAGTTGAAATGGTTTGGTCATGGCTATGAGTAATTTTGTATCTGGATCAAACATTTTAAATTTTGATGATGTTATTGGTGTTATCCTTAGTGAGTAAATATGATGAAAAAGCACATGTGAAACATCAGGTAATGCTTTGAATATAGATAATATGGGAAGATAAAAGAATATAAAAAAGGGCCTATGGAATCATGGGAAGTCTAAGAAGGGTATATCTAAATCTAGAGGAACATTAGTGTGTTGGATTTGTGGAAAGAAAGCACACCTAAAGAAATATTGTTGGTTTTGAAAAGGAAAACAAGGTAATGGAAAACAAGATAAAAACCAAGAATAAAGTGTAGTAGGTGATGTGTTATAATATGATTTAATCCTTTATTTAGATAATATTAATTATTCTTGGGTGTTAGATTCTGGGTCTTCATTTCATGTTACACCCTATAAGAAATATTTTCAAGACTATGTTTAAGGTGATTTTGGGAAAGTTTATTTGGGTGATGGTGAACCATATAAAATTATAGGAAAGGGTAAGATATAGATAAAATTATATAATGGAAACAAACTAGTATTGAAATAGGTGAGGCATGTTCTTGAGTTGAGAATAAATCTAATTTCAATAGGGTAGCTAGGAAGTGAGGGCTACATTCTTACATTCACAAAAAATTCATGGAAGGTCACTAAAGGATCATTATTCATAGCAAAAGGAGAGAAGGTAGGTACCTTGTATTTATCTAATGGTGATGTTGACTCTTATATTTCTCTAGTTTATAAAAAAGTGGATACAAAATTATGGTACCATAGACTTGGACACATGAGAGAGAATGGGATGCAAGTTCTCCACTCAAATAATTTGTTGTCAGATTTGAAGGTGGATTTGGATTTCTGTGAGCACTGTGTGTATGGAAAATAGACGAGAGTCATATTTCTTACATTTGAGAAGACAAAGAAGGATGAAAATTTAGAGCTTGTACATATAGATGTATGGGGATTGGCTTAGGTATCATCCCTTGGTTTCTCTTCTTATTATGTTACTTTTATCGATGATGCAACTAGAAAAACTTGGGTTTATTGAATATCAAATAAATCTAATGTTTTTGATACTTTTAAGAAATTGAAAGATTTGGTTGAGAATGAGACATGAAATAAGTTGAAGTATGTTAGATTAGATAATGGAGGTGAATACTACAATAATGAGTTTGATAATTTATGTTCATCCCATAGGATTCATAAAGAGAAGATGATTACAAGAACACCACAAAAAAATGGTGTGTCAAAAAGGATGAACAGGACAATCATGAAGTGTGCAAGGAGCATGAGATTACATATAGGGTTGCCATTACAATTTTGTGTTGATGTTTTCAATAATAATATTTACTTAATAAATAAAGGGCCTTCAAGTCCTTTGCATGATGGCATTCTAGAGGAAGCATGGATAGGTAAAAAGCTATATTATTATTTTTTAAAGACTTTTGGTTGTGAATAATTTATCCATATTAATAAATAAAATAGAACCAAGCTTAAGGTAAATCCAAGAAATGTACTTTTAATGGATATGGAATTAATTATTTTGGTTATCATTTATGGGATATAGAAAATCATAAAATCATTAGGAGTAGAGATGTGATCTTTAATGAAAATTTCATGTATATAGATCTATTGGAAGAAAAGAAAAAAGAAAATTCAAATATAAAAAATTTAGTACTTGATGAAATTAATAGAAATGAAATTTCAAAAGTGCCAAAAAATCAAAATGTGAAACAACTATAACAAGTACCTCAAACTTCTAGAAGTGTAGTTAGAAGATCTACTAGAGTAATTAGACTCCCTAAATGTTGCTCTCCTTAAATTTATTATTTATTATTGACTGATGGTGGTGAGCTAGATAGATATGAATAAGTAATGCAAGTAGAAACTAGAAAGAAGTAGGAGCAAGGCATGAAAGATGAGATGGACTCCTTAGTACACAACCAAACTTGGGATTTGGTTCAATTACCTATAGGTAAAAGAGAATTGTAGAATAAATGGGTTTATAAGTTTAAGGAAGAATATGGAGGTAAAAAGAGGTACAAGGTCAATAATTTTGTAAAGGGGTTTACACAAAAGAAAGTTGTTGACTTTGACAAAATATTTTCTCCAATAGTTAAAATGACTTCTATAATAACTATTTTAAATTTGGTAGCAGTAGAAGATTTCACCTTAAATAGTTAGATGTGAAGACTACATTCCTTCATGGTTATTTAGAGGGGGACATATATATGGATCAGCCCTAAGGATACGAAGTCAAAGGTAAGGATAAAATGGTGTGCAGGTTGAAGAATAGTTTGTATGGCCTAAAACAAGCTCCAAAATAGTGGTATTTGAAATTTTACATGTTTATGATAGATCAAGGTTATAGTAGATGTCATTTTGACCACTGTGTTTAGTTTAAAAGATTAGATAATGGTAGCTATATTATCTTGTTATTGTATAAAGATGGCATGCTTATTATAGGGTCTAACATGCATAATATAAATGAGTTAAAAATAAAACTAGTAGATTCATTTGCAATGAAGGATTTGGGTGCTACAAAGTAAATCCTTAGTATGAGAATAAAAAGAGATAGGAAAAATAGGAAATTGACATTGTCTCAAGAAGAATACATCAGAAAGGTGTTAGTCAAATTCAATTTGTAAGAATGCAAAACCTATGAGTACACCTTTGGTAGGGCACTTCAAATTAAGCAAGGAATAGTGTC
Organism: Torreya grandis; assembly: GCA_037957365.1. Taxonomy (NCBI): domain Eukaryota; kingdom Viridiplantae; phylum Streptophyta; class Pinopsida; order Cupressales; family Taxaceae; genus Torreya; species Torreya grandis. The sequence goes on from JARHVA010001519.1 coordinate 2,353,062, forward strand.
CTAAAATACAAGAAGAAATAAATTACATGAACAAAGTGTTATATGCTTTAGCAATTAGAATTTTTATCTATGCTATGGTGTGAACTAGACCAGATATTTCTCATGTAGTGGGAGTTATCAGCAAGTTTATGAACAATTTAGGAAAAGAGCATTGGGATGTAGTCAAGTGAATTCTCAGGTACTTGATAGGGACCACTGATAGACATTTATACTATGAAGGGTCATATGTTACTTTATAAGGATGTGTTAATGTAGACATAGCTAGAGATTTAGATGGTAGGAGGAGCACTACAAGTTATGTATTCACTGTTAGTGACATAGTAGTTAGTTGGATTTCATAATTGTATAAGATAGTTGCTTTGTCAACTACAGAGACAAAATATGTTGCATCTATAGAAGATATTAAGGAGATGATATGGATACAATGGTTCATGGAAGAGTTGAGTCATAAGCAGGAAGATTATAGGTTTTATAGTGATAACTTGAGTGTGATTCATTTATCAAAGAACCAAACATATACAACTCAGGTATCATTTCATTCATTTAGTTTTGGAGGATGGTCAACCAAAGTTGGATAAGATCCATATGAGTTATAATCTTGTAGATATGCTAACAAAGGTAGTCACTAAAGATAATCTAGAGAGTTATTATACTTTAATAGGTCTTAAAGGATAACAAGGAAGATGAGAACCATGCCAAGATCAAATTTCAAAGAAAATTCCAAGTACGAGTTGTAGCAGTGGAGTTGCAATAATTAGCCTCCAAGTGGGAGATTGTTGGATGGTGGAACTTGATCTTATTTTAATGCCTAGTTCCCAATAGGGGGTGTGGGGGGGAAACACCCCCCACTAAGGTCACCATGTAGGACTAAGGGGGAGATGACCTATTTTAGAGCCCTCCTAGTGGGCGTTTGTGGGTAGCACCCTTAAAGTAATTTTTTTGAATAATACATTATAAAATATTGTAATTTCATAGTTAATCTAAATCGTTTACTATTAGGTTTTAGATATAATAGTAGAAATTAAGTTAGTGTATTTTTTACCTAATTTATAACCCTCCTTTGATATAATGGAATTGTAATTAAGTGTTAAAAGAGTGAGAGTGAAGAGTATATTGTAGTGGATGTATTGTAGGTTTTTTCCTTCATTTTCTGGACTAAATAATAAGGACTAGTAGTTTTTATGTGGACGTAGCCAATATTGGATGAACCACTTTAAATATGTGTCTCTATTATGTTGTTTTTTTAAAATTTTAATAATATATTTATTTCATTATTTTTTCTCTAAATTCTATATTCCTAAAAAATGCTATCAATGACAAATGTTTATTTGGTAAATAAACTCACAAGAAAAGAGGTTTCCTGGTTTGAGTGGGAGCAATGGTAGAAGAAGGAAAGTTTAAGGTTAGGAAGTTTAATGGCCAAAACTACTAGCTATAGAAGATCCAAATGGAGGACTATCTATATTATAAGGATCTTTTCCTACCATTAGGTGAAATAACAAAGAAATTGATGACTATGAAGGATGAAGACTGGGAGGTTCTTGATAGAAAGGCACTAAGAATAATATGACTATGTCTGACAGTGTCGGTGGCTTTCAATATTTCAAAAGAAAAGATAATAGTGGATGTGATAAAGGCATTAGCTAGATTGTATGAAATACTCTTATCCTCTAAAAATGTATTTCTTATGAAAATTTTATTTAATCTAGAAATGTCAAAAGGTAGGTCTATTTCTGACTATTTAAATGAATTTAATATAGTCACAAATTAGTTAAGCTTTGTAAGATTAAATTTTAATGATGAGGTTAGGGCTACTTTGATTCTATGCTCATTAATAAAAAGCTAGAATGGCTTGTTCAGGGTTTATATTAGTTCTATCTTTGGCTCAAACACTTTAAATTTTGATGATGTTATTGGTGTTATCCTTAGTGACGAAATGTGATGGAAAAGCATAGGTGAGACATCAATTAATGATTTGACTATGAAGAATAGGGGAAGAAAAAAGGATAAAGGAAAGGGCTCAAAATCATGGGAAGTATAAGAAGGGCATATATAAATCTAGAGGAACATTGGTGTGATATATTTGTGGGAAGAAAGGACACCTAAAGAGAGATTGTTAGTTTTAAAAAGGAAAACAAGGAGATGGACAACAAGATAAAAAATAGGAAGCAAATGTAGTAGGTGATGTGTTATAAGATGATTTAATCCCTTATTTATATAATATTAATGATTCTTGGGTGTTATATTTAGGGGATTAATTTCATGCCACACCCCATAAGAAATATTTTCAAGACTATGTTCATGGTGATTTTGGGCAAGTTTATTTCAATGATGGTGAACCTTGTAAAATTGTAAAAAAAGATAAGATACAAATAAAATTAAATAATGTAAAAAAATAGTTACTAAAAGAGGTGAGACATGTTCCTTAGTTGAGAATAAATCTAATTTCAATAGGGCATCTAGGAAGTGAGGGTTGCATAGTTACATTCACAAAAAATTCATGAAAGGTTACTAAAGGATCACTAGTAATAGCAAAATGAGAGAAGATAGGTACATTATATTTATCTAATGGTGATGTTGACTCTTATATTTCTCTAGATTCTATAAAAGAGGATACAAAATTATGGAACCATAGACTTGGGCACATGAGTGAGAAGAGGATGCAAATTCACCACTCAAAAAATTTATTTCCAGATTTGAAGAAGGTGGATTTTGATTTCTATGAGCACTGTGTGTATGGAAAATAGAAGAGACTCATATTTCTCAAAGTTGGGAGGACAAAGAAGGATGGAAAGCTAGAGATTATGTATACAAATATATGTGAAGTGGCTTAGGTATAATTCCTTAGTGCCTCTTCTTATTATGTTACTTTTATTGATGATGTAACTAGAAAAACTTGGGTTTATTGCATATGAAATAAATCTAATGTTTTTTATACTTTTAAGAAATGGAAAGATTTGATTGAGAATGAGATAGGAAATAAGTTGAATTGTGATACATCAAAAAATGGAGGTGAATAATGTAACAAGGAGTTTGATAATTTCTATTCATCCCATGGGATTCATATAGAGAAGATGGTTCCAAGAACACCACAATAAAATTATGCATCAAAAAGGATGAATAGGACAATCATGCAGCATGCAAGAAGCATGAGATTGCATGTAGGGTTACCCTTAAAATTTTGGGTAGATGCTATGGATACTATTGTTTAATTAATAAAGAGGGCCTTCAATTCCTTTAGATGATGGAATTTAAGAGGAAACATGGAAAGGTAAAAAGGTAGATTATTCCTTTTTAAAGACTTTTAGTTGTGAAGCATTTATCCACATTGATAAATAAAATAGAACCAAGCTTGAGGAAAAATTCAAGAAATGTACTTTTATTGGATATGGAATTAATGATTTTGGTTACCATTTATGGGATATTGAAAATTGTAAAATCATTAGGAGTAGGGATGTGAACTTTAATGAAAAGTTCATGTATAGAGATAGTTGTAGGAAAAGAAATAGGAAAAGTCAATTTTATAATATGTAATAATTGATGAAATTTCTAGAAATGAAATTCCAAAAGTGCCAAAAAATTAGAATGTGAAATAACTACAAATAGGTACCTCAAACTCCTGGAAGTGTAGTTAGAAGATCTACTAGAGTAATTAGACTCCTTGAAGATTACTCTCCTTCACTTTATTATTTATTATTTACTGATGGTGGTGAGCCAAAAAGCAATGAAGAAGCACTGTAAGTAGAAACCAAAAAGAAGTGGGATCAAGGCATGAAAGAGGAGTTGGACTCCTTAGTACATAACCAAACTTGGGATTTGGTTTAGTTGCCTATAGGTTCAAGAGCATTGATAAATAAATGGATTTATAAGATAAAGGAAGAATATGGAGGCAAAAAGAGGTACAAGGCTAGACTTGTTGTAAAGGGTTTTGCACAAAATAAAAGTATTGAATTTGATGAAATATTTTCTCTAGTAGTTAAAAATGACTTCTATAAGAAATTTTTTAAGTTTGGTAGTAGTAGAAGATTTACACCTTGACTAGTCAGATGTGAAGACTGCATTCCTTCATGGTGATTTGGAGGAGGAAATATATATGGAACAACCACAAGGATACGAAGTCAAAGGTAAGGATAAAATGGTGTGCAGGTTAAAGAAGAGTTTGTATGGACTAAAATAATTTTCAAGATAGTGGTATTTGAAATTTGACATGTTTATGATAAAACAAGGTTATAGTAGATGTCATTTTGACCACTATGTTTACTTTAAGAAATTAGATAATACTAGTTATATTATCTTGCTATTGTTTATTGATGAAATGCTTATTTTAAGGTCTAACATGCATGATATAAATGAGCTAAAAATAAAACTAGTAGATTAATTTTCAATGAAGGATTTGGGTGCTATAAAGCAAATCCTCAATATGAGAATAACAAGAGATAGGAAAAATAGGAAATTGACATTGTCTTAAAATGAATACATCAAAAAGGTGTTAGTTAGGTTCCATATGCAAGATGAAAAATCTATGAGTACAAATTTTGGAGGGCACTTCAAATTAAGTAAGGAATAATTTCTTAAAACATAGGAATAAATTGATTACATGACCAAAGTGCCATATGCTTTAGTTGGAAGTTTAATGTATGCTATGGTATGTACTAGACCAAATATTTCTCATGTAGTGGGAGTTGTCAGCAAGTTTATGAACAATCTATAAAAATAGCATTGGGATGAATTCAAGTGGATTCTTAGGACTTGAGAGGGACCACTGATAGACATTTATTCTATGAAGGGTCATATGCCACTTTACAAGGATATGTTAATGATGACATGGCTGGAGATTTAGATGGCATGAGGAGCACCACATGTTTTATATTCACTATTGCTGACACAATAGTTGCATTTCAAAATTATAGAAGATAGTTGCTTTTTCAACTATAGATAATAATATGTTGAAGCTACATAAGCTAGTAAGGAGATGATATGGATGCAATAGTTCATGGAAGAGTTGAGGCATAAGCAAGAAGATTTAAAGTTTTATAGTTATATCCATAGTGTGATTCACTTATAAAAGAACTCATTATTTCACTCAATAACCAACCATATATAGCTCAGGTATCACTTCATTCATTCAGTTTTGGAGGATGGTCAATTGAAGTTGGAAAAGATCTATATGAGTTAGAATCCTATAGATATACTAACAAAAGTAATCACTAAAGATAAGTTGGAGTATTGTTCAGCTTCAATAGGTATTTAAAGATAACAAGGAAGATGAGAAACATGCTAGAGTCAAAGTGTAAATAAAATTCTAAGAGTTGTAACAATGGATTTGCAACAATCAGTCTCCAAGTGGGAGATTGTTAGATGATGGAGCCTGATCTTACTTTAATGCCCAGTTATTGATAGGGGGTATGGGGGGGGGGGAAACCCCTCCACTAGGGTTATAATGGTGGTCTAGGGGGGAGATGAACTATTTTGGATCCCCCCATAATGGGGGTTTATGGAAAACATCCTTAAAGTAAAATTTTGTGAAAAATGCATTATAAAATATTGTAATTTTGTAGTTAATTTGGACTATTTACTATTAGGTTTTAGATCTAATGATATATATTAAGTTAATGCATTTTTGTCCTAATTTATAACCTTCATTAGATATGATGGAATTTTAATTAGGTGGTAAAAGAGTGACAGTGAATAGTATATTATAGTGGATGTATTATAGGTTTTTCCCTTCATTTATTGGACTAAATAATAAGGACTGGTAGTTTTTGTGTAGACGTAGCCCATATTGGGTGAACCATGTTAAATATGTGTCTCTATTCTATTGTGTTTTTTAAATTTTAATTCTATCTTTATTTAATTATTATTACTCTACATTCTATATTCCTAACAACTAATGTTAGAGCCAAAGGTTTATTTGGCAAACAAACTCATAGGAAAAGAGGTTTCCTAGTTTGAGTGGGAGCAATAGTAGAAGAAGAAAAGTTTAAGGTAGAGAAGTTCAAAGACCAAAAATACCAAATATGGAAGATAAAAATAGAGGAATATCCATATCAAAAGAATCTTTTCCTACTATTGGGTGGAATAGCAAAAAAGTCAGTGACTATGAAGGATAAAGACTAAGAGGTTCTTGATGGAAAGGCACTAGGAACAATATGATTATGTTTGGAAGCATCGATGGCCTTCAATATTCAAAAAAAAGACAACAATGGATGTGAAAAAGGCATTAAATAGAGTGTATGAAAAACCCTCAACCTCCAATAAGGTATTTCTTATGAAGTAATTATTTAATCTAGAAATATCAAAAGGTGGGTCTGTTCCTAACCATTTAAATGAATTTAACACAGTCATAAATTAGTTAAGCTCTGTAGGAGTAAATTTTGATGATGAGGCTAGGGCTATTTTGTTTTTGTTCTCATTACCAAAAATCTATATTGGCTTGGTCATGGTTATGATAAATTATATATTTGGCTCAAACACTTTAAAGTTTGATGATGTTATTGGTGTTATCTAAAGTGAGGAAATGTGATAGAAAAGCATAGGTGAGACATCAGGTAATGATTTTTCTATTGAGAATATGGGAAGACAAAAGGATAAAGGAAATGGACCAAGGAATCATGAGAAGTCTAAAAAGGAAAAATATAAATTTAGAGGAACATTGGTGTGTTAGATTTGTGGCAAGAAAGGACACCTAAAAAGAGATTATTCATTTTGAAAAGGAAAACAAGGAGACAGACAACAAGATAAAAAATAGGAATAAAATGTAGTAGGTGATGTGTTAAAAGATGATTTAATCCTTTATTTATATAATATTAATGATTCTTGGGTGTTATATTTAGGGGATTCATTTCATGCTACACCTTATAATAAATATTTTCAAGACTATGTTTAAGGTGATTTTGGGTAGGTTTATTTGGGTGATGGTGGACCCTATACAATTGTAGGAAAGGGTAAGATATAGATAAAATTACTAGAATGTAAACAAATGGTTATTGAGAAAGGTAGGCATGTTTTTGAGTTGAGAAGAAATCTAATTTCAGCATGGTAATTAGGAAGTGAGGGCTGCATAGTTACATTCAAAAAAAATTCATGGAAGGTCACTAAAGGATCACTGGAAATAACAAAAGGAGAGAAGGTAGGTACATTATATTTATCTAATGGTGATTTTGACTCTTCTATTTCTCTAGATTCTATAGAAGTGGATACAGAATTATGGCACCACAAACTTGGGCACATAAGTGAGAAGGGGATGTAAGTTCTCCACTCAATGAATTTGTTACCAAATTTGAAGGAGGTGGATTTGGATTTCTATGAGCACTATGTGTATGGAAAATAGAAGAGAGTAAAATTTATTAGAGTTAGGAGTGTTGTTCCCAAAAAATATCACTCATTTTTAAGACAACATTTAAACTATTTTGGTCCTACAGACCAAAATTGTCTCTTCCCTTTTCAAAATTTGTCTTGGGCATTCAAATTCCTCATTTTTCAAGCTTCTCAAAAATCTAAAATCTTTGTAGGCTTAAATCTATAGACTCTGCAGGCTTAAATCTACGGACTCTGCAGGAAGAGAAAATCTACGAACTCAGCAAGAAGAGAAAATCTATAGACTTTGCAGACCAAGTTCAATGGGCTTTACAGGTTGATTTCTACAGACTTGATTTCTGTGGACTCTGCAAGTAGGTTCATTTCTACAAGTTCAACGGGCTTCACAGCTTCTATAGGCAAGTTTAATCAAAAGAATTAGTTTCTAACACTTGGTCATTTTTGGGATTGGTTCAGTGCGGTTCAAAAAAAAATCTCCATCAACAAGCATCATAAGTAGGTTCAATACATTTGGTTTAATGGTTGGTTCAACGTCCAATGGTTCATTAGTTGGTTCAAGGCTTTGTTTGAACCATTGAACCAAAACTTGGTTCAACAGTTGGTTCATCATCTTTTGGTTCAATGGTTAGTTCATCACTTCAGTTCAATCAAATGAACCATTGGTTTAAGCCATTTTGGTTCAAATCCTTGGTTCAACAAAGAGGTTCAAAGCCTTGGTTCAATGAAGAGGTTCACCATTTTGTGGTTCAATGGAGTAGTTCATCGACTTGGTTCATTCAATTGAACCATCAGCTTGAACCATTTTGGTTCAAAGCCTTGGTTCAACGAAGAGGTTCAAAGCCTTAGTTCAATGAAGAGGTTCAAAGCCTTGGTTTAATGTTTGGTTCAACCAAGCGCTTCAATGCCTTGGTTTAATAGAGTGCTTCAATAGCTTGTTTCAAAGGAGCAATCCAATGTAAAATTTCAAAGAGCCTCTCGAAGGACAAGTGCCCTTATAGAGGGCACTTGGTCGACAAAAACACACTTTGAAAGGGTCATTTTTTAAGAAGGCTGCAAAGGTAAATTCCTTCATAAATTTTGTTTAAGGCATACAATCATAATTCTTTCAGACTTTTGTCTGAAGGAATTCCTTCAGATAAAAATTTAGAAAGAATTCAAGAATCGGCTGTGGGCACAGGAAAACCTGAAGGATTTGACAGAGGCAAAGAAATTTCTATGGACTTTTTGTCTGTAGGAATTTTTTTGTAGACTTTTTGTCTGTGAGAATTTGTCACCAGACTTTTTATCTATGGGAATTTGCCCGTACAGAAAGCCCAGGGAAAATACCCATGGGAATTGTCTGTAGGAAAGCCCGATGAATAGTCCACTAAAGAAAAAGCTGCCGAAGGACCCCAAAGGCTAGGTGCCCTTACAGGGGACTCTTGGATACCAAATTAAAGGATACTTCCTTGAAGTTGAAGGGTCACCTTCCCTTTGAGAAGACATGAAACAAGAAATCTGAAGGAAGAACTCTAGTGACCCGCCAGAATAAAGAAGCTCAAAGGCCATCTGAAGACTGACCTGAAGGGTAGATACCCTTGTGGGGGGCTCTTCTAGACCCAAATTAGGTTATTTATTAAGGCCCAAAAGGGTAAGTTTAATCTAGGAAAGTGCCAAATATAAAATCCAAAGAAGGACCAAGGGGTGACACGCCTGAAGATGTCAAATTCAAGACAACGAACTAGCCGATTGATCCTTTGAATCTACAGACCCAAATGCATTCATAGGATTTAAGGTCAAAGCCAGCAGAAAGTGACTAAAGGAAAAAATAGAAAATTGAATCCAAGACCCAATTCAATTAACCAAAAGAGAAGGAACAATGAAGATCGGATTAGATCGCCAGGTAGACATTAAAAGTTGCAAACTTTCAATAGCATGACTTGTTTATCTGTATTGATAAAATCAAATGGGTAAACACCCATAAGTTCTAGCCTATCTTCTTAACAAATTTCAATGCAACATGATGTGATACTATTCTTGAGTCATTATTGAAGAGGCTATATAAGGGACTCTCTTCTATTGTAAATGGATCTTTTTTTGACAATCTGAACGAAACTCTGCCCAAATTGAAAGACACTTCTGAGACTTTGAGCTCAATTTGTTAATCATATTTTGTTATTGGAATAAGAAAGCAAGTGGTTTTTTAGACTTTATGCTATAATATCTTTGTTGTTGAGGAAATTGTTCTTATGTCTTTTTCCTTAATATATCTTCTATTCCTTTAATTTAACAAGAAAAATTAGTGACAACAGTCAAGAAGGTGTCCTGAAGAGTCAACTGTGGAGAGACTTTGTGCCCCCATAATTTCCTTTAGTGTGTTTTCTTTTCATTTTTGTGCAAAGGACCTTGGGGTGACTTTTTGCCCTCATTGTCCTTCATATCTTACTCTTGAGCAATTCAGGCATAGACTTTGTGCTGCATTTTGATTTGTTAGTTATTACATCTTTTGTTACATTTTGTTCTTACTACTTGGAGTATTCTTGTGGCTTGCTGAATAGTACTTCTAAAAGTAGAGGAGTGCTTTCTATCATTTTCTTTGAGTTTCTCCTTTGATCCACACACATCATCTCTGAAGAAAGATAAATGGATGGTTTGTCTTACCCTTGAGTATTATTTTTTGTTTATATATATATATATATATATATATATATATATATATATATATATATATATAGCCTATCTATAGGGAACCTCCCTTTGATGAGAGGAGAGATCAGTCTCCTTTTAATGTGGTAAGCCTACACATTTGGATGACTAATCTTTCTACTTTAGCTAATCAGACCTATTTTGTTTATCAGTATGTTGATCGATAAAATATTCAACCAACAGTTTTTTGGTGACTCCGCTGGGGATATAAAATCTATTATCCATTTATAATGTATCCATTCACCTCCACACTAACTAGGAAAGAATGCATAGTTTAAAGCCTCAAGCTTTAACTGAAGCAAGGTTAATTCTTTTCCATTTTTGTTTCACAATCTGGAAAATTCAAGGTATACACAAAGCCAAAGGGCTAAAGGTATCATTGACCTTGTATTTGAGTTGGTACAGCAAAGTGATTTTGATCTATTTCCTTCACCATCTCATCTCCAACAAACCAAGAGTTTTCCTGCTAATAAATTCAAATCTCCATTACCTAATGAAGTATCTACTTCTACTATTGATAAAGCTTTGCCAATAATTACCCCTCTAAGATTTGTTATCCCTCCTTTTCATAATCCTAAAATGGTAGTTCAAGGCCCCTAGGGTAATGATTTTGGTCCTCTCAATCTTACTCCACCTCTACATGAGCTTTTATGTAGTTTAAGGAAGAATTTCCCCAAATTCTATGGTGATGGGAAAGTTCATCCTGATGAACACATTGCAGCCTTCAGCATAGCTTATGGGGTAATCAAAGTAGAATTTGAAGATATAGCAGTTAGGGTTTTTGTGGAAACATTATAAGGTGCTGCTATAGATTGGTTTTATCATTTACAAGCTTGGTTAGTGACTAATTGGAATACTCTCAAAGCTAAGTTTAAAGCCAGATTCAAACCTAAAAAAGATGCACATACACTTCTAGCTCAACTTACATTGATGAAGAAAGAGCCTCATGAACCAATGAGGGACTTCATAGCCAAATTTGACAAATTGAGGAATAGAATCCCTATAATTTCTTGACCTACAGCTGAGAATCTCAAATGCTTTTTCATTAATTCTCAGCTACCTAAAGTAAGTTTTCTCTTGAGACGTGCTGGTCAAATAGATCTTACTGTAGCTCAACTTTTGGCCACTGAGGTAGAAGATGATCTCATCTTAGTAGGGAAGATAAAAAGAGATCCAAATAGAAATAGAGCTTCATCATCTTCTGAATATTCATCTACAAGCACCACAAATCTAATGGTGTAAAAATTGGCAAATGAGTTGCTTACTCTCAAAAAGCAAATGGCTCAAGGAATGTCTTATGCTCCTTCATATAGAAGGACATTCCCAAATTAGTCATATCAGGGCAATGCTACTAGGAATCAAGGGCAACAAAATCACCTTCGTCCCCCACAAGGGAAACTTGCCCTAGAAGCTCCTCCAACCAATTTCGCAATGGGATATCTTGAAGTAGAGTCAGAGTTCTCTTTCTAGCCTAAATTGAATCAAGAAAATGACGTTGATTTCCTTGAAGACAATCAAGAAGAATCAACTGGTGACTCCCACATTGGTTTCTTGAATTATCAAGATGAACCCAAAAGCAAAGGAGAAGCTTTTTATGGATCATATGCAACATTTACCAGATCTAAGAACCAATTAGTCTAGAAGGCTAATAAAGAGAAGACAAAAGAGCAACCTCAGCCAGTAGTCATGATTGCTAAATGTGGAACCATTTTGCCTTTTTAGTTAAAGGATCTGGTAATCACTCAAAAAATAAATGCATCAATTTTTCCTTCCCCTTCTACTTCAAATTCGCAAACCAGCCCACCTCCCATTTCTCCTAAAATTCAGAAAGTTGAAGTACCTTTCTCTATACCTAGCTTGATTCAGCCATTTGACATAATTGATCATGTCAAAAAGACAAAAATACAAATGTCTGAGTTTGAATATTTGCAGTCTAATCCTGATTAATTGAATAAGCTAGTCTAATATGTCAAGAACCAAACCATCCCTACAAGACAAAAATATAAAAAGGTATTTCCTAATTCTCCAAAGAACACACCTATTCTAAATAATCTGGTCATTAATCCATAGCTACTCCTATAAAAATAGAACCTTTCTATGTTTCATTATTAATTAATGGCCATAAGCTGAGTAGCTGTATTATAGACTCAGGTGCATCTGATAATGTCATGCCTGCTAAAGTAGTTGAGTCTCTTGGTCTCACATTGACCAAGACATTTGGGAGATGTTTCTCCATGGAGAACAAGCAAGTACCATTGTTGGGGTAAATCAAATATTCCCAATTTGCATTTGCAACCTTTTTAGACAAGAGAATCAAGATGACTGTCTTAGTGGCTGACGTCCCATCATCCTATGGCATTTTTCTTGGATGAAATTTCTATAAGGATGTGGGAGGAGAACTAAACATGGATCTGTCTGAGGCAAAGATCTCTGTCTAAGGCATAATGAAGAGGTTGCTCCCTAAAAAGGAAGCAAAATATGTGGTCACCCAGACATCAGCCCCTGAAGCTCAAATTCTTTTTTAATCTGTAGGTATGGGTAACTATTTTCTATTTACACATGAAGTGCATGAAACAACTAATATAATTTTTGAAAGTGTCAACTCAAAAATTAGTTCAAGTAGAACAACAGAATAACTAGTAGGATACAATATAGATGAATAAGGATCCTCCATCTCTGATGAAGGAAAGTCTAAAGAAAAATTAGTATCAGATGAGATATAGACTTTAGAATTTGATGGTAGATATTCCTCTACCAATTTAGGAGTTGGGATTGTGTTGATATCTCCTCAAGGAGATATGTTACCTTCATCTTACAAACTATAATTTAGCAACACTAATAATACAGCTAAATATGAATCTTTGTTGTTTGGCATGAAGGCTGCTCAAGACAAAGGCATCAAGTTTCTTCATGCCAAAGGGGATGCTAAATTAGTGGTTTGTCAAGTGAGGAAATTATACCAAACCAAGAATGAAATATTACGCCACTACCGTAACTTGGTTTGGGACCAAATTGAAATCTTTGATGCTTTCAACATTTTTGCTATACCAGAGAGTCTAATGACAAAGCTGATGCACTTGCTCTTTCAGGAACTTCATAGTTCCTCATTTAGATTTCAAAGAAGATAGGTATATTATTGAGCTGGTGTATAGACCAAGTGTTCCTGACAATGCTGATCATTGTCAAGTATTCAATGATGATCATCAAATTATTGCCTCCCTCAAATGAAAAGACAATTTTGAACAGTTACATTTTGAAGGTAGTGAGCCTCAGAAGAATGAATCTGTCTCTGAATCCAGTTTAGATATAAATGAAGAATTCTTACAGTTGAAAAGAAACAAAATTCCCAAAGGCTTGGTTTCTCTTGAAATGTTTTTTGACAAGCATGATAGATTCATCAAATAATAGCAAACAGACTTGAGTTTCTCTCAGGGATTTGATCAAGTGAATCTGACTACTGAAGAAAATCCCAAGATGGTCAATATTGGTAAGTGTTGTACCCCTAAATAAAGATTCAAGCTCACCTCTTTACTATATCAATACATGGATGTCTTATCATATTCTTATGAAGACCTGAAGTCTCTCAGACCTGATGAAATCTGCCATGACATTCCTCTCAAGGCTGACTCAATGCCTTACAAGGAAAAATATAGATAGTATAATCAAAAAATATCATGTACTATTCTGTCTGAGATACAAAAAATGTTAAATTCTAGAATAATTTTCCCAATCCATCATTCCACATGGATTACAAACATAGTGCCTATAAGGAAGAAGAATGGCAAAATTCACATTTGTGTTAATTTTAGGAATCTAAATCAAGCATCTTTGAAGGATAATTATCCTTTGCTAATTATGGATCAAGTGCTTTAAACAGTAACATGTTAAGAGATGTTATCAATGTTGGATGGCTTCTTAAGATATAATCAAGTTGAATTTGGTAAAGTAGACCAACACAAGACTGCATTCACCACACCTTGGGGTACATTTGCATATAGAAGAATGCCTTTTGGTTTAATAAATGTTGGTGTTACCTTTCAAAGAGATATGGATCTGGATTTCAAAGATGAGATTGGTAAATTCATATTGGTATACCTTGATGACTTGATTGTCTTTTCAAAGTGTCTATTTGATCATGTACGCAACCTATAACAAGTGTTGGAGCGCTACCGCCAGAATGGTATTTCTTTAAATCCTAAAAACTTTATTTTTAGAGTAATAGAGGGGAAACTCCTTGGACACATTATGTCAAAAGAAGGCATAAAGATTAACTCAGATAGAGTCAAGTCTATTTAGGATATTAATTTGCCTACAAGTAAGAATGTTGTTCATTCTTTCTTTGAAAAGGTGAATTTCTTATAGAGATTCATCCCTAAATTTGCTAAGAAGACTAGACACATTGTGAACATGATAAAAGGGAAGACCATCTTTAGCTGGACTAAATAAGGCAAGACAACATTTCAAGATATCAAAACCACCATTGCTCATGCCCCTACCTTGGTTTGCCCAGATTACAACAAAGATTTCATCATATACAGCTATGCATCTAAACACACTCTTTCAACAATTCTTGTTCAACAAGACAAAGAAGGTATGGAATTTCCTATCTCTTTCATGAGTTACCCTCTCAAAACCCATGAGATGAAATATTCAAATATAGAGAGGCATGCTTATGCATTGGTGAAAGCAGTCAAACATTTTTGCTTCTATATTTTGAATTCACATACCACTGCCCTAGTGCCTGACACTACAGTCAAGTCTATATTAACTCAGCAAGAGTTTGGCATGAAAAGAGGTAATTGGATTGCAAAAATCCAAGAGTTTGATCTAGACATCAAGCTGACAAAGCTGGTTAGGGGTGAAGGCCTATGCCAATTAATTGTTGATAATAAGCCATAAGACACACAGTCTGAAGAAACTGAAGTGGAAGAGACACTAACAGTCCTTTTTATCTCCACTACCAATGAGTGGTATTCAGGTATCGCTCATTTCCTTACTTATGGTGAATGTCTTTCTCATTTGTCTTATAAATAAATGAGGACTATAAAGTTGAAAGCTACCAATTTTGTCTTTTGGGACAACAGATTATATAAGAGAAACATAGATGGAGTATTTCTTCCTTGTGTAGACAAAGAGCAACAAAGCTAGCTTTTGAAATCTTTCCACAATCTGGCCTGTGGAGGACATTTTTCTACTCTTGTGACTACTCACAAGATTTTGTGAGCCAGGTATTACTAGCCAACTCGTTTCCAATATGCACATAAGTGGGTGAGAGAATGTGAACTCTATTAGCAATTTATTGGAAGACCCAAGTTAGCTACTATGTCTCTCAAGCCAGTGATCATAGAAGAACCTTTCTAGCAATGGGGACTTGATTTTATTAAGTTTATAAACCAATATTCAAGTTTTGGACATGATTATGTCCCTACAGCAACTGACTATATCACCAAGTGGGTAGAAGCAATCCCAACTAAACATGCTACTTCAAAAGTTGTATGCAGCTTCTTCAAAGAGAATATCATTTCTAGGTTTGGAGTTCCAATCAAAATTGTTACTGATAATGCAGCTTGTTTCACCTCTCAAGAGATTACACAATTCTATTTCCATTATGGAATTATACTCTCTCACTCTTCTAATTATTTTCCACAAGGGAATGAACAAGCTAAATCTAGTAATAAGAACTTGGTAACTATCATCAATAAGATAACCGATGACAATCAAAGGACATGGCATAAAGCATTGGTTGATGCTCTATGGATAGATAAAATCACACCAAAGAGGGCAATTGGTATGTCTCCTTTTAAACTTATTTATGGTATCAATGCTGAAATACCAATCACCTTAGAATTGCTAGCCTTAAAATTGGCAAAGGCAATTGAAGATCAGACATATGAAAGTTATCTTGATAAAATAATCATGTGCCTAATTGAGATAGAAGAACAGAGAACCATGGTGGTGGTAAAATTTATTCTCATCAAAGTTTGGTAAAGAAACTCTTTGACTAGAAGGCTAAAAATTGTGATTTCTAGATTGGGGATCAAGTCCTACTGTGGGACAAAAGGAGAGAACCAAAGGGGATGCATGGAAAGTTTGACTCCCTTTGGAGAGGCCCATTTATAATTCATCAGCACATTGGTGAAAATAGCTTTCTACTAAAATATCAAGATGGCACACTCTTTTCTCTGCCTCACAATGGGTAGCATCTGAAACATTCTAACTCTTGAAGTGTAAGATCATTGCATCTGTATATATGTATATTTGTACAATTTTTAATGCTATTTTGTTTTCTTTTTTTCTTTTTGATGCCTTTTATTTTTGGGTAGCATGACTTTGTAACCCAATTTTACACATGAAGACACTGAGATTCTAAATTCTACTCCCTTCAATTCTTTTTGCAATTGATAGAAGTTCCCCAATTGGAGCCAACTATTGTTCCCCAAAAATATCACTCATTTTTGGGACAACATTTGAACTATTTTGGTCTTACAGACCAAAATTGTCTCTTCCATTTTCAAAATTTGTCTTGGGCATTCAAATTCCTCATTTTTCAAGCTTCTCAAAAATCTACAGACTCTACAAGCTTAAATCTATGGACTCTATAGGCTTAAATCTACAGACTTTGTAGGCTTGAATCTACAGACTCTATAGGAAGAGAAAATCTATAGACTCAACAAGAAGATAAAATCTACGGACTTTACAGACCAAGTTTAATGGGCTTTATAGGTTGATTTCTATAGACTTGATTTCTATGGACTCTTCAACCAGGTTCATTTCTACAAGTTTAATGGGCTTCATGGCTTCTACAGGCAGGTTCAATCAAAAGAATTAGTTTCTAACACTTGATCATTTTCAGGATTCATTTAGTGCCTTGGTTAAAAAAAAATCTCCATTGGTAAGGATCAGTAGCAGGTTCAATGCATTTAGTTTAATGGTTGGTTCAATGCCAAATGGTTTTTCAGTTGGTTCAAGGATTTATTTGAACTATTGAACCAAAACTTGGTTCAATGGTTGGTTCATCATCTTTTGGTTTAATGGTTAGTTCATCACTTCAATTCAATCAAATAAACCATCAGTTTGAACCATCGGCTTGAACCATTTTGGTTCAAAGCCTTGGTTCAATGAAGAGTTTCAAAGCGTTAGTTTAATGAAGAGGTTCAATGTCTTGTGGTTCAATGGAGTGGTTCATTGACTTGGTTCATTCAATTAAACCATCAGCTTGAACCATTTTGGTTCAAAGCCTTGGTTCAACAAAGAGGTTCAAATATTTAGTTTAATGAAGAGGTTCAAAGCCTTGGTTCAATGTTTGGTTTAACCAAGCGATTCAATGCCTTAGTTCAACAGAGTGGTTCAACAACTTGTTTCAAAGGAGCGATCCAATTTAAAATTTCAAAGAGCCTCCTGAAGGATAAGTGCCCTTGTGGAGGGCACTTGGTTAACAAAAACACCATTCGGAAGGGTCATTTTCGAAGAAGGATACAAAAGTAAATTCCTTTAGAAATTTTGTTTAAGGTAGACAGTCATAATTCTTTTAGACTTTTGTCTGAAGCAATTCCTTCGGACAAATTTTTTGAAAGAATTCAAGAACCAACCATGGGTGTAGGAAAACTTGAAGGATTTGACAGAGGCAAAGAAATTTTTGTAGACTTTTTTTTCGTGGGAATTTGTCCCTAGACTTTTTTTCTGCTAGAATTTGCCCATGGAGAAAGCCTAGGGAAAATACCCATGGGAATTGTCTGCAGGAAAGCCTGATGAATAGTCCACTAAAGAAAAGGCCGCTGAAGGACCCTGAAGTGAAGGTGCCCTTACGAGGGACTCTCAGCTTCCAAATTAAAGGATATTTCCCTGAAGTTTAAGGGTCACCTTCCCTTCAAAAAGACATGAAACAAGAAATCCAAAGGAAGAACTCTAGTGACCCACCAGGATAAAGAAGCCCAAAGGCCATCTAAAGACCAACCTGAAGGGTAGATACCCTTGTAGGGGGATCTTCCCAACCTAAAGTAGGTCATTTATTGAGGCCCAAAAGGGCAAGTTAAATTTGGGAAAGTGCCAAATAGAAAAGTTTAAGAAGGACCAAGGGGTGATGAACCCGAAGATGTCAAATTCAAGACAATGAACTAGCTGATTGATCCTTTGAATCTACAAACCCGAATGCATTCACAGGATTTAACATCAAGGCCAGCAAAAAGTGACTAAAGAAAAAAATAGAAAATTAAATCCAAGACCTGATTCAATTAACCAGAAAAGAAGGAATGATGAAGATAGGATTAGATCACCAAGTAGACATTGAAAGTTGCAAACTTTTAATAGCGTGACTTATTTCTCTGCATTGATAAAATCAAATGGGTAAATGCCCCTAAGTTCTAGCCTGTCTTCTTAACAAATTTCAATGCAACATGATGTGTTACTATTCTTTATTCCTTCTTGAAGAGGTTATATAATGGACTCTCTTCTATTGTAAATGGATCTTTCTTTGACAATCAGAACGAAACTCTGCCCAAATTGAAAGACACTTCTGAGACTTTGAGCTCAGTTTTTTTATCATATTTTGTTATTGGAATAAGAAAGCAAGTGGTTTTTTAGACTTTGTGCTATAATATATTTATTTTTGAGGAAATTTTTCTTATGTATTTTTCCTTAATATATCTTTTATTCCTTTAATTCAACAAGTAAAATTAGTGATAGTAGTCAAGAAGGTGTCCTGAAGAGTCAATTGTGGAGAGACTTTGTGCCCCCATAATTGCCTTTAGTGTGTTTTATTTTCATTTCTATGTAAAGGACCTTAGGGAGAATTTTTGCCCTCATTGTCCTTCATATCTTACTCTTGACCAATTCAGGCGTAAACTTTGTGCTACATTTTGATTTGATGGTTATTACATCTTTTGTTACATTTTGTTGTTACTACCTAGAGTATTCTTATGGCTTGCTGAATAGTACTTCTAAAAGAAGAGGAGTGCTTTTTGTCATTTTCCTTGAGTTTATCCTTTGATACACAAACATCATCTTTGAAGAAAGAGAGATGGATGGTTTGTCCTACCCTTGAGTATTATTTTTGTTTATGTATATATATATATATATATATATATAGCTTATCTATAGGGACCCTCCCCTTGATGAGAGGAGAGATCAGTCCCCTTCTGATGTGGTAAACCTACACATTTGGATGACTAATCTTCCTACTTTGGCTGATTAGACCTATTTTGTTTATCAGTACGCTGATCGACAAAATATTCAACCAACAAGGAGGACAAAAAGGGATGAAAATTTAGAGCTTGTGTATACAAATGTATGAGGACTAGCTCAAGTATCATCCCTTGGTGGATCTTCTTATTATGTTACTTTTATTGATGATGCATCTAGAAAAACTTGGGTTTATTCCATATGAAAGAAATTTGATGTTTTTGATACTTGTAAGAAATGGAAAGCTTTGGTTGAAAATGAGATAGGAAATAAGTTGAAGTGTGTTAGATCAAAAAATGGAGGTGAATACTACAATAAAGAGTTTGATAATTTATGTTCATCCCATGGGATTCATAGAGAGAAGATGGTTCCAAGAACACCACAACAAAGTGGTGTGTCAAAAAGGATGAATAGGACAATCATGGAGCGTGCAAGGAGCATGAGATTACATGCACAATTGCCCTTACAATTTTGGATAGATGATATAGATACTATTTTTTACTTAATAAATAAAGGGCCTTCAAGTATTTTTTATGGTGGCATTCAAGAGGAAGAATGGAAAGGTAAAAATGTAGATTATTCCTTTTTAAAGACTTTTGGTTATGGAGCATTTGTCCATATTGATAAATAAAATAGAACCAAGCTTGAGGCAAAATATAAGAGATGTACTTTTATTGGATATAAAAATCATTAGGAGTAGAGTTTTGATCTTTAATGAAAAGGTCATGTATAGAGATTAGTTTTACGAAAAAAGTAGGAAAATTCAAATACAAAATATGCAGTACTTGATGAAATTATTAGAAATGAAATTTCAAAAGTGCCAAAAGGTCAGAATGTGCAAAAACTATAAATACCTCAAAATCATAGAAGTTTAGCTAGAAGATTTACTCAATTAAGTAGACTCCCTAAATGTTACTCTCCTTCAATTTATTATTTATTATTAACTAATGATGGTGAGCTAGAAAGCTATGAAGAAGCAATGAAATTAAAAACTAGAAAGAAGTGGGAGCAAGGCATGAAAGAGGAGATGGACTCCTTGGTTCACAACCAAACTTGGGATTTGGTTTAGTTTCTTATAAGTAGAAGAGAATTGTCTAATAAATGGGTTTATAAGTTCAAGGAAGAATATGGAGGCAAAAAAAGGTACAAGGCTAGACTTGTAGTAAAGGGGTTTGCACAAAAGAAATGTATTGAATTTGATGAAATATTTTCTCCAGTAGTTAAAATGACTTCTATAAGAACTATTTAAAGTTTGGTAGTATTAGAATATTTTCACCTTGAATAGTCAGATGTGAAGACTGCATTCCTTCATGGTGATTTGGATGACTAAATATATATGGAGCAACCACAAGGATACAAAGTCAAAGGTAAGGATAAAATGGTGTGCATGTTGAAGAAGAGTTTGTATGGCCTAAAACAAGTTCCAAGATAGTGGTATTTGAAATTTGACATGTTTATGATAGAACAAGGTTATAGTATATGTCATTCTAACCACTATGTTTACTTTAAGAGATTAGATAATGATATCTATATTATCTTATTATTTTATGTAGATGACATGCTTGTTTTAGGGTCTAACATGCATGATATAAATGTGCTAAAAATAAAACTAGAAGATTCATTTGAAATGAAGGATTTTGGTGTTGTAAAGCAAATCCTCAGTATGAGAATAACAAGAGACATGAACAATAGAAAATTGACATTGTCTCAAGAAGAATACATTATAAAGGTGTTAGTCAAGTTCAATATGAAAGATGCAAAGCTTGTGAGTAAACTTCAAATTAAGCAAGGAATAGTGTCCTAAAACACAATAATAAATCAATTACATGACCAAAGTGCCATATGCTTCAATAGTTGGAAGTTAAATATATGTTATGGTTTGTATTAGACTAGATATTACTCATGCAGTGGGAGTTTTTAGTAGGTTTATGAACAATCCAAGAAAAGAGCATTAGGATGCAGTCAAGTGGATTATCAAGTACTTGGGAGGGACCATTGATAGACATTTATGCTATGAAGGGTTAGATGTCACTTTATAAGGATATGTTAATGCAAACATGGTTAGAGATTTAGATGTTAAGAGGAGCACCATAGGTTATGTATTCATTACTGGTAACACAACAATTATATTTAAAATTTGTATAAGATAGTTGCTTTGTCAACTATACAGGTAGAATATGTTGAAGCTATAGAAGCTAGCAAGGAGGTGATATGGATGCAATGGTTCATGGAAGAGTTGAGGCATAAGCAAGAAGATTGTAGGTTATACAATGAAATCTAGAGTGTGATTCATTTATCAAAGAACTCAACATTCCACTAAAGAACCAAATATATAAAACTTAGGTATCAGTTCATTTTTTTAGTTTTGGAGGATGGTCAACTAAAGTTGGAAAATATCTATATGAGTTAGAATCCTATAGATATTCTAACAAAGGTAGTCACTAAAGATAAGCTAGAGATTTGTTTAACTTCAATAGTTCTTAAAGGATAATAAGGAAACTGAGAGACATACTAGGGTAAAAATTCAAATAAAAGTCCAAGTAAGAGTTTTAGTAATGGAGTTGTAACAATCAATTTCCAATTGAGAGATTGTTGGATGGTAGAGCCTGATCTTATTTTAATGCCCAATTCCTAACAGGGGGTGTTGGGGGGAAATTCCCCCACTAATTTTTCCATGGGGGTCCATGGGGTGGTGAACTATTTTGGAGCCCTCCCTAGTGAGTTTTTGTAGGTAATACCCCTGAAGAATTTTTTTGTGAAAAATGCATTATAAAATATTGTAATTTCAAAGTTAATATGGACCATTTACTATTAGGTTTTGTACCTAACAGTAGAAATTAAGTTAGTGTATTTTTCCCCTAATTTTAAACCCTTATTTGATATGAATTAATTTTAATTAGGTGTTAAAAGAGTGAGAGTGAATAATATATTGTAATGGATGTATTATAGGTTTTTCCCTTCATTTATTGGACTGAATAATGAGAAGGACTGGTAGTTTTTGTGTGGATGTAACCCATATTGGATGAACCATGTTAAATTTGTGTTTCTATTCTATTGTGTTTTTTTAATTTTAATTCTATGTTTATTTCATTATTATTTCTTTACATAATATAATCTGAACAAAAATTACTAATGGAAACTATTGGTCTTTCAAATTAATCTATTGGTTGTCTCTCGCACAAACTCGACTCAGTCAAACAAGCCATTTTGGCTTCAATGTTCCAACCTATTAAACTTAATTAAAATATTATGTAAAAATGGATATATAAATCAAGTCCCAAACAACATCATCATGCACTTCAATCCATTACTCTTACATGAAAACACATCATGAATCATCTTCTCACTTCTACCTAATTTTCTTACTGCCTACATCACTATGTCTATTAGTAACTAGACAACTTAGATAACCAAATTTTCACACATAAGATATATAAAATATCTATAAACCTTCATGGATCATATATACAAGTATCTCACTTTTATCTCCATCCACTTAGCAACTTTGACCCGATCAACTTTGTCTTCTATAACAAATCTCTAAAAAATAAGAACTTCCCTATAGGGTCTTCTCACTCACCTAAGAGACTAATTTAACCTAAATCTGCCTTCGAGAGTTTAATTTTACCTCTAATAACTTATGTATCCATATAAAACTATTCTTATCTCTTTATAATAATATCTTCAACATCAATTCAATATTAGGGTTCTTTGAGGGTTTAGACCATCTTCCAATCTTAATGATCATTCATAAAATTTAACTCCTCTTTCCATAAATCAATGCTTATAAATTTGAGATATAATCATTACTTATACATCATGGATAACTCATATTATCACTAATATGATACATGTATCAATGAGCACATTAAAAACCTTCTCAGGTAAACCACTCTTTATTTTGTACACTGAAGAGACCTTAAAACATTTTTCAAGCCTTTTCTTGAAAACCATGGCTTGAAACTTCTTTAAAATTATTAAAAAAACTTTATTAACCTCTTTTAATGATAACTTACTCACCCATTGTATATAAATTAATCCAGATACCCCATCTGGCCACCATCTCTCTCTTTGCTTTCTAGGTCTTTACCTACCAGTTACATTAGGTCTTGAAGATGACCTTATAAACAATATCCAAGATCTCATAACTTTATATTAATGAAATTAAATAGTCTATAATTATTAACTAATGTCAAAAATTCTACATATATCTTTTCAATATCTCGTGATGCCTCATTAGGCCAAGCCAGATCAAAATTAGTCTAGTTGTAGACTTGGACTAAAATACTTACCCCTATAGACTTCACTTTGAAACTCTCTTTAGTACTTTAGTACCTATTATGTATTCTCAAGTTACCTCATACACTCTATATTATTTAGATATTAAATATATCATCTTTTTGGTTCACTTAGAGCATCTTCAGAGCTAATTACTCAGATCTTCAGTGCTTGAATAAGTATCTTTATGGCATCTTTAGAGCTACATACACATATATTTAGAGATGATATTTTAATAATTTTTAAGGCCCTTAACACTTCATTTACAAACTCAAATAACCTCTCTCATTCTCAAACACTATAAATTATTCTTCAAAGCATTCACATCTTTATAGCTCATTTGGATCTTACTCATTTCATCATGTTACATTCACATATCATTTCACAAGTTATAGACAAAGATTTATAAGTTAATTGAAACTTAACATACTGACTTGTACTCACTCATGCTAATCTAAATGATATAAATAACACTCATCAGCCAATATTCTCACATCATTTATTTCATACAATAACAACACTCACTATGCTAACATAAGAATGTGTCACACACATACCTCAAAGATTAATTGACCATGAACCTTTAAAATAACCTTTGACATCAATTACATTAGATTGAAATCAATGAAAACACTTATTCCAACATCTCAACACTCAATGACAATGCTTAACAATCTCCCCCTTAATCAATGATAATGTTTAACATAGTCTTAGCCAAGAAACTCCTTAGAATAGGATAATATTGGCCCAAGATGGAAATAGATGCTTGTAATTATGTCATGAAGTGTTTTTACTTCAAAAATCATGGTAATTTGATACATGCACCTTCCTTACCACTCCATCCCATCACTACGCCATGGTCATTCTCTACGTGGGGCCTTGATCTCATTAGGACAATAAACCCAACTTATTTTCATGGCCACAAGCACATTATTAGTACTACAAAGTATTTTAATAAGTGTATTGAGTCCATTAATCTCACTTATATCATTGGTAAGTAGATTTCCAAATTTATCCATTACCATATCATCTATCGATATGGTATCCCAGCCCATATTATATCCAATAATGGTAGATTATTTATAAATTGAGATGTTAAATCTCTTTGTACGAAGCTCAAAAACAAGCATAAGAGATCCACACCATATAACGCATAAGGCAACATTTAAGTTAAGGCATATAATAAAACCTTTGTTTTAATTCTAAATAAGATTGTCAATGAAGATGGCCGTAATTAACACTTGCAATTTTTTCCTACCCTTTGAGCTTATCACACTAATCATCTAAGCCCTATAAGAGCCACTCTATACTCCATTATTTATGGTATGGAATCTATTATCCTAGTTGATATTGAGATAACTTCACTATGGGTGTCCTTAGAGAACATTGAGGATGATGAAGATTATAGAGTTTATAGGTTATAAGACCTTAAACTTCTTGATCGTAAGCATTTAGCTACCCTAGATAACTTGAAATAATATAAAAAAACATTGCACATAAGCTATAACAAGTGCATTCTCTCTTTGGAGTTTGAGATTGGTGATTTGTTCTTGAAAAATAATCAAAAGAACATGAATGTTGAATATAAGAAGAATGTTAAGTTTCAACCCAATTGACTGGGCTTATATGTAGTCATAGAAAATTATGGACCAAGGGCATACTAATTAGCTACTCTAAATGGAAAAGAGCTCATAGAACCCATGAACATTATACATCTCAAGCAGTTATACACTTGATCAACTTTTTAAACCATTGTATACAAGAACCATTACTTAGGGGCAACTTGTGCTGAAGTCATTTATTCCACTATTATATTCTAGACCATCTTATTATGGACCATTTTTTATTGTTCTATCCTAGACCTTTATACCTTTAATAATATTTTTTACTACCTTGGACCATTGTAACCATACACTATTGGACCATTGTCACTTTGGATCATTTATATTTCATAGCACCCATTCTCCTTGCATTTGGACCATTATAACTTGGACTGTTATATACCATAACTAATTATGATTCTTAGGCATTCTAGACAAATTTATCACCTATTTTATACATTAGTTTAGCTTGACATATATCTCATAGCTTATTTTTGCAAATAAGTATACAAGGATATGTTAGCATATAGTTTTTTGCCTACCAAAAAGTTCTTTAGATTTATTCAACACTACATACTATTCTATTAGTATTGTTATTATTTGGTAGGTATGGTTGCCTTGATATGACCACCTCTTACCATTATAGTTATTTTAGTTTTTCACTTGTCTATGGACATGTAACTCCTCAACTATGTGATTTTTTGTACCATTATTTATATTGAAGACCATTATTTCAGCCATTTTAGCTATTGTTTAAACTCTTACCTATGGAAGTACATATCTTCAGTTATAGTTCCCTGTGCCTTTTGTTAATATTTTTGTTTCTATTTCTTATCCAAAAAACACTAAAAACTGATAGACAAAAGAACAAAAACATTAACTTGACCATTTATTTATTCTAATCTCATGATCTCAATGTTTTTCAAGTTGGACTATTTAGTATCTCATAATGCTCAATTGAGTTGAGATGCTTAGAAATTTTGAAAAACATTGGCTAAAGATCCTACACTCTCATAATTTTACAAGCATTCATTTAAACAAACTCATCATTTTGTGAGTCCATTTATTTATTCCTTTATAATACAATCATGTTTTATTATCATTACTTTTCTTCTATCTCATATCCTAAGAGAACTAAATTTGGAATGAAGTACATGTTGGATTTTATGTCCATGAAACTATGTAGGTGGCATCCATTTGCCTCATGCATCTAGAGTTAGCTCTATCATCCCTTTAATTTTCTTTTATTTTTCCCATTTTGTTTTGTGTTATTGTTTCCCTATCACATGGAGGAAAATTTATCTCTTGTTCTTGTCTCCTAGTACTAGTATCATTACTTTTTAGCTTAGGGGTAACCTTGTAGTAGAGTTAAATGCCTCTTTTACACATGCATGAATAATTTATTTTTTGTTTCACTAACATTCTGATCAACCATTATTTATATGTGTGTATTTGATTTTTAATTTTGTTTGGTTGTGCTTTATTATATCTTCATTTTTTTATTTTTTTTTCATTTGTTGGTGTTTTTTTTGTTCATTCATTAGTTTATATTTAGATTGTGTTGTGTCTTTATTTTGTTTGTTGGTGTTTTATTATGTTTTCATTGTTATTTTTTTGAGTTGTTATTTTCTCTATTGTTGTTTTATTATTTATTCATTTTTATTAGTGTTTTGTTATTTGTTTCTTAGTGTTTAGTTATGTTTCCCTGTTAGTCTTTTATTTTATTTTTTTGTCTTGTTCCTTATATTTCTTTGTTCTTTTGTGTTAAATACATTATGTCAACATTTTAACTTTCACTTAGGCTTGATTTTTTTAAATTTGTATTTAACTTGTATTATTTGTTTGTTTTTCAAGTACATTTTGTTAATACATGTGGCTTTTGATTACTCATATCTTGATTTTGTTAATACATTTTTCAAGTACATTTTATTAAAAACCAAGACTCTATCCAATATGTGCATCTCTTGCTTTATTTTTATACATTCTTGTTCCTACTTAAAACTTGATTGTTCATATCTTTATTTTAAGTTAGATAATATTTTTGTATTGTTATTTTTCTTTGTTTTTATTTGTTTTTTGTTTAATTCTAAATGGTTATAGCTTTGATTTTGGTAATTTTTGTAATTATCCTTCGTTATAAATATTCACATTTGAACCGGTCAAAGTGCAAATAGAAATATAATGTTATTATAAGTTACTCATACTTATGATGCATAATTTCAATTTGATATAGTAAACACAAAGTGATTAAAATACAAAAGTCAATGTGGCACTAAAATCATTTCTAAACACACCATACCCAATGCCTAACACAAAATATATCCTAGGATAAATTTGGAAACAACCAAGACTCTAGGTAATATGTACATCTCTTGGCATACATTGTGAGTCTAATTGACTATTTATATGATTAATTTAGGGTGGGCATCTCCTAAATTATCCTCTAACATCTAGTCATACATAAAGCTAAACAATCCAAATACATCAGCATCTATTTTCTAACTAAATACATGCATATCCTAAAACTAACATAACTGAACATATCATAACAAGAGAAACATAAATAAAAACATCATGCGATAGTAAAATAATATTAAGATTCCATGTAAAAGTAGTAGAAGCCAAAAATGAGTGTCATATATATATATATATATATATATATATATATATCAAAATCATGTTTTTATACATGATGAGAATATCTATACATCTCATAAATATGAAAAAGAAAAGCTCAACAAAATTAGCTTTGATCATGCTCATCCTTGGAAAGGCTATACTAAAATCTCTAACCCATTCCTAATGTAGGTTATACTGATGGTCATGGTAGTGGATGCCCCATGACTACCCATTGTGTAGTTGGTTGTGTCAATGACCACTTTGACTCTATCTCATGTCTGGACCTAGAGGTTTGGCTATTCTGGTATGACCTTGTATACTCCCTATAGTAAACCACTCTCCATTCCATAGGAATTACCTACTTGTATGACCACCTCTAGTAGGATATCTCATCCTTGGCACATAGGACATCATCCTTCACATGTAAGGCATCATCCTTGGCCATAATCGCATTGACTAAGGCTCTATTTGATCCTACCCATGTATCCATTTTGACTTGATGAGTCTCATCTCACTCCTTTTTAATCCTCTCCACTTAAGATATCAGTCTCTCCCTATCAATGTGATATCTATCTCACTCCCCTACCATTATTTAAATCTCTATATCCCATATGGATAACTAGGTCTAAACCCCTACTAGATATACCACCTATCCTTTGATCCCAGTAATCTCTATGTCCATCATTATAATGAGACACTATATCCTATTGGTCTCCCCCTAAGCCATCTCTAACTACACCTGTAACCCAACCATATTAATCTATAAAATTGAAATCTCTAAGAGGTATGCAGTAATATCCCTCTAGATTCTATCAATTAAAACATATTCCTTTATGGACATCCCTGTACTGGAGGGCTCTACCCATTTTAAACTTATACCTATAATTGCATCTATATTGGAGGACCCTACCTCTCTTGAACCTATCCCAAGCCTCCATCACCACCTAGGGCATCCCCTATATCCTCATCTTAACCTTGACCATATCTACATCCTATATGGGATCTTGTTATGACTTAGGTTGTACTACTTATAAAGGAATGGCATAAGGGATCACTAGTTGCACTAGAACCTGATCTTGTTACAGTGTTGGGGCCTATCCTTGATCTCTCCTCAGCCTGACCCACCTGAATCGAAGGACTGAATACTAGGGAAATGGATGAATAGGTCTCAATAAGATCCATCATGTGGTATATGAATTGATGACCCATACATTTGGAACCCCTCTAACATAATCCCATAATACATGAACAAATTTATCATAGTCTATCACTACCTCTGCCCTACGCACTAGTGGCCCCCACTCCTTATCTCCCTAGTCACATGTGTGAAGTAGTGTGGACCTTATAAGATGTATTTTTTCATTCCAAACTATTTTTGGACTTAATATAGCTTGTATCTCTCTACCACATAGTCTTGGCACCCTATAATATAGCATGGAGTGATCTTGTACGTAATCACAAATAAATCCTTTACCCACAACCACTATGTCCCTAAGTAGGGGTACTAAATAAAATATCTATCCTCCATATTTTTAAATGATTTATTATAGTAAGGAAAGTATCCAAAGTGTATTTGTATGCTTGGTATTATAAGGTACCATCCCTAATCCATTATATCCTCTAGTTCCCTCTAATATCTAGGCCCCACTGGCTGCACAATGGTTATATGATCCCAAACCCATACCTACCACAGTGTATTGTGGCATATGTTACACCCTACCCTATAATATATCATGTGTAGGTACATATATAATTGAATAATAATCACATGTACCTAATAAAATTGTGTAAATTAATTGAACATATAATACCCCATGTCGATCAAATCTAATAGAAATAACCATCCACTCTTGTTAGGTAGTACAAGGTTGATGGAAATAGATATCAACACTATCACCTCTAGGGGAGCTATCCCATATCCTATGCCAACCTATAGAGGCCAATAAAAATCCTCTAAGTCATTTATGTCTATGAATTAATCCATAATCTCTAAATCCACTACCCTAAGTAGGTCATCTAGCATTACCTATCATCCTGTAGTCATTCAAGTAATCTTAGGTCCTCGCATGGGCACCTCTAAAATATGGTGTATATATTATAGTGTAATTATGGCCTCCCTACTTGTTAGAAGAAGAGTATATGTCTCTAATTTCTACCTTTCTTTTAGTGTTGATAAATAAGCTCTATCTATTTGGATCATTAGCAATCATGCCAAGTGATATAGGTCTACTTCTATTAGGACACCCATGAGCTCACTCATCATAATCCCCTATCAATATAATACTTAAGAGAATTTTTACCATGACATGATGACCCTAACTCACTTTTTCAAATCAAACA
This sequence comes from Torreya grandis, assembly GCA_037957365.1. Taxonomy (NCBI): domain Eukaryota; kingdom Viridiplantae; phylum Streptophyta; class Pinopsida; order Cupressales; family Taxaceae; genus Torreya; species Torreya grandis. The sequence continues at coordinate 2,383,079 of JARHVA010001519.1, forward strand.
CAAGGCATCAGGTCAATTATATTTCCTATCATTCTCACAATTCTTCTAATTTTGAGGCCTAGACCAATCATCTATGGGACTCAATCTCTCTTATTATAATTTTGTGATTAGATTAATCTCCTATGGGCCCCATTATATTTTATTTTATAATTCTCATCATTATTTTGGTGATATAATTATTTAATAGGACATTCCTAGTACTCTGTAGGGTGATCTATTTAAAATCAAGAACTCATCATTCAGTAGGACATTCCCACTAATTGGTAAGGTAATCCCACTAATCTTTGAAAACCTACCATTTGAGAGGGCATTTTCTACCCAAAAATGTAAAATCACCATTATCTTGGTGATTTTTCCATTTTGACCCATGATCCCACTATAAGGTTAGTGATATCACTAATCTTATGTCAATCACATCATTTTCAAGGCCAAACTCACTATTTTCCTGATTGGGAAAATGGTGAGATCACCCAACTACCACTTTCCTACATGTAATAAATGACAAAATTAAATACACAAAAATTAACCTATCAATGTTCCACTCCTTGGTGGTCTCTATTAATCTCTCATATGCTCTCCAAGGTGATGGTGGTGTAGGATGTTATCCATTCTTCTCAGCTCTCTCACATAAAAATCTTAGAGCTCAAAAATTACTATAACTAGGGGTGAAAATGAACTATTTTTATCCCTAAGGGTCAAAATATAGTAACTTTTTCAAATTAATTACACCCTATGCCTATAGTTGATCTAGTTTATCTCTATGGTGCTACTATTCTCATCACCCTTATCTATTTTTCTTCCCACTTTATTTTAATTGCTCTATTTGTTAGCCTTTTTTGTTAAAATTAATGAGATTATCATTTATTTTTATCAAGGGCCCAACTTGTCAAATATTTTCAAATTTTTCATATTCCCCTCAAGGGGAAATCATGGGCCACCCAAATAATATTTATGGTATTTTTGTAACCCCATTTCTCCTTAACTCATGCAAATGTAAATGGAAAATAGGAATGAAATTTATTTCCTCCAATTATAGTGACCTTTTTATTATTTGAAAAGATGTCGCTTCAATCGAATGTCTCACCATGCCTTCTCAAATAGGGGGGAAATGTAGACATCTAATTCCTATCACTATTATTCTAAAATTATCAATCTAGGTAATATCTTGTGATAACACAAAATCTAGCTCAAAATCACTAAGATGATCTAAATCATTTGAACTTATTACATATAGGTGATGATTTATACTAATGTATCCCTAAATGGGGCAATGGATTTTATGTGATTATTATCTTTTCTTGAATCAATTTGAGTCAAATTTTAATCACATAAAATGACACTCTGGACTAATAAATTATTTTGATTAGGTAGCACACATCATGTGCATGTGTTATTTCATGTCCATGATACCCTAATCGGGGTATTGTTTCATACTCAACTAACACCTTCTTTTGATTATACTCTAGTCAAATTATGAATTAGTAAAATGACATTTTTTACTAGGTTGATTAAACATTCAACAAATTTCTAAAGAATTACAAAAAATTAATCAAAATCACTTAGGAAAATTAAACCAAATCAAGAGCTTAAGTGAAAATTCCATGAAATTTGTTAAATATCTATTTATTGGAATTTCATTCCTCAAATATGCATCATCTCTTGGAATCATCAATGGGGTGGCATTTATAGACCATTAATGGCATAAATATAAGGTTAATCTCTCCCATGCCTCATCAATATCCCATTATTATAAATATTAATGGGTATATTTATGGATTATCCATCCAAAATTTAATTAATCCATGGCCACACATCTTGATCTTAATATGGGTTGTCATGGTTGATTATGAACAATCTTGAGAAGTTATAAATAAGTGAGATAAGAACACCATTTTTAATCTTAAATTATGTAATGTTATTATGTAGAATTATCTACACAAAGCTTCACCTATTTACATAAATTGAAAAAAACTTGTGAGCCGAAGCCATTATTACACTAGGAAATAATGGAGGAGCATTCTACTCTTCATTGACATAGACTTAGAGCACCAAATCTAGGCAAAAGTACTCTTTTTGGCTATTTTTTGAAGGAGGGACATTACTTAGAAGGTTTGATTTATTCCTTTCATAAATAGCTTGTAAGATTCACTAGAAACGCTCCATGAGGGAGTAATATTGATGTTTTAGTGTTTATATGTTTTCTTGACTAATGCATGGACTAACACATCTTGTAATCTTACTCTATAGGTCTAACATCTCTCTTAAAGCATGACTAATTAAATACTAGAAAAGAGAATAAAATATGATTATATGAAATCTCATACCATCATGGAGATGCTTTTCAATACATTTTAGGTGTGGGAGTAATAGTGGTTTTTAAAGGAAAGGTCAAAATTGGTCATTGTGGCTCAAAATTGCCTTGTGCGTGTACAAAATGCATAATTCTCACCTGAGAAGTAACTTGATGAGCTCATACATGTAAAAATATTTTCATGAGGATATGATCACTTTGGAGGAGTTGAGGGTCCTTATTTATAATATAATAGTGGTATTGGTTCATAGGTTAGGGTCTTAACCTTTATGAACCGAACCCAAACCCCATTAAACCTTCGTAAAATCCTAATAGTGACCTGATGGACAATATATTGGATAAAATTCATCCAAATTAATTTTTATATCCTGATAAACACTTGGAGATTATGATACACTCTCAGGGGATCCCAGCCATGGCTCTAGTCTGTATAGACTATTATATGGACCCCCCAAAAACTATAATTTTACAAGGTTTTAAGTAGAAAATAAAGTGAATAACTTGGTGAAAAGTTTAAAATAATAAAATAAGGTATTTTTAGATATATTTAACCTCCTCAAATCATGAAACACTCACTATTTCACCTATAAACACTCACAAGTTTGTGCCAAACATGTAGTCTAGTTGTGCTAAAGAGAGGTGATGTAGTCATCTAAGTAAAGCAGAATTTCTAGTCTAAAATGATTAAGAAGCATGGATGATGCTTGGTATGTATATTAAGACTTGAATCAATATCACTTGTTCATCTTAAATATTTCATTCAATCCTCATAGCCATCCAAATAGTGAGTAGTTAAGAGACTAGTCTACTTGTCTAATAGGCTTACTTAATTAGTAAAGGGAGATGTTCATGGGTATAGAGGATAAATAATGAATTTAGTTCAGGTTATTAAATATATATAACTACCTCATTATGTGATCATACCCATCTCATATCCACCATGAAGATTGGGGCAGTTTTCCAAGTCATATTGGCATGAAAGAAGGAGGTGGCCACTAAATGCTTAATGGAAGGGGCCTAATTAAATAACTTCAATGCCTTGTAACTATCATGGTGAGAGGGAATTTACAAATATTTTTGTTCACATGACCTTTATGGGGTTAACCTTAGCCAAAAATAGACATCAACACCCCAAAAGACTCATTAAAGGTTACTCATCACAAAAATAATGCATGAAGAAGTGTGGAGGATACTTATAACTATAAATTAAATGGATTATGGTAATGCATGACCTATTCATGTCCTTTCCATGCCACATTATATATTATTATTGATTCATTATTCTATATATATATAGGATCTTAATCTATTTTATTCATCCCTTGGGTTGGTTATGATAAGACTCTGCCAAAATTGTATTTGGAAAACCTCTTTAAATCAATAAAGAAGGATTATTTTTTAAGTTTATTTTCTAGAATTAGTGTGTATATTTTTGTTAATTTTTATAATTTTTAAGTTTTATCCTCCTTTTTATGGCCTTTCCTTTACCTAGTTGCTAGAATGTTATCCTATGTAGGTCATAAATGTGCTAGAATGTTGGTAGTTGTGTTGAAGAGTAAGTTGGTTGATAGTGCCTTAAAATAAACATATTGTCCATTGCCTTCAATTTTTATACATACACCATATCCTTCACATGAAATAATTATGCTTAGGAGTTCATTAGAGAGCTTGTTTTAGTCATTAGTCTTTACTTGATTCATAAAGTGTTGATTAAAGATTAGTTATAGTGGATGGATCAATATCGGTACATCACCTCATTAGGTTAGGTTTATTTTATGTGTGTATATATATATATATATATATATATATATATATATATATATTCACCACAAAAAAAATTAGGTCGTAGGAAGTGAGCTAAAATTGATGCACCATAGGATATGTGCCCATAAACTAGAGGTTTGGTCGTCCTATAGGTCACCCACAACTTTTGGACCAATCCCATGTTATCCCAAACTTGGAGAAAACTAAACCATCTTATCCTAAAGGTGTAGTTGGGAGTGTTAATAGTTGGAACTTTCCCTTATTCTTTGTATTGAATTTTATATTCTTATGATTTACTTTTAATACAATGTCATTAAGCTCAAATTCATGATGCTTAACATGTTGATTATATTATCCTCCTAATCTATTATAATATGCTTGAAGGTTATTAAAGGCAACCATGAACTTTCCATAAAGTAAGTCAATCTCTAGAAAATGAGCTGCTCTATAGTCTTCATCATCAATGATGTGCCATAGTGAAATCAAGAGAGGAGGGAACTTGACCTTGATGGGAAGAATGGCCTCAATGCCATAAATAAGTGAATATGGGATAGTTCTTATTAGAGTATAGAATGTGGTATGATATGCTTGAAGGGCACTAAATAAGTAAAAGTGTAAATCAAAACCAACATCATTGACAATATTCTTCAAAATATTGATAATGGTCTTATTAGAAGCCTTAACTTGGTCATTGCCTTGTAGGTAATAGGTGGTAGATAAATGTTATTTGATAAAATGTTTGGTATAAAGTGATTTTACATATTTGTTTTTAAATGATCCATAATTATTATATATAATGTTAGATGGGATATCATAATGAAAAATGAGATGGTTAAATATGAATTTGGATATTTGCTTACCCATGATGTAAGTGAGTGGAATGGATTCCACCCACTTAGTGAAGTATTTAGTAGTAGTGAGGACATGTTTATGGCCATTTTAGGATGTATGATTTATCTTAACTATGAGGTTAAGTCCCCACATTGATAATGGCCATGGTGTGGTTAGTGGTTTGAGCATCTTGGTTGTAGCATGAATCAGATTAGCATACTTATGACATTTTGCACACCTCTTCACATATGCAGTTGCATTTATTTCCATAGTTGGATAGTAATAACCCGTACATAATTTTTTTGTCTAGGATTTCCCTAGTATGGACTCTACACACTCCTTTGTGAAATTCTCTCAACTCTAATCTAGATTTTTCCAAAGGTAAACAATGAATTAACATTCCATCATAACTTATATGATATAGGGTTGGTCTAATTAAAGTATAATGAGAGGATTTGTGGATGAAGTCTTTTTGTTTCTTACATGATAGTTTAGGTGGAATAATTTGGTCTTGGAGGTAGGCATATATGTCATAATACTAGGGATACATGGGACAAATAATGTCACAAACCATCTTGATGGATGATTATTTGTGTCAGTGATAGAATATGTTACACAAGAAATTAATAATCCCTAGCTTTATCAATAATATGAATCATGGAGCCAATTATGGCCAAGGCATAATTATTTATATTATTGGCTTAAGGAATCCATTCAAATTAAATGTTAGCATTTTTTTTGATTGACAGTATCGACCATGTTTGTATATGATACCAACTTCTCATCCTTTATTTGGTACTAGTTTGTGTCCTAATTGATGATTAAATATGAATCATTATGTACTAGTGAATCTTGGATGTTTCACTATAGTTCTTAGCAAAGCCCTAAAATGAGTGCTTTTTATTTGGCCACATTATTAGTACAAGGAAAACCAATGTGAAAGTACTTAGGAATAATATCTTCTTGTAATGTGATAAATAATATTCTAGCACCTGATCCATGAGATGTGAATCAACCATAAAAGTAAATTTTCCACTATTTTGCTTTAGGAGGGTCTTCTCTTTTAGCTACAATCATAATAGTTTCATCTAGAAATCCAAATGTGAGGGGTTGAGTATTTTGAAGAGGAGCTTCTGCAAGCTCATCTATGAGTACCTTTCCATTAATGGAATTTTGGTTGGAATATTCAATTTTAAACTCACTTAAAATCATGCTCCAATTGGCCATGTGGACCTTAGAGTAGTTTTGGAAAGTAGATACTTGAATGGATCTACTTTATAAATAACAATGGTTATCTTTTTCAACATATAATGACATAACTTTTGGGCTACAGAAACTACTTAGAAACATGTTTGTTCAATTGATGTATAATTGTGGTCATAGATGACCAATGTTCTACTTAGATAATACATGGCATGATATTTAACCTATTCATTATGTTATGTTAAAAGTTCCCCTAGGGAATTTTTAGTCACTGGCAAGTAAAGTAATATTGGCTTTTTAGGCATAGATGGATTAGCTAGATATTCCTCAATATGTTCAATTTTTTTTGGCACTCTTCATTCTAGGATAAATTAATTATTGTAGACTCAATTTTCACCCTTATAGAGGGTTATTCAGGCTCTCTCCAATTGAGCTACATAATGGGAACAACCCAAGGCTATGGGTCACCTATGGTGGGGTTGTACCTCTAAATAAGGTTAGCTTCCTTCTAATGGATCACCTAAACTAATTCTTGCATTGAGAAAAGGGTTATAAATGGGGAAAGGGATCCTAAGAAGGCTAAAAATTGATGTATCAAATAAAAATGGGAAACTCCCATAAGCTTAAACCCACACTAGATTTGTATAAGATAATTCTAGCTTACACAACCTCAAAATAAAGATAATTGCATAAGTATTTCATGGACTAGGTTAAGGGATAAATGAATGAAAATAAAGAGGAGTTTTAATAATCACTAAGAACTTACATCAATGGTAGAAAGAACACTAATCTAGACCTACAAACAACTTGAAAACACCCTAAAAGAGGTTATAAAGGAGGATAATGGATATGGAAGAATCTCCTTCACAAGGCCATCATGCACAACTCACTAAAAATATATCTAGGGCAAAAGATAGGTAAATAGAGTCTATTATTACATCAAGAGGTAGTTCTTACAAATGCTTGATAGGGTTTAGCCTAATCAAGAGGAGAATATCTTGATATATCTTAAAGAAGACCCTGCTCTTCAAGATCAAAGAGTCTTTTTAAGAGTCTAAGATCTAAGAGAGATCTTACAAATGAGAAATAATGGGTAATATAGAGAAAGGGAGAAGAGAGAAGAGGGAACACATTAACCAAGAACAATCAATGAGCTTCCATCTTCTTTCAATGAATGCTCTGCCATATTTTTGGTCCAATCAAGACTAATCTATCATCAAGAGGTTAACTTGCATTTGGCTCCAATAATCTTCAAGATTTCTCATTAACTAAGAGATATACCAGAAGACAAGAATGTGTTTTGAATGATGAGTCATGGGCTTACTATTAGAGAAAATATCTTTATAGTTTTGAACATAAGAAATGTTCTAAATTCTTCTCTAACCACCAGTTCTATTTGTTTTGATCCTCCATGCCATCTCAACTTGCTTCATTATGAGGATAAAATCCTCATATCTTTGGACTTGATCGAGCCATGTCATGTCTACTTTGAGTAGCTATTTGTCAGAGTTATGACTATATTGGAAGATGAGACACTCAATAACCATATATTCCGCCATCCCAAATCTGAACATAAGTCTTTTCTATAGAATAAAAACTAATGTCATTTACTAGTTCTCTTATAGTTATTATATTGATGTATAAATTTAGATTACATGTCCTCATTATTGATATTTATTAGGTTTAAATAGACCTATCCTACCTCTAGACCTTATGGAATCTAATAACTCATTATATGCATAGATCTTTCTTTAAAGATAAAATATCATAGTCATGAAACAATACTACAACCCTAAAATATGGGCTCTATAAGTTTTAAATCTTTGAACTGAAAGTCCATATTAAGTTTTAATGGCATCAAACCCATATCATTGATAACCCCTAATTATATGTTTACATCTCATGCTTAGAAATCCTCAACTAAGATCTAATGGTGACACAATCCTTTGGAACATTGCTATGGTTTTGACCTTAAACATCTTTGACCTTTACTTTAAAACTCCTAGCTTTGACTTTTGATAATGACCATCGATCCTAATCTAGGCTTCTCAAATTATGCCAACTATCAACTCTTCATTTATTCCTAGGATCCCCTATCAATCTCATGATTTAACATGCTTATTCCATATGGTAGACTCACATTCGATCTAAGCTCATTAACATTTGACCTCAACACACCATTGATCTCTTTGGTCTAATTGAACACATTTCATTGATTTCCTTCTACTTGATCAAATACACACCATCGATATACTTGTTCAATATGATCATGACACTTGTCAACTCCATGTTTGATCTCAAGATCCTCTAATTTTTTGACTTGATGCTCTCCTTTGATCTAACTTTGCATGATGGATCATGCATCATTAGATATTTCTCATGATTAAATGTAAACCATTGATTTATTCTAGGCACTCTTTGACTTATTGACTACCTACATGCCATTATATCTATGATCTAATCAAGTGATATTTTGACACTTTTTAGATCAATGCTAAACCTAGGAACATTTGAAATCAAATGGCTATTTTCCATAGCTTAAAATTGACATCCCCATGAACATTTCATTTTACTTGTTCAACTTTAACGATCTATATCTTGAGATAACAAGCTCATCAAGACATGAAATTTGTAAAAATGTTTAAGGTATGAATAAATTCATATCCATGTGATCTTTTAACCCTAGGAGGATTTCTAAGCATACTTATAAAAATGCACAATTGATCTGATTAGTCCATTTATTTATGACATGTTACTGATGCTTTGGCTCTTAAAATCTTTCTCAAGTCATCTTTGGATCATTTATGGGTTAGGAACTCTACTCAGCTTCTTTATCCAAGAAAAATATTGGTATGTGGGACAAAATTGGCCAACAATAATGCCCTTCTTCAATGTGTAAATGGATAGACTTTATCAGCTAATTGGGATATGAAGCATTGAATTAAATGGATATTACCCTACAAACAACAGAGTTGCTTCAATATAAATAATGGAAAAAATTTAGTGATGGCTCAAACTTTGGTTAGATCAATTTTAATGCCCATGTGAAGGACAATAAAGACTAACAATTTGCTAAAAGTTACCCCAAATACACATTTCTTAGGGTTCAACCTAACTTTTTACTCCAAAAGTCTTTCAAATATTCTCTTTAGTATGTTTTGATGGTTGGCATGGGTCTTTGATTTACCCAAGATATCATCAATATATTCCTTAATGATTTCATGTATCATATCATGGAAAATCACTATCATGGCTTGATGGTATGTGGATCCTACATTCTTAAGTCTAAATGACATCACTTGATAACAAAACATTCTCCATGGAGTGGTGAACATTGTCTTATGTTGGTATTTTGGTGTAATTCTAATCTGGTTATATCTTGAAAATCCATTTATAAGAGAAAGAATTTCATATCTAGTTATTGTGTTGATAATCATGTAAATATTAGGTAGAGGAAAGTCATATTTGAAGCAAGATTTATTAATATCCTAAAAATTGGTACATATTATGATACCTTCTTATTTATTTCTTACTATCATAATGTTAGAAAAAATATTATGAATAGTCAATCAGTTGAATGCATCTCACATCTAATAATTTATCTAACATTTTCTTGACTAGCACAATAATACAAGGATGCATGTTTCATAGTTTATACTTAAATAGTTTGTCATCATGATGTACAACAAGATGGTATAAAACCAAGGTGCGGTCCAAACTTGGCATATTTGAATAGGCCCATGAAAATATGTCAAAAAATTCCCTTAGAAGGGTTGTAGTTCCTCCTCAGTGAGGGATGTGCCTAATTTGATACACTTTGGGTCCTTTAGAGTCCCAATGTTAACTTAAGAAGTGTCCTCCACAAGAAGTGTAGAACCATATTCTAAAATAGTCAAGGAGGTAAATTGGCTAGAAATGTCAATGTCTTTTGGCTAAATTAGATAATCTAATTCTCCTAAGTAAGATGAATTATAATCTCTTAATTCTAGTAAATGCCACATAAAAAATACCTCATATCACTCTTGAAAAATCTTACCACTCCTTAGTACTAATATTAGATCCATAAATAGGCCTTCGAATATAGGTCTCCTATGATTCATGTGAAGTGGGGTGAACATCCCCATATAATGGCACTTGAAATACATTTTCACCAAGAGACTTGCCTTTTTCATTACTTTTACCCTAGTCAAATAGAACCTCAAAGAGGTTTCCACTTTTAGACCACAATGTTTGATTTCTTTTCCCAAGGAAGTTCACTCACTCTCCAAAGTAAGTATTAGGATCCATTCTAATAGAAAATTATTTCTTGTGATCTCCAAGATGAATCTAATTCTTTAATTCTATAAAGTCATATATGACCTCAACATTTTTAGACTCATCTAATGGCATTGTTGACTCTTGTTGGTCCCATTCTATCAATTACGAGTGATAATGGTGTTGACTTATTTTTATCCTTAGGCCTAAAAAGGAGTCAATCTATGTTATAAGAACCTAAAATCCCCTTGGTTACCCCCTCATGCTTCTTGAAGTGTCAAGATAGTTCCAAAGGAGGATCACAACTCATCATGCCAAGGTAACAGTTTTAAGTGATGATTAATGCCAAGGTATGTTATGGTAATTATCTTTACACCCTATTTAAGCTTGTGTCAATTGATCTTGTGATTAGTCAAGTATAAAAATCCATAACAAGCCTTGGGGTGGTATTAAGGGTCTAAACTTACTCATATAGAAGATTACTCAATGTTGTAGCTCATGACCTATCTTGAGTCCACCTAAATTTGTTGAAAGCCCATAAAATATGGAAAGATCAAAGGTTTATAGATGTTGTAACAAATATGTGGAAACCATTTTTAGTTCCTTAGCATGTTTTGAGGTCCTTTAATTGATATTAAGGTCACTTATTTTTGAACCTTCACTTGAGATCACATATATTACTTTCAAAAGGGGATATGTGACCTTAAAATGATGCTAGTTTGACCTAAAAACACCACTAATACCATTAATCATGCCCTCAAAGGCCCCCATGACTACCATAATGACATGATCAAATGGTTTCATATGTTAAGGGTGCCTTTTCACAAGTCAAAGGATTTTATTTTACACTAAAGGGGCCCACACATGAGAAATAATGGCTCTTCATCTTCCCCCATCCATACTATTGGCCATTTTGGCCTACATACCAAGCTTCACCTAGATCTAGAGAGAAGCATAATAGGGTCACAATTGATAAGTAGATCAAATGGATTAGAAGTAGGCTCAACATTGAAAATGGAGGGATCAAAGTAGGTCCTCATGAGGATAATAAATTCATGGATCATAAAGTACGTCACACAAGCCTTAGAAACTCATTCAGAGCCTTGAAATATCAAGAAAAATATGGATTATGTAAGTTTAAAGGACCAAACTATCATCAAGACATCTTCCAAAAATGAAAGGACTAGATCACTTGATTATTTTATAAATGAATCTTAAGAAGCATCATGAGCCAAAATATTATAGTGCCAAGGAGTTCTCCATGCCAAGATCATCCTCTATAAGTTTCATATCCATGTGAGCTTTCTAGCTTAAGTTACGAGCATTCAAAGATGGAACTATAGTATAAGACATTCACATGAACATCAAGTTTAAATCTCAAAATTTGGGTTCAAATATTGATGGGTGCATGGATGTCAATGATGATCACACAAATGTCAAATTATGGGCATGTGGATCTCAAACTTAAGACATGGAAAATAACCATTGGAGTTCAAAAATCTTAATATGGTCATACGGATGTCAAATACGTTCACATCGATATGAAATATGGGCACATAAATGTCAAAGTTTATCCTCATAAGTTATCCATTTGAGTTCTAATAGTGGGTCTAATAAAATTTGATGATCTACATTCATTCATATATGTTGCTCCAATGGTGAGAGCATGAGTCAATGTGCCAATGTATATTTGGTGGCAAGAAATCAAGGGCTCAAATTCATTTATAACAAGAAGATCTACGATGCAAAAAAGGTAAAAATGTCATGGATGTGATAATAGGGATCTATAAGACCAATATAAATAAGTAAATTTAGATTTATTTAATTAATCTGAGTCATCATAGCCAAAATATAACCTAGGGATATTTCTCATTAGAAGTCAAAGGAGTAGCTTTCAACCAAAGCAAGAAAAGGCATGGAGCCAAGTTTGATCATGATCCAACTTAGACCAAGTCCAACATATCAAAGGATGACAATAAGGCAAACACTTAGATTTCAATGACTTCATTGCCAGGACTAGATGCATGAAAGTGACCCTTCTCTCCCCTCTTACATGCCACAATAAACTAGTAAGGAGTGATTAACACCATGATAAAACTCTAATAGATTGATCTAATGGTTCTAACTACATTGATGCCAGAACCCAACTTAGAACAACTTGATCATGCCATTCCAACCATAAATAAGCATCAATAAAGGAATAATGTAACTATGTAATGGATTGAAGTGACTTGGATCAATCAAAAATCTTGAATGAGCATAAATGTAGAGGTAGTTGTAACTATGGTTCAAATGGAATTGTGTTCATTTGAATCCTTTTTCAGTTTGAAAATTTATTTCTCTTGCTTTCCTTCTCTTTATAACTATAGACTTTGAGCTATTATTGAACATACCTTAGGTTGGTATGACTAGACTCTACCACAAATTATATTTTTCACCTCTTAGAGTAATTAATAGAGTATTTTATTGTTATTTACAAATATGTATTCAGTGTTTTGCATTTGTTCAATTTGCAAAAGTGGTTTCCATCTTCCCTTTGTAGGTCCAAGTTTCAACCTAATTAATAATAAACTTTCCTTATAGGTCATCTAACATGTCTTAATGTTGATGTATCATGTATAGAGTGGATTGTTGACTATAAGTGCTTTCAATCAAGCCTTACCCTCATTTCCCTCCAACCTAAGTCTATCAAATTGACCTCTAGGTAAAGTAATATTGCTTGTAAACCATAGTAAACATTGTATTAGTTATTTTTATAACCCATTAGTGTGCTAATGAGTTAAATCTTGAGAGTGGATCCTTGAACATTCAGTGCATCACCATATGTTAGAATAGTTTTTATTTTATGCAATATCTTAACTCTTTTCACCTCAAATTGTTTAGGTCTTAGTAATAGATGTCCAAACTATCATATCTAAGTAACTAGCCTCATTAAAAACCCTAGAGTTATGGTCTAGGTATAAGCATCCCATAACCTTAGATCATTCCCATGTTAGTCTAGGTATGAGTCAAACTTGAGTAATATGACCTCCATTGGGTACAATCTATATAGATAATAGTTATGGCATGCCTAGTAGGACCACCTATTTATATATTTTGAATCATAAAGAGGTATTCATACTTTTCATGCCACCAAGATTTGTCACAAGATTTTCTGTAAAAGGGAAAGAGTCAAATTTATTTGAGTTATCTTTCAAATTAATAAAGAAGAAGAAATTCTCTCAATCAAATCCTACACCTAAAATTCTTGTTCCCCTTATTATTGCACACAATTTTCCTATTCAAGACAATATTTTTTAGCCAAACATTCTTATAAATCCCATAACTCAGATGGTTATTCATAGAAGGTAAGACTTTGTGACATTTAATGGTGGTAGCCTTATAAATATTACTCAAGGGATGATATTCTAGTCTCAGCTTTGAAGGCTCTTCCTTATGTTATAGGAAAAAATCTAATTACTCCTAAATAACATATTAAAAATATTGTTAACCTTTGTTTAGTGCATCATGTGACTCAAGAAAATATATAAATGAGGTTGTTAACAACTTCTTTCAAAGGGAAAGCACTTCAATGGTATAGAGTATTGGCTCCTACATCAATAAAAAATTAGGATGAATTTTGAGAGGTCATATGCAATCACTTTGAGGACAAAAGTGAAAACCATTCACTTGTGGAGAATATTACAACAATCAATAGATTCAATCATGAATTCATGGTGGATTTTAATTACAAGTTCCATAATACTTGGGATAAAATTCATGCAGTGATTAATCCTAATTTAGACACTATAAAACTATACATAATAATTCTAGATGTTGAAATACCCCTAAACTACCTTAAGACCCCTAGGGACCATCCCCAAACCCTTTGACCATAAACCTAATCCTAGTTAGTTGACTAGCTAAATTGAGTCAATAACCCACCTTGACCAAAATTAACCTTTGACCCTCAACCACTAATGGTCACCCTAACTATCAATGGATAGGCCTGATCATTGATGGTCATGTTCCCACTACTTGAGCTATCAAACTCTAGTCAAATCTATCTTGCTTTGTTATATTTAGCTAGTCTAATTTGTGTGTAAGCTAATGCATGCAAAAGATAAATTATAATTTCTTGTTGAAATATCTTGTTAACCTATTATTGTACCTCTCCTTCCTTCTTATAAAAAGAGAGGATGTTAAAAAATATCCAAAATCAATTAATCATCCATATCCAAAGATAGAGCCTCTTACATTAGCACTTCCTTTTACATGTGTTCTTCTAGTGAACTAGCAAGTATGACAAAGATCCAAAGTATTTTTGCTCACTAGAAAACAACCAAGTATCATTAATCTACCAAAATTTCTCCGAGTTTTACCAATATATATTTCAACCCTCCCTCATATCAACAACCAACAAGCTAAATATCTATTTTCACTAAGTAGATACTCTGTTACTATTTCATGACCAACCTAACCCAGCTCTACTCTTTGGATTTCCATTATATAACCTTACCAAATCAATTCCTTGAATGAAATCGAAACCATAATAATCATCAATGATCACCTTGACTTTTGATGGTCTATCCATAACCACTAATGGTTACCCTAACTATTGATGGTCACCCTAACCACTGATGGTCACTGTTTGACAAACAAAATATCAAGTTGTTATCACCCACCAGACCTCAACCAAATCCCAATTTAAAACCCTCTACTTAACCATAGAACCCTACCCTATTTTATGGACCACACTTGATTAATTTAGCATTAATATCAATCTAATTATTATTATAATTACTCAAATTCATCTATTTGTTTATCAATCACTTATTATATTTCATTTTAGTATCTTTTGTTATTTATACAAGTAATTTATATTTCTTTTTTATAATTTGAATGTTTAAAAACATGGATTGATAGCCTCTAAGGGAGCTCATGCTTCTTGGGTCTAGCTTCCTAGGCAATCCACCCTACTATCTAACTGAACAAATGAATTTTTTGAGTACATTCTTATCTATAGGTCATTCCTCCTAAGCAAAAGAGGAATATCTGCAACCATCTGGGTCAATGAGCACATAACATATCAGGTTTTTCTACCATACCCTTTGAGTTTCTTTCTTCTATGTTCTAAATAACATAAGTGAAATTTATCTAAAATATTTTGGCATTCCTAGGGGAACCCTTGAGTCTTTTCTTGGGTTCATAGTTTCATTTAAGTGCTTCTTCTTATTTTCTTCTCATACAAAAAAATCAAAATTTCATTTTGGGCTTAAAATTGACTACATACATTGTTTGCTTTCTTGTTTTATCTCACATAACATAATTAATCAAGTGAGTTAATCATAATTTCACTCTTGTCACATACACAAGACTAAGCCACTGACATCTTAATTAATCATAAAACATTGACATAAGGCCTAACTAGGATTTGATCACCTAGTGATCACCTTTCTTGACTATCCTACTTGGATTTCATCACCAAGGGGAGAGCCAACTCAACTCTCTAGTTGAGTATAATCTTTGAAAATCATCATATATTGGCTAAGCATCTGACACACTTATTGTTGTGGTGTGTGAAGTGAGGGGGTAGGCCTCAATATCAATCTATGTACTAATTTTTAATATAGACCCCTTTGAGGGCCTAAAATAGAACTTGAATTCAACCATATACTTATTTTCTAGTACTTTCTCTATAAGAAAATTTTAGTCACATAATTCTTAAAGCTTAGGGTATAAGCCACAAGAGAGACTAAAAATAACCCTAGGATTTAAAATGTTTTAGTGTGTGTTGCATTTCTTTGACTTTTTCTTATCTTATCTTTGTTTGAATTGTGAGATTTCTTGTATCTTTCTCCTTTCCTTATCTACATGGTTTTAACTAGGCAAAAACTAAAAAACTAATCAAACTAGGACCCACATCTTAATCATCCATATTCTTTTTTTCCCTCATCCATGGAGTACATCTTAGATGTAGAGAGATATCCTCATCCTTTTAGGAGTCCTACCATCCCTCGGATAGTTTCCTAAGGTGATGCATATTTTTCCACCTTTTTAGATAACAACCCTATAGCCCTCCAACATTACCTTAACACCATATCTCACCATACCCCTAATTTGGTTCTACCTATTAACCCACCCTATGGCATCCCATCCCACCTTATGGGTGATACCTCTATTTCCACTATCTCCACTCAACCTCTAATCACCTAGGCATCATTTTATACCCATAATATTATTCATACCACCATCCAAAATTAACCCACTCAATCAAGCATCACCCAGACCCCTTCTTCACCAACTAATAACCCTCCTAGTATAGGATTAACCTAACCTTTGGGCATAAATACTTCTCTTACTATAAGAGTACCCTCTACTAGTGCCACCACCATTCCTCTCATTTCCAACCTACCTACCTCTACTCCATTTTAGAGCTTGGTGGTTTTCATACCTTTTACCCTTCCACCTATCAGTATCAAAGTAACCACCTACCCTTTATCTACTAACCGAACCATACCTCCTACCCAACCTACATTAATGTCTCAACAAGAACCAAATGCACAAAACCTAAGATACATCTCTAACCCACAAGGGTATGTACCTCTACCTTCTACCCAACTACCTATCTTCAGGTATTTATATGTGGCATCATCCCAACCACCCATGTCCACATATCAATATGTGGTAGCCTCTCAACCTCCCACAAATTATACATATGTCACACCTACCCAAACCTAACAAAACCTACATTATAACCATGGGAGTGTGTAATCCCAAACCAATATTGTCAAAATATTGATGGAAAAAATTACTACTTTGGAGTCATCCATTTTAATATCTCATAATATTTTTTCATATGACCAAATCTATAATGAACCAATTCACCCATCCATCCCCATTTGACCATACCCTCCTCAATGGGAATGTCTAAAGATTTCAAATTTTTAGAGTAAGGAGGACCCTCAATAGCACCTGATAGCATTTAGGCATTCATAATATATAACTACCTATAATGATGATCTCCTTCTTCGCATCTTCCCCATGTCTCTATCAGGTCTAGGACTAGATTGGTACAATGTTATTAAAAATAGCTCCCTCTTTTATTTTTACTAACTATATTATGTTCTCTTATATCACTTCTCCATAAGTATCTATAAGAAATTCTCCATCACTAATCTCTACTTCATTCAGTATTTGATGATGAATCCATTACTAACTTCATGGTCTATTGGAGAAGTCTAATAAACCAAATCTCCTTTTTACACCAACCTAAGATAAATGAACTCTTTACCCAAGATTGTGCCAAACACATCTACTTTACTTTATAGGTCCAAATCTTTAGTACTTTTGATGAGGCTTCTACCATGGCATGAAAACTAGAAAATAGGGCCATTGATGAGGGGAAGTTGAAATTGAGAAACAAGAATTCCACCTTCAAATAAAATAAGGCTTCCTCCTCCAAAATAAATAATCAAACCAAAACTAATTCTAATAAAAATGGAAATATGAATGTGGTTGTCCTTAAGACTACCCTTCTACCACTATTAATCAATCTAACTCTTTTAATTCCTGTAATCAAAACACTAGGAACCTAAATCACAACACCTAGAAGTAATTTACTCCACTTGAAGAGTCATATGTTTCAATATTAGAGAATTTTTAAAAATATAATATCATACATCTTTCCCCCATAAAACCTCTACAATAATTCATTTCCTCTCATCCTATACTAGGTTGGTACAAGGAGAATGAATTGTGCACCTTCCATTGAGTCATTAGACATGACATTAGTAGGTGCAATACCTTCAAAAACATTTTCCAAACTCTCATTGACAAGGGGGAACTTGTGTTTGATAACCCCAATACACCCTCAAACCAATCACTTAACATCTTCAGACAACCATTTCCCAACCATGCTCCTTCTTCCAACAACAAAAACAAAGTAGAATATTCTCATGATCATGAGACCCATACTATCAATATGGTTCTTGGTGAACTTACTACTAATAGAACATCAACAAAATCACCTCTTCCCCTACTCCACCTATTGAGGTAGTGGAGTCACCAACCTCTCCTTTGATATGCACATCAGAGGAGGAAACCCTTCCCACTTTATCATTTTCATAACCCCAATGCACCCCCAAACCAATCACTTGACATCTTCAGGTAACCATTTCCCAATCGTTTTCCTTCTACCAACAAAAAAAAAAGTAGAATCTTCTCATGCTCATGAGTCCCATACTATCAATATGGTTCTTGGTGAACTTAATACTAATAATACCATAAAACAAATCACTTCTTCCCATAATCCACCTCTTAAGGTAGTGGAGTCACCAACCTCTCCTTTGATATACACATCAAAGGAGGAAACCCTTTCCACTTTATCATTTTCCTTAGTCATTTAACAATCCACTCTTCTTTTAGCAAACACTCATGAGGAAGAAACCACTTTTCCCACAACTCCCATCAAGGAGTTACCTTCCCAAATATTGGAAACTTTTAATTAGGAAAAGGATGGGGTAATCATTCCCCCCTCAACCCTTATGCCTATCCTTTGCATCCATTAGTGAGGAATTTAGACCCATCTTTCTAGACTGGTTAAAAACTTAGAATTCATATCTAACCCTAATTCTAGATCAGGCTACCTTTTGGCAATAGCTTGGTCTCCCATATAAAGATAAACAAGAGCCTTCTTTATCATAATAACCTGCCCTTTCCCCTACCAAATCCACTATCACCACAACCTAACCATTAGATGCCTCCACCCATCAAACCATAGTAATACCACCAAAACTAAACTTATGTAAAGTCATCAAATCACCTTCTATCATTCTAACCAAACCCAACAAAAACTTTGGAATATTTCTTACTCATAACATTACTCACCCATTGATAAAGTTAGATTTAATCCCATTAAACCTATTAGATAAACCCCAAGTTAAGCCAATAAAGAATTCAAAACCACCTAAAAACCTAAAAAACAAAACTCTACCTCCCATCTCCACTTTACCCTCCATTTTGGGACCTTATCCCTCTACCTTAATTAGGAAACCAACCATCCCAATCAAACCATAACCACCACTTTTTGTTACACCATCACTCTTACTTTTATCCACACCTATTTTCATCAAACCACCCATACACATACCTCCTATATATCTTTTATCTACAAATAAACCACATATCTCCCAAATTTCTACCATAAAACCTTCTAATCCCAAACTATAAACCACTCTACCAAAATTGAAAATATCTACCAAGAACACTCATTTACCCAAAACCTCTACCACCAAGTCCATTCCTAGAAGGGTTTCCACCCTAACTACCAAAACCAAGACCCTTATACCTCTACCACCATTTCCCAAGTCCTACTCAACCATCCTTTAGAGGTTATTATAAGCATCTTGCTTAACCTTTCCACCTATCAGACCATTTGACCCACATAGTTCTAAGACATCTTGGTATAATGACAAGTTATTATGTTCATACCATAAGACCTTTGAGCATGACATAAATAACTATAAGAATTTCCAACCATTAGCCCATCAACTATATCATGAGGATGACTTATTATCAAATGAGCCTCTACTAAGCTTGACATCGATCCAAGAGCTAATAGCCAATGACCAACATCCACCTACTCCTCCACTCTCACATCAGAGTGAAGAAGAACTAACACAACTATCTAACCTACCTCTTCCCCTAATCCATACTATCTATGTCATCACATGGTCACATTTTCAACCAAAGGATAAGGTAAAGATGAATGTATCTATTCCATGGACATATCCCACTTACACCACCAAACCACCTAGCCAACATCAAACACCTTTGCCTTAAACCAAACCCAAAGTGTCCATCTTATGACCTTCTCACTCTAATCCATTTGAATCAATCCAATAAGTAGTCCTCAAACAACTTCACCAAACACTAGTGAAAATGAGTTTGTATGAACTAATCAATACCTCACCCCATCACCACCAAGTGATGATAGAGGCACTATAATCTATAGAGGTTAGGTTGAAAAACCCATAACCTCTAGTAGCCTTTATTAGAGCTCTTCACCTTTCCAACTTTGTTATCTTTAAATATTCATAAATACCCTCCTTCCATCCAAATGACCTATATCCTCCCCTCTTCATTATCATGTGCATCAACCAAACCCATATCAAGTTGGTTATTATTGATGGGGGAGCTAGTATTAACATTATCTCCTCCTATGCCTACAACCAACTTGAATTACTTAAGAAAATTATGTTAGAAACATTAGTGGTGCTCTAATTGTTCATCGATACCATGACCATGACTTTAGGAATTATTATCCTTCACATTCATCTAGAAATCTACATGTTTCTTGAGCTCTTATATGTAGTGAAATGAGATTTATAGTATAATTTATTATTGGGACACCCTTGGATTCATTCCATGGGTTTTGTGTCATCCACCCTATGTTTATGCATTAAATTTGAGCATGAAGGTCAAGTTGTTAACATACAAGTTGACTTAAGCCCTTTCACATCATGCAACATGACATACCAACCTAATGACATTCTCCTTCCCCCATCCAACAAGCCTTCATCATTCAAATACAAAACCCCATATTTTTATAACAATAAAGCATCCACCATTTTTTCCATCCCTTGCACCCAAATCCCCATAATGGATCCTTTGGAATCAACCGTCCAACATCTTTTGTTTTGGGAGTATTTCCTTTTGACACTAGACACCTTTTCTAATCCTCAAGAGTATGGGAATATTAACCAAAAACTTGATTATGACCCCAATATTGGAACCATTATTCCTTTCAAACCCTCAACTTGTCAGACTAATTTCATCTATTGTGGACTTGATAAACCCTTTGACACTTTTTCCACCTCTTTTTCACCTCGACCATTCACCTCTAGCTTCTCTTATCTAGACAAACTAGACTTTGTGTAGACATACCTTTATAGGTGTGCTTGGAAAGGATTTGGTCTAGGTCAGTAAAAACATGAGCCACATGATTTGATTCCAATCAAAACTCAAAAACCTCATGAAAATCATGGACTCAGTTTCACACCACCTAAATAAAAAACCAACCCACCTCCCATTACTATCATTGATGAGGAAATCACATCATCACCATCCACTCTACCATCAACCATTAAGGATTCTGACATCCTAACTTTTTTTTTCATCAACATGATCAGCCTTAGATCCCTAACTTATAAAAAGGATGGGGTGATCATAACCATCCCTTTAACCCATCTTGAGATGATAGAAGATGACTCTCCTACCATTAATACATTTAGTGTTAGGATGATGATTTCATTCTCACCTATCTTTGTGTACCATATTATTCTATCCATAGATCTCTTCTTCTTGAGATGTCAACCATGTTTAATGAATCCACCATGGATGTCAACTTAGGCACTCTAGATAACCTGTGCATTGTCAAAATTGGACAATCACTAAATTATGAGGAGATTCGAGATTTCCCCTCTATCGCCACCCACAATAAAGTCACCAATCATGATGCCAAGACTGTTAGGTAAAAAATTTGGTGAATGTACCCTTGAATATCCCTTTTCATCAAATAAGAGCTTCAATGTCTCATATTCAACAATTTCATTCAACCCATCGACTTTTTGTAATGGGTCTCAAATGTTGTACCTATCACCAAAGCCATATTGGGACTATGAATTTGTGTGGAATTTCATGAATTCAACCTTTTTTTGACACTTAAATTTTAACCCCTAAGGAGATGACTAATTCTTCTCATCCAAGTGGCACCATGGAGACATTCCCTTGCTATGGATGATAATATTGAGAAATGAATCTCTAGATGAAGGGCTAGCTCCCCTTGATGCACTTTTTGAATCTCTATTATACATATCAACTTGTAGATGAAAATGGATTAGAAAAATAACTAAGAAAACAAAATATGGTGATGCACCAGTATGTATTATCCTCCTACATGATTTAAAATCCACTACTTAAAGGTAAACAGGACTATCTCACACAAACTCACAACATATAATGTATTTTCACATCAACATTTCATAATTTAGATCCAAGAAGGTAATTGACACTTAGGAGGGTGATATATGATTACATGAAGGAAATAAAAAAACAAAACACTTATAAGACACCTATACTCTTAGTAAATAATACTAACAAATACTTGCAACATCCCTTTTTGCACATTGGTAGATGACCAAGATTGACATGCTAGAAAAGTAACTCTTTCACTAAACAATATAAAAAAAAAATCTATACTAAATATCATATTATGTGAGTGGAAAAATCACTTTTATATTTCTTAAATAGTCTTTAAAATGCAAATTTGGCTAGATTTTCCCCATTAACCAATGAAGGTTGCTCAAAAGATCCAAGAGAATGCATATTTATATCCTTGAGAGGAGAATCTAGTACGGGAAGTCCAAAGGTCACTTGGACATGGGTCAACTTGATGAAATAAGTTAAAATTTCATGTGGAAAAGGGGTGGGGTGATCCATGCCATATAAAGAGGTTTACTTATCCAAAACAAGTCATTAGAATTGTGAAAAGTGGCACAAAACCTTTAGACTTGGCATAGAAAATTACTTTCATGATTTGTTTTCCCAAAATACCTTATCAATAAATATGGTAAGGTCTTATGATGGTCATAAGTATGAGGGGTTAAAAATAATCCCTCACATCCATTTAATTATCCCCTCACCATTACTATTCCTTTGGCCATAAATAATCATTCTTGGCAGTCTCAAAATGGCTCCTGTCCATGCATTTCCCACACTTAGCACCAAAAAACTTCAAATTTTGTAAATTTATCCATGCACAAGGAGGGATGACACTTTTAAAAAGTGTCCATATCATCATTTTCAAGAAAAAAGCTTTAAAAGACCTCCCTAGTTGATTTTCACCACTTTCCTTAAGTGTTCACTAGTTGGCTCACTAGACTGGCTAAAATGGGAGAGTCTGTCGGCACACTTAAGAGTTTATATATTTGATATAATGACCATTATTACTTATAAAAATTCCTAATATTCTCTTCAAAAGTGATTTGGTCTCTTTAAACCTTCTCAAGCCTATAAAACACATAAAAATGTCAAAAAGCCCTATTTTGACTTATTATATATAAATTTGTACACCTAAGTTACATGTAAATAATTAGGATAGTCATCTAAATCATCCAAGTGGTTTAATTTCATTTCCCTTTAATTTGGATGCCTTATTTTCCTCCTCTTCTCAATTGGATACTTATATAGGGTTTGTAAGGGTTTTGAGTGATTTGTAATCTTAACCTTTGTTCATAAAGGTTTGAAGTTTAAATTATAATAAAATTACACTTATGTATTCTTAAGTAACCCCTTATACTTCATTTAATATCTCATCCTACCATGCAAAGGGTTATGAGAGATATGAGTGACTAAAGTTGACCTTCGAGTTGTCTTCATGCTTCCTGTGAGGTTCTGAGCATATATGAGGATACAAATGGTTTATTTTGGAGTTTACCTACCAAATTTTTTTTGTAACACCTCTTTATATAACTTATAAACATGTTATAATCCCTTTTATATCTCACCAAGAGCTAAAAATGGAAATGACCCATGTTTTGGGACAAGGCCTATACACTATCAATGAGCCTCCTTGCAAATTTTGAACCAAAAGGATATTGTTGACACTTACCAGGTACTATCATATGTTTATTACATCATTTTCACTCCCAAATTAATTATCCAAAAACCTATAATTTTTGGAAAGTTTTAGAATCTAGAATGACCTTGCCTTTGGGGCTAGATTTGCATATTTCCTTACTAGGTCTGCCTGCAAACCTTCTTGTCTAGACCACCTTGTTTTCATCCAAAATTTATAGGATATTTTTTCATGTTCATCCATGTATCCCCAATCTATTCAAACCTTCTTTAATGATCCAATTTATCTCTAGTTCACTATTCCTCACTTTTTCCCAAAACTACCATTCTTGTACATGCAAAGAGTACCTTACCTCTAAGAAAAAATAAAGAGTAATCTACCTATTTTTTAATGAAAAATGAATAATTTTTAAGATAAAAAATGTCTTAATTACCAATTTTACGAAATTATTTTGTCAAATTCCATGGTTTGGGGGTCTAACCATCTCAATCTCCTTAAAAAGGGGGCAAAAATCCTATTTTTTGCATACCATTGACCAAAACTCCTTGTAGGTGCTTATAAACTATTTATACATGATATACTTGTTAATTTAGTTCTTATTAAACCATTAGAATCAACTAAAACCTTTCTTGTTAGTGATATCCTATGTTTACCCTTGAGCCAAGGATTCTCTTAACCTGCATGTACGGACTGAGTCTATTTTATCCAGAGAGAAAGGTCTTTAGGTATCTTGGGAGTGTCTTGGGAATATAATTAAATTTATTTTATTATATTTAGTAATTTTACAATTTTTTAATCCTCTTTCCATCTTATGAAGTCAAACTTATACCTTGCCATCATAAGCTAGGACCCTACCCAACTGTCACAGTGAAAAGGGGTGCCTTCCAGTAGATATTTTACTTTATGCCTCTTATCAAGATGTAAATGAATTTATATATATTATACACTATATCATGGTTAATTTTAATACATTACCTTTGGCTCTTATACCTTACTATCACTTCCAAGGCTTATTACTACCCACTATCTTCCACAGTCTCCTTTGTTTGGTTGTAGGTGGAACTTTATAGGTTTGATTAAGGCCATAGGGTAGATGTAACTTTCATAAGATTATCCTTTAAGATATCAACATTATTATAATATTTAATCCACCCAATATTTTTAAAACCATCATAGTCCAAGCTTAGTCCTTAATTTTCCTATGACCTTTGTCTCAGTCTATACAGGGGCTAGAGGTCTCCATGGGATTCTTGACACTCCCTTGAGGATTGAATATCTTGTCCAAATCAAATAGTTTTCTAACCATTCAATTTAATTCATTTTTAAGTCTCCAAAATAGTTTAAAAACTTGAAAATATACTACTATCTAATAACCTAGCTGTAGGTGTGACTTTACCCTATTGTATGGATAAGGTACAAACCTAGTGAGTCATTACACTTAAATATATCTTTCCTCATGAAAAATTTACTCAAGGGTAATTTTTGTACCATATTTAAATTTTTCCCCTCCCTTGGAATATTTTATGACTCTCAATAGGTTTTTTAAGGTGAAAACTCCTTTAAAATCTTGTAGACTTCACTAACTGGTTTCAGTGTATTTTTAGATGATTTTGATCCTCTTGAACCT
This sequence comes from Torreya grandis, assembly GCA_037957365.1. Taxonomy (NCBI): domain Eukaryota; kingdom Viridiplantae; phylum Streptophyta; class Pinopsida; order Cupressales; family Taxaceae; genus Torreya; species Torreya grandis. The sequence continues at coordinate 2,408,687 of JARHVA010001519.1, forward strand.
AGGTATCCCTTCACTCTTTCTCCTCCAAAATTGGTAAGGAATTATATATATATAGGTTCTACATGATAATTAATTTTTAGGGTTAATAAAAAATTGTAAATTCAATCTAAGAGGGTTGTCAAAACCCCCAAGGCCTTTGTTTTGGTCATTTTAGAAAATAAGGTCCTGAATATAGTCTAACTTTCCATTCATTGATTTGACACTTTCTTGTCAATATAGCACCATAAATGGGTCTATTTGGACCTATAAAATTACAAAGAAACTCAAAATAATATGATTAATTATTAAACACCTCTTTAATGCATATTTGCATCTTGTGACACTAGTTGTAGATGATCACTCTCTATATACAAGTATGACTGAGATTACATTCCAAGTATGCTAGTTTGTAACACATATATGACTTTTCACAACACTTAAATTCATTCAAGAAGTCCCAAAATATTTAAGTACCATATAAAAACCTCCACATTTCATTAGTGATGTCAGCATGCTCCTATAGGTGAAGTTTTATGACTGTGTTATGCAGGGAGAACATGAGGAAGTAAGAAAATACAAGGAAAGGTATTACAAGCACCAAAATACAAATTTAAATTCTTACATACATAAAAAACATCAATATCATCCCCAAAGAAACATCAAAACACTTTTTACAATGTGGAGAAATCATTTTCAAGGTAACTAAGATGACTATTAATGAAAACTAGGCATTTTGCAAGCATGTACAAGCCTAGAAGGGCTCTCCCAAGGACTTGAGCTTTAAAAAATAATAAGCATGGGTATGTATTTTAAAACATGTAAAAACACCTATAACATGTAGACACTTAAAGCTAGCCACCAATAACCTCCAATTAGGCTTTTGACCAATTTCTACCGAAGTGCATAATTTGGCCTAAAAACACTAAAACATGATAAATGATGTGAAATTGACATATTCAAGTGCCAATTTTGGTTAGAGTACCATTAAATGGGTTTCAATTTATGGTCCAACTAACTTTGATCAGATCATTCTGAGTCAAAATGCCAATTTTGCACCTGGGTGCTCTGGATTGCTCTTTCCTATCAAATCTCTTATGCAAGACACATGCCTTTATTATTTGTTGTTTGTAACATCAAAAATGGGATAATGGATCCAACACATCTAACATTGACTTCCAATTTCAATCTAGTCAAATTTTGGACCAATAACAAGGCATTCTAATCAATTTGAGTAATTTTTGCACAAAGTTCTTAATCATGCTTAGGAGATAGTTAAATTTAATTAAAGCCTAACTAAGAATTCCATGGAAACTTGTTAAATACTTATTTTTAGAAATTGATATTGAATATCTACATCATCAGGTGACTTTATTTCTTAGGAAAGACATCCCTAAGCCATAAATGCCATAAATATCAGGATTCATGCCTCTCATATCTCATCAAACTTTCCACTACTCTTAATTGCTCCTCTATCCCAAATATTGATGAAACTATTTATCAATTTTAATTGGATAATTAGATTAATCCTTATCCACACATATCAATCTTGAGATGGATGGTTCAGGTTGATTCTACCTATTTACAAAAATATATAAATAGGAGGCCTTGCCACATGAATTTTAAGCTTGGATAATGCAAAGTTATAACAGACAAATGATTCCAAAATCCATTTCAATTAGTCTTATAATGCCAAAATATTGAGAGAAGCTTCACACAAGCTAAGCTAAAGTCAAAAATGGTGCCAAGAGGAGGTGAAGGATAGTTAAGCTCCATTACAACAAACCTTTTGAAGCACAAACTGAGTAAGCCAATTGAAGAACACAATTGGAGCATCAAGGAAGGTAAAGAATGTGTGTTTCTTGAATTTTAGTTGTGATTTGTTCATTTTTTTTCTTCACTAAACTCCCCCTTTAAGATAGGCTTAAAGTGTTAGCATTTAGGGTGTTTTACTTGATTTTTATTTCATTCACTAGCATAATACTAATCTCTTATTATTTCAACCCTATGTTCACACATATCACACCTGGTGGGACTGAATAGCTTCATAAAAATGCTCACAAATTTCTTTCAAGAAACCTAATAATTATTTCCTTGTAAAATCTTGATGTAATAAGCTAAAAAGAGGGAAAATTTGAGTAAAAACATGTTTTTATAGAAGTCATGAGTTTGTTCTAACACTATCATGATATTTTTAATCTGAGTCATGGGATTGTCCTACAACTCATGATATTGTGCTTAACTATTTTTCTTTTAGACTAACTTTGTGTTTCTATGTAGGTTTAAAAATATCACTAATATCTCAGTAATGAGATTGTTGTATAACTTGCGAGGTTACCAAACCAAGTCATGATATTGTCTAACCACTAGCAAGTTAAGTGACATTATCGTTACTTTTAAATTTGTAGGATTGTCTTGCAACTCATTATATTATCACTGTGAGTCATGGTATTATAGTATGCAAAAATAGGCCATTTTTTAGAGCTTCATTTATGGTCATCCAGACTCTATTTTTGATGGTTTTTTTTAAAAACATGTATTTTTTCTTGAATTTTCATAATATGTCATTAGTTTAGCTTGAAGATGTATAGCTTTTTCACAAACCCTCATTTTATTCCAAGTAGTGGGATTGTGACCCTGAGTAGAAGGATTGTTGTTTGTAATACCACAACTCTTAAAGTTTTAGGATCATTATGTAACTCATGGGATCACCAAATAGAGTCATAGTATTGTGAAAGAATATTAGTGGTTAGTTACAATACCACAATCTTAAAGTTGTCGGATTGTCCTACAACTTGCGATATTGCTCTGTAGAGTAGCGGGATTGCACTATGTAAAAAACTTGAGACTTCATTTTTTAAAGTTCATTGTTTCAAACTAAATTTAGCTTCAAGGTTAAATGGCATACTAACATTTTCTTGTAGGACCAGCTTGGAAAATTGCTAAAACATGTTTAGATCATCTTTTTCATGATTTAAAATGAACTAGGAACATTATTTTGGTGCTTAATGTAACATTTAGGTGCTTAAATAAGTATTTTTGAGCATTAGTTTTCAAATTTCACAATTGTAAGACCAAGGGGTCAAAATAACACCACCACACCTTTCGATTTGGGGCTTAAAAATGAACTCATCTTTCAAAGCTTTTGCATTCACTACTTGTTTCAATTAACACTTTGTTTTCACAAAACACAAGGATGTTGCATGTATGATCTTCCATTTATCCCATTTAGGGAACCCTTGGAGTCAGAATCACTTTCCTTATTTGTAAATTGCCTAGTCCAAGGCATAAAAATAACATCATCTAAAACACTCCCCAAAAAATCACAAAAGTATTGGGTGACCTTGACAATGGCCCTTAAGTATTTCTATTTTATGATTTCTTTATTTCATGTAAACTTGGCTTATGAGGGGGTTGTCATTACCTCCCACTAGTTCTTTAGGGAATCTTTAACCTAGGGTTTCACCTCTTAGCACTGACTTCATTTGGCTTCATATTAGATTTACACATAGGACATAGTGGCAATTTGGACATCTCACTACATTGAACGAATAGTAAGATGTAGTGGTTGCCAAAAGGATTAGACCTTTTTGAAATAAGCCAAGTGATACAAACCCAAAATCCATCCTTTTCTTTTTTATTTTTTGACATGAAAGTCATTATGCAATTGATTCCCTTAGAACGTTTAGAAACTTGTAGATCTTAGACAAATCCCCACTTGTCATGGAAGTATTGTTGGTACAAGGTGCACCTTAAGGTCCGTGTCATAGTAATATCATTTGAGAGAAGGAGGAATGTAAAAACCCTACTATATAATGCACATTTAATTTTGGATGAACACTTAAAATCCTCTAAAATGACTTTTATTGATGGATTATAATAATACCAAGCAACCTTCTTAGTTTAGAATCTAAGATCGATTAATTAATTGGTTTTATCCTAGATTAAAGTCTTGTTTGGATTCAAATTTTGGTGTAAATAAATAATACAAACCAAAAACATGGTCCCTAATTTTTTTTGAACAAGGAGGTATTATGTTACCCACATGAGTCATCAATTTGCCTTATTCAAAGTTCATCAAAACTTGGAGTCATATCATCCACTTTGGCACAATTATGTTGTCCAATTGAGTCTAGACCTTTGCCAAATTTTGTTTAAGTCCCTCATTTATAATTTAAATTTGAAATTACACCTTTATAAGTTCATAGGGTTGATGTGTTAAGTGGATTCACCATTTACACTAAAATTGAGAGAACTTAGGTTCAATTTCCAATTTGGGTTGAAGGTCATTTAAGACTCATGATCATTATCACCACTTGATAGACTTAAGCCATTTTATGCTAAACACTTGCAATTTGCAATTTGAGTCTATGCACCACAATATTTTGAGTCATGAAAGGTAGTGTTATGCTATCAAATTTGTGAGAAATTATCTTTGCCTTAGAGATTTTTTTAAATAAGCATTTTGTCACATCTTTTGGGTATTCTAGCACTGTTATGCTACCTAAAACATTTTATATATTTTTTCATAGGCCCTCTTGCATAGATTTCAAATTTGTTCCTACATTTTCAAACCAATCCAAGTATAACTTTGTAAACCTTTGTCTAGCACAGTTACATTCTTCACTTTTTGTCTAGCTTATTTTTCAAAAGAACCAAGTTTTATACCATTATTTGTGAGAAAAATAAACTATCTCTAAATTTCCTTTTGTTTCATACCTTATACCTATTTGATCAAATCCATGTCCAAGAATCAAATGCCTAGTGTTTGTTATAAGTGTTTCAAATCCATTAGATTAAAACTTTCATATATTTCAAAGTTTATCTTTTGTTGCCATTTAGCCACGAGTCCTAGTGCATGCCTTGTTTGAGCCTAGCTTTTGAAGCCATGTTTTGGCCAAAATACATATCAATTTTTAATTTCTTAAATTAGACTTATTTGAAACACTTCAACCTTAACATTTGGAATTTTTATTTTTGGTTCATTCACTTAATATTTTTTTTGTAAGATGTGTAATATTAGACACTTAACATTAGCTTGAGCTATCACAAATCTTTTCATAGACCATTTTATCCATTTGATAAATCTAGACCAAGGTTGAACATCAACTTTTAGATATTTTATTTTTAGATTTTTTATAACTCTTTAACTTTTTATTGTAAAAACATTTACTATGAATCCCAAAATGTATTCCTACACTCATAGTGGACTCATGTACAATCTGAGAATTAGTAATGTGGTTGCATAAGAATAAATGGACAATGTGCAAGCAACATCCAATCCAAATCAAAGTGGCACTAACACACAAATAACTAGTCAACAACATGTGCCTTTAGTTAATACCATGAGTAGACCATAATTTTAGGGAGTTAGAGTTTCTATGTCCCAACCTCAACTAGTTGCTTCATCAACCGTACAACCAATAAGATTAGGTAGTCAAATAATAACCAATGTCATAACTCAGCAACACAATATGACAAATCTTATTCCCCCTCAACAAGTGATGAGGAGTATTCCATAATATTAGGCACAATATAGTGTACCAATGTAATAGAGGCTGAATATATTACCACCTCAACAAGGGGAAATTAATGTTCCACCTCATCAGGTAGTGACAAACATACCCCTTCAATCATAGACTAGTGTACCAATCCAAAACCAAATGATGACTAGCCAACAACATGTGAATATTGGTCAATTATAGATTCCAAATCTTCAACATGTGATCACTTCCCAATAAGGATTCATGCAACAAAGAGGCTCTCATATTTCTCAAGTACATACTAGACAACAATTGGTTCAAAATGTGTGATAAATTTTGAGACAGGCTCTTAGTTTAGAAGTTCTCACTCAATAGCAAGGTTTGATTAGTCATCAGCACATCCCTTTTCAACCACAATAAGCATAGTGTAGTTATATCATTCCATAAAAACCACAAAATCTTCCAATTCAAACCTTTATATCCAAACCAAACTAGAATATAACACAATTAAATGTACAATTTCAAGTACATCCTAATCTATGTATGCATATTCATGGTCCATTTCCCAACCAAACCAATGTACGTGAACATATATCTCCATCATACCATAGTCAAAGTATCCCACTTATGACCTTCTAACCATCTACCCAAACCAATGTTCCTTCTAGTCTCCTATCCCAAGAATTACAATAGATGAAGGATGCAATTATTGCCATTTAGGCTTGTAAATAGACTAAAAATTTTAAGTTGAATGATGTGTGTGCTTATCCATTCAACATGGAGTACTTGCAGATACCATTTCCTTTAGGATATGAACCACCAAAATTTGACAAATACAAAGGGAAAGGTGACCCTAAATCCTATTTAATTGAGTTCTTTATCCCATGTCAACTAGTGGCATATATCAATATATACCTTTTGTTGTTGTTTCTAAAAATCTTGGCTGGACAAGCCTTGGAGTGGTTCTTAAATTTGGCCAAGAAATTAGTAATAAATTTTGATGATCTTTTTGATAAGTTTGTGGGAAATAGAGTAATTAAGTTTCATCATGTCCAAATAGTACAAACATTATTTACACCACATTTTTATCTTACTCTTACCCAACAACCTCTCTAACCAATGCTGCAAGTACAACAACCAAGACCTGTGCAACAAATACAACAACCTTTACCATTGTAAACCCCTCTTTTGAGAAGAATTGTGCCTACTCATCATGTCTTTAGTGACCTGGGAGAGCCTATTGAGTCTGTATTTCATAAACTTTCCACTACTAATCTAATTAGTTGGCCTATACCAAAACATTATCTACAAGGCATTCATTATCCTGATTCATACCATGAAAATGAATTCTATGAATATCATTAGGTCAATGGGCATAATCTACAAAGATATGCACAAATCAAGCATTTGATTGAGAATATGTTTGAGAATAGGGAGATAACATTGGATAATGGTACTTCCACCTCTATTCAAACTCTTGGAATTTATCAAAACCCCTTTCCCCAACATAACACATAATAGTAGCATAATAATTATTAACATCAACAACAACACCAGTCGATGCAACAAAAAAATCAACAATATCAAAATCAAAGGCCAAACTAGCAAAATCAATAGCGGAACCCATAATGTTAGAACAATGAACAAAACCAAGGTGAGAATGGTAACAACCAACAAACCTACCATGCAATTACACATGAATACAATAGGGTTGTAGGTCATATTTCAAAGGGTAGAGTTAATACCATCTCCATTAAACCTAGATCTAGTACTAATCAATCTAGACCATTTCTAAACAATACCACTCAACCAAATTACATGGATAATCCTTCTTTGACCTAGGACTACACATAGGTAAAGCAACAAATTAAGACTTCCACTTTTGGACCTTATACTAATAAATTTCCCTTACCATGTGACCACATATAAGTGCATCAACAAACAAGACTTATCCTATCTAGTCCCACACCATTCCCAACATTTATTAGAAATTATGATCCAGCATCTAATAATGATTGTACAATCACAACAAAAAGGTCAAAGATTACTATCCCAGGCCCACAAACATATAAAACTTTACCTATTATCCACCCAACTGTTCAACCTTAGAATAAACCATTCACCATTGACCAAGATAAGAAGTTTGATATTGTGTAATAATTGTAGAAGATAATAACACAAATTTCTATTTTAGATTTAATATGAACATCAACAATCCAAAAGAACATTTTGAATGATTTTTTAACCCAATAAACTATTTATAGTAACATATCCCTTGATAAATTTCAAGCTTTTGTTGGACACCTTAATCCAGCCCAACAAGTCACATTCAACTAAAGTGATATGTGTTCCCTTAGCTCACTCCATAATAATTCATTTTACATAGAAGTTTATATAAAGTAGCATAAAGTGAAACGTGTCATTATGGACAATGGATTAGGCATAAACATAATGTCTCTAAAGCTCATCAAGCTTCTTGGGTACACAATGGTAGATCCCCAGCTAGAAATAATAACTATCAAAGCCTATGATAATTTGGAAAGAGAATCACAAGGCACCATTCGATTACTAGTTATCATTTGACCTTTGACCCATGATACACTTTTCCATGTGATTGATCTTGAGTTTTCATGTAATATGATTCTAGGTAGGCCTTGGTTACATGAGATTCATGTATTCCCATTAATGCTACACCAATGTATCAAGTTCTCTCACTCAGGGATAGAAGTGACTATTCCAAGAGATTTAAACCCATATGGACACTACAAATATCTTGAGGTCAAGTTTAAAAGCTACAATTACCAATATAGAATGAATCTAAGTTCCAAACAAGATAAAGTAAAGGCTATACTTATTGATCCTCCACAATATAATTGAATAGATCGTAATACCTTGGATTCCCTTTCTCACATGTTACCTCCTAAAGCTTCCAATCATTTCACCATTTTAGATAATGGCCTAGGGGATTATGTGACCCATGATACCTTCCATATTTCCAATCTAGCTCAAAATCTAAAGACCTTTTGAAAACCTAAGAGTACCCCATACATGCATTGGAAATAAAAGAACAAAGATAAGGGACCTATCATGTTTGTATTGGCATCTAGCCTAGAACTAGACCCTCTTGAAGGGGATGAATCATGGTTGTACAATGACAACCAAGCTAATTGTTATAAAAATATAAAGTATCTTATTCCCAATAGGATCATGGAGCATCAATATTATGAAGGAAGAGGCCTTAGACTAAATCAACAAGGAACCATTGAGATAATTTCAATAACTAAGTAAAAAAACCTTATGGATTTGGATTTAAACCACCTAAGGGTGACTCTACATATCTTATTATGTTCCATCATTGGTGGCTAGAGATGATGATGCTGACAACAAAGTAGATTCTAATCATAGCCTCACCTTTGATGACTTAGCTGAGACTAACATGTTTAATAATAATGTCATTTGTACCCTTACCCTAGTCATTCATCACAACCCATTTCCATTACACTATCCCCAACTAGTAGATTGGGACCAACAAGAATCTAGTTTACTAGTTGATGAGTTTCAAAACAATTATGCATTCTATGATTTTCTAGGCCTTAGAGACAACATTCCATTGGTAGATCATAAATCAAGATTATTAATTACATTAGATCCTAAAGCCTATTTTGGAGAGTGGGTGAATACCCTTATCCAAAAACAAATAAATAAAACATTGAGGTCCCTAAGTGAAAACCTATTTGAGGTGATTTCTAACCAGGGAAAAATTAAAGATAAAGGCCAGTCTAGTGGTGAAAACCTATTTTAGGAACCATTAGATGGGGGTGTTCATTCTTCCTCAAATTTAAACTAGGAGACCACCAATGATGAACTTGACTATGGATCTAAGTTTAGTTTTGTGCAACAAGTATTTGATCAAATTCTTCAACAATTTTTGACTATTTTTATCACATGGCTAGACCTCCCATTGGGGGACTTAGATTCATCATGACTAGGACATGTTAAAGAGAAATTCATAACATATGAATATGATATAATACAATAGTTCAAGTCTTTGCCTACTATCATAGAAGATGGTTTGACCCTTCTAGTCAAAGATATAATGGAGGTAAACATCAAAACTTCATCAGATCCAAAATGGATAAAATTAGGCATGTCCCTTACTGAGGAGGAATGTGAAGTCTTTGTAGCTCTATTGAAAGAATTTATAGATATATTTACATGGGCTTATTTTGACATACTAGGTTTAAACCCCACCTTGGTTTTGCACCACCTTGTGGTCAATCCTAATGCCAAACTGGTGAAACAAAAATTGCTTAATATGCAAATTCGCATTATTGTCTTGGTAAAGAAAGAGTTAGAAAAACTCTTAGAAGCAGGATGTATCTGGTATATTGACTACGTAAAATGTTGTACCTATTAGTAAAAATATTGAAGGAATCAAAATCTATATTGATTTATAAGACATAAATAAAGATTTTCCTAAGGATAAATTTCCATTGCCTAATATTGACATGATCATTGACTCCATAATAAGTTATGAAATGCTTTTACTCATGGATGGATTTTTAGGATACAACCAGATCAGAATAACACTACAAGACCAACATAAAACAAAATTCACCAATTCATGGGAAACATTTTTTTACCAAGTAATGCCATTCGGTCTTAATAATGCTAGAGCTACATATTAAACGGTGATGACTATCATATTCCATGATATGATGCATGATATTGTTAAAGACTATGTTGATGACATATTAGGAAAATCCAAGACTAGGGTTAACCATCCAGTAGTGCTACATAGGATATTTGAAAGATTATGGGAGTATAAAGTTAGACTCAATCCAAAGAAATGTGTGTTTGGAGTAAAATAAGGTAGATTACTTATATTCATCATGTCTTGTAGAGGCATTGAAGTTGATCCGACCAAAGTCCATGCTATAACTGAGATGCCACCACTAACTAATTTGAAGTAACTCTATAGTTTATAGGGTAAGATCTAGTCAATTTGATGCTTTATATATAATTTATTAGACAAGTGTCATCCATTTACACATCTTTTAAATAAGGGAGTTGTATTTCACTAGGATGATCACTACCAAATAACTTTTCAACAACTTAAGGACTATCTAGTTAATCCACCTATTTTGTTATCTCTTATGACAAGAAGGTTGTTCTTATTGTATCTATCAGTTACCAACAATACCTTGGGGGAAATTTTGGCTCAACATGGTAACAATGGAAAAGAGCATGTAGTATACTACTTATGTTGTACTTTGGTCACATATGAACACAACTATGCACCTATTGAAAAAGCTTATCTAGCCATGGTCTTCATAACTCAAAAATTGTGACATTATAAGTTGAATAATAAGACCATGGTCATTTTAAAAGTATATACACTCAATTATCTACTATCTAAAATATATTTACAAGGTATAATGGCCATATAGATCATGTTTATTAGTGAGTTTGACATAGAGTATGACAATCAAAAGGAAATCAAATGATAGGTCCTTATAGATCAACTTGCTAAAGCACCCCTTGTAGACACAAATCCACTCACATTTCATTTTTTTGATGAATCCATAATGACCATCATTGACACACCTCTTGAGGAGTATCACTATAATTTATATATTGATGGTTCATTTACTACACATGAATCAAGGGTAGGTCTCTTATTTATTACACCATATAGGGATTTAATCCCTAACTCATTTAGAGTTAGTTTTCCTTGTATAAATAACATGGCCGAGTATGAAGCACATGTCATAAAAATTCAATAGGTAGTACATTGGAACATATCTCATCTCCAAGTTTATGGTGATTCTTATTTAATCATCAATCAAGTCACAAACCATTTCCAAACTAAAGATGACAAGTTGGTTGCATATAAGGTTATGGTCGATACCCTAAATCAATAAATTACAAATATCCAATTTGAGTATATACCAAGGTCTATTAATAGAATTCTAGATGCTATGGATAGAGATTATCAAATTTTTATTAAGAATTTGGTCACACCAACTCATAAACCTTCAACTATGGCAATGATTTGTGATATTATTGGTCTTAATTCTATCTAGTACTTGGACCTTTACAACTACCTCCATGACCAAATTATACCACCTAATCTATCTAAAAAACAAACCAAAGCCTTTATTCATCATTCACTCATTATAATATAATTGGATCCACCCTTTACCACCATAGTTTTGATGTAACTTTTCTTTGTTGTTTAACTTCGATAGAGTCTACACTAGTATTAATAGAAGTTCATGAAGGGATATGTGGAGATAATTCTAGAGAGGTAATCCTATATAAAAATCTCTTGTGTTCTAGTTATTATTAGCCCATGATGGATGCATATGTAGTTGTATGTGTAAATACGTGTGACAAGTGTCAATGACATGCTAATCTAATTCATGCCCCAACCCAAACTCTGAAATTGATGTTAACACCATGGTCATTTTCTACGTGAGGAATCGACCTCATTGGGAAGATCAACCCCAATTCATCTGACATACATAAACATATCCTTGTCACCAATAAATATTTCACTAAGTGGGTTGATGTTATACTCCTTATGTGACTATAAAGCAAATTTCTAAATTCATCTTCAACCATCTCATTTGTCTCTATGGTATCCCCTCTAACATTATATCTGATAATGGAGGATCATTCAAGAATAATTATGTTGACAAGCTATGTACTGAATATAACATCACACAACATTTTTATATAGCATATTACCCTCAAGTTAATATCCAATCCAAAGCATCAAACAAAAACATTGTCAATATTCTCAAAAATATTTTCAATGATGCTAGTCATGATTAGCACCTTCAGATATTCCTTGCCCTTTGGGCATATCATACCAATCACCATACCCCCACACGAGCCACTCCATTTTCACTTGTTTATGGTATAGAATCCATCCTTCCCATTGAGGTCAAGTTACCTTTACCATGTAAATATTTCAAGCATGTCTTAGATGATCACGACTATCAAGTAGCTCACCTATAAGAACTAGACATACTTGATGAAAGATGCATAGTTATGCTCAATAATCTTTAGGCATATTATAACCAACTCAAAGGCCACTACAATTATAATGTCAAGTATAGAACATTTGAACTTGGTGATCTTGTTCTTAAATAAAACCAAAATAATACCATGACTAAGAATAAATATAAAGGTAAATTCAAACCAAATTGGATAGGGCCTTTCATCATTACTATAGATTATGGATCATGAGCATATAGGCTCACCACACCAGATGGAAATGAAGATGATGAATGTTATTCACCTTAATCACTATTATGCTTGAGTGTTAGGGTGTATAATCTGTAAGGATCATTTCATGTTTTGTTATTTTGTCCCTATTCTTCTTTGTATGAGTATCATTCTTATCATTACTTTTATCCCATTTAATTTGCTTTATTATCACATTCTATCAACCAACCATGTTCTAAATCCTATCCACCTAGCCCATTTTACCTTAGTTTTTACCATTCATTACACATTTTTAGCATCGAGTAATTTAATTAATTTTATTAGCTGTTTCAAGTACTTCAGATAAAGATCATATTTTAGATCATTATGATAGAAGTTTTGGTAGTTGCATCATTCATTTTTTATTCCCTTATTATCACCTGTCTTGCTACTAATTATAACCACCTTTGGGAAAATTAGTACCATTGATTTATGTTATTGTGTCCTAGTTATAACTACCTGTGGGAAAACTAGGGGAAATATTTTTCTATTGAGCTTTAACATACTAACTTACCATTTGCTATGCCATACTATGTCTTTTTACCAATTTTTATTGTTTTATTTGAACTGACTGCTATACGAGTTGAACTCCTTTTCTATAGGGAAAAACTATAGTGACTTGAGGTCATAATATAGGACTATGTAGGTAGCACTCATACTTGTTGAGGTCATCTTAGTCATCCTTTCCACCATACTCTCACTATTTTATGAGTAACTTAAGTTTGAATGTTCTCACCATTTTGTGAGCAACCTAAGTTTAAATGCTCTTTCCATTTTGTGAGCTTGAACCATTTAGTGTTTCATCATTCTTGATCAAGTTGAAATACTTCAAAAATTCCAAAAACATTTGTAAAATCATTAGAAAAAACAAAAAACATTGACCATTGTTGTGCCTTAAGGATTCTGGGAACACTTACTAAGTTGCAAACAAACCACTTGTCACTTAGTTTCCCCATCCTTTTTATCCTTTTCTCTCATGCACTTGACATTTTTCAAGACCATTCCTATTCTTCTATCACATCCATTCTATTTATTTTCATCAGTTATCACATTCTTCTCATTCCCTGGGAGAACTACATTTGACCTAACATTTATTTATTAGATATTACATATATGGAACTATGTAGGTAGCATCCACTTTCCTAGTGCATATGGAAATAACTCAACCACCCCCTTCCTTTTCTTATATTCCCCCATTTTGTTTATTTATTAAGTTTTCACCTATTTTCTAGGGACAATGTTTGTATGGTTTCTATTGCATTCTTTGTTTGTTTGTTTGTACCTATTTTATTTGTTTATTTACCTATTTGTTTGCTTTCAACACTTTTACCTTGATTCAGTTTATGTGTGTTCATTAGGTGATTCCTTGCCCACACTTATACTCAAATCCATCCATATTCATATGTTTACATTATCATCATTGTTTCTATCATTGATGCATTATTTTTTATTTAGTTTTGGATTATAAGAGTCAGTCCTTATGCATATTTTAGCTAAGTCCTTATGATTTTATACCATGATGCCTACTGACACATGCTACAAAAAACCTTAGCTTCAAGAAGTCTATTTATAAATGGTGGCATCAACATCACTTTGGCACTAACATCTTGATTCAATCCTAATCATATCCCAAATATAGTAATTAACCATGAAAGAATTTCAACCTTTATTATTTTGGATGAGCATCTCCCTACTAGTAGGTTTTTCGAATTCATCATTACCCTCTATGTTTATTTATCATCATCCTGAACCAAGTTTTTCATGTTTACCATAATCAGGGTCCAATGATTATAACCACTTATGGGTAAATCATTGCACACCATCCTACCTACATTTCTCAATGATTATAACCACCTTTGGGCAAATTATTATGTTGTCACCACTTTACATTTTCTACCCATACAGGGGCACCTTGTTATCTTTTTTGTCTGTCCTAACTAGTGTAGCTCCATATTCTCAATGATTATAACCACCTTTGGGAAAATCATTGTGTTATCATACCATGTTTCCACTATCAGGGTATAATGCTTATAACCACCTTTGAGAAATCCATTGTACACCATCCCACTTGCATTATCAATGATTTTGAATGATTTTTCAATATCATTGTGTTCTCTTCCCATCATTTTTCTTTTCTTTGGTCCCCTTGTCTCTATTATTTCTTTTAAGGGATTGCTTGTCGACCTTTCTTTGTGCCAACCATTCCCTCGAGGGGACATCATACTGTTAGTTTATCATCATTGTAGTTGAATTCATACAAGACCTTTTCATTATTTAATAATACATTACTATGCTTATAGCTTGTAATTCATTCCTAAACAAGGGCAAAATCAAGCCACAAATAACCTCTAATCAGGGTTTTGACCAATTTCCACCAAAGTGCATAATTTAGCCTAAAAACACTAAAACATGCTAAATTATGTGAAAATAACATATTCAAGTGCTAATTTTAGCTAGAGTATCATTAAATGGGGTAATGTAATTTATGGGCCAATTAACTTTGATAAGATCATTCTGAGTTAAAATGCCAATTTTGTACTTGGGTGCTCTGGATTACTCTTTCCTATCAAATCTCTTGTATAAGACACATGCCTTTATTATTTGTTTTTGGTAACATCCTAAATAGGATAAAATATCAAATGAATTTTAAATTTACTTCCAATTCTAATCCAATAAGTTGACCAATAACAAGGCATTTTGATCAATTTGAGTAATTTATGCACAAAGTGCTTAATCATGCTTAAGAGCTAGTTAAACCAAGTTAGCTCCTAATTAATAATTCCATGGAAACTTGTTGAATACTTGTTTCTAGAAATGAATATTGAATATCTGCATCATTAGGTGACCTCATTTCTTAGGAAATACATCCCTAGGCTATAAATGCCACAAATATCAGGATTCATGCCTCCCATGCCTCATCAAAGCCCTCTATGCCTCTTAATTTCTCCTTTATTCCAAATATTGATGAGCCTATTTATAAATTTTAATTTAATAATTGGATTAATCCTTAGCCACACATCTTAATCTTGAGATGGATGGTTCGGGTTAATTCTACCCATTTGCAAAAATCCATACATAGGAGGCCTTGCCACATGAATTTTAATCTTGGACAATGCAAAGTTATAATTCACAAATCATTCCAAAATCCATTAAAATTAGTGTTATAATGCCAAAATATTGAGAGAATCTTTACACAAGCCAATCCAAAGTCAAACATGGTGCCAAAAAGAGGTGGATGATAGTTAAGCTCCATTACAACAAACCTTTTGAAGCACAAACCGAGTAAGCTAATAAAATAACACTCTTGGAGCATCAAGGAAGGTAATGAATGTGTGTTTATTGAATTTTAGTTGTGCCTTATTCATTTATTTTTCTTCACTAATCTACCCCTTTGAGATAGACTTAAAGTGTTAGCATTTAGGGTGTTTTATTTGATTTTGATTTCATTCACTAACACAATATTAATCTCCCCTTATTACAATCCTATGTTCAAAAAACACATAAACCCATCAATCCAAAACAATAAAAACTAAAAAAATCTCAAAATTAAGTAAACTCATGGTATTATCCACCTATAGAAGCACTCCTCCCAATTCCACCTTTGTGGTCCATACCATGTGCTTGAAGTTGCCCTTTATTTGCTTGTCAAGACAAGAAGAAAGAAAAATGAGAAAGAAATGAAATTTTATATGAATTATCTAAAAAAAAGTGTAGAATTTACTATTAGGACTTGAAAGAGCACATAACTAATGTTTCCACCTAAAATTAAGATGATCTATTCCATACAAGTGCCCAAAAGGGCCCTAAAACAAGGGGAAATTGCCTTCCTCTAAGCATAACTAATTCTTGAACTATCAAGAGATTGATTTTAACCTTATCTTACCTCCCCCACATTAGCCACATCCTGATGACAAGTTGGTTTCTTTATCCCATCCATGTAAGTCCTCTTTTTTAGCTAAAAGGTGGCCCCACAAGGCATTTTTGACATTTAAACATGGTAAGAAAAATTAAATGACCTAGAAAGATATTAAATCATATTCAAAACCAAATTAGGAAAAATATAACATAATTTATGAAACCCCTTATAGTAAATAAATAAACTTATACAAAGTTTAGAAATGTAAAGGTTGACGCAAATTAGACCAAAGGTTATATTTGGTCAACACTTTTGGCAACTCTTAGGGGTAACATGCTTGCCTATGTTAGAGACAAGTAGCCTTATCCAACCTAGGGTCTAATGGAGTAAATGGATTCTTGAATATGGACAACAATGACATGCCAAAGCAAAACTAAAACAAACACACCATAACCAACAACAATAACAAGACCAAGAAAAGATAACACAAGATAAACTCACACTTACGCACAAGCACATAGAGAACACAATGAAAATAATAAAATATGTAAAAGTGAAGAGGAGAACCTTAGTATCATTATTTGATGTGTATCCCATTGAATAGGATGTGAATCTCCTCTCCATCCAAATTTGAGAGTTATAAAGTATTGTGTGACTTGCATTGAGTGATCACATATGGGACACTCCACAAAGCATCAAAATTTGTGCGTTTCCCAAGTTTGGACCTATTTTCATCCCATTTTAGGACAATTTCTCCTTTATTGAAACTCTTTGGTATGAATTTATTGTTAAAATAATTTTTTTTGCTCTTGGTGAGTGGTCATAGTTTGTATAGCTTGATCTCTTATCTCCTCAAGCTCCCTTAACTCACATAACCTAACCTCCATTATCTCATTCTCCATCAATTTCAACTAATAGGTGATTTCTAAATCTGGTAACTCAAGAGAAATAAGTAACCTATCCTCCCTTTTATAGACAAGTGTTTATGGTGAGTTTCCAATTGCTCTCTTTTGGGTGATCATATCACCCAAAAGGGATATCTTCAACTTGCAGTGCCAAGTCCTTTGATTCTCCTCCATTTTCCTCTTTATGATCCTAATTATATTATTGTTTGTGGACTCAACTATTCCATTCCCTTGGGGGTAATAGCTAGATGAGGTGATAAGATATATGACATGCTTCAAAGCCCATTCACTTGTCCTTACTCCTAGAAAAGCTAATATATTATCTAAGATGATTGTTGAAGGAGATCCAAACCTAGTTACTATACCTTCATATAAGTATAGGAATGAGTTTTAATTTTCCTCCTTGATGGCTACAACCTCCAAACATCTTGTAAAGTAATCGGTAGTAGTCAACACCCACTTGTGACCAACATTAGAAGGTGGATTGATTAGGCCTATGAAATATAAACCCCAATGCATAAATGGTTATTCAACTTCAATTGGATGAAGAGGAAAGGTATTTATCTTTTTTTTACATTAAAAATATCAAACTTTTGACATTTTCTTACCCAATAATGGGTGTATTTAAATAACCTAGGCCAATAGTATCCATCCCTCATAATCTTAACAGTTATAGTTCTTGGAGCAAAACGACCACCAAGTGGTCCATCATGAAACTCAAAAATTACTTTATATTTATGATCCAAATCAATAAACCTCAATATAACACCTAAAAATTCCTTCCTAAATATCACTCCATCAATAAGTATATAGGGAATAGATTGCAACCTAAAGTACCTTCTTCTAGCTCTATCAAGACTTTGTGAACACTCACCGGTTTGAAGGAAATGGATCATGTATTACGTCTTACTCCTCATGGATTAAGATAAAAATACTATAGGGTCATCATGGAGTGCCAAAACAACCACTCTTTGGTCCTTCAAATCTGAAGCAAGGTGTTCACATAACTCTTTTCCCTTCACTAGCTTGGTTGTCTTGATTTCCACATCATAATCCATCACTTCAATGATCAAACCTACCCTTTTCTCATTCAAATATATGCTCAATAGAAATTATTTGACACTAGGATGAGGTAAAACTATATGAATCTTGTTATTTTATAGCATGTGTCTAAGCTTTTTTAGGATCTTAATAACTGAAAACAATTCTTTTTCAACATAAGTATATCTTATCTCATAACCTTCTAAACCTTGGCTAAAGAAGGAAATAGGCAATTTAAAATTCTCATAATTTTATTGAGTGAGCATGTAGATATTACCTATTCATTTCCAAAAGTATAAAAATTAAAATCCTTGGAAAAATTTGGACTTGCAAGAGTAGGAGATTGGGCAATGGCTTGTTTGATTTCTTTAAAACTTTCCTTTCTTCTTTCTTGTCCAAGTGAAGACTTCATCCTTCCTTAGAATGGACGTTAGAGGCTTGAAAAAGTTATAAAAGTTATGAATTAATCTCCTTAAGAAATTAATCTTACTAAATAAACTTTTCAAACCTTTCTTATGTTTAGGCAAAGATAATTCCAAGATAACATTCACCCTTTTGGGATCAATGGATAAACGTTTACTAGAGACAATATGTCCTAATATTTTTTCCTTAATAGATAGAAAAAACACACTAATATGGGTTTAAATATATCCCAAAATATCTACACCTCTCAAAAAATTTCCTTAGGTGCTTCAAGTGAGCATTTTCATCCTTGGAGAAAACTCTCACATCATCAAGATATAACAATATAATGTCATTTATTAGTCCTTGAAAATCCATACCCATTACATGTTGAAAATTATCCCAAAAATTTGAAAATCCAAAAGGAATTTTACTATAGGAATATTTTACCCATTTATTACTAAAGGTTATCTTGTATTGGTCACTTTCTTTCACCAAAATCTCATTATACCTAGAATACCCATCTAGGAGAGAAAACCTCTCACTACCTACCAAAACTTGTAGAATTTTCTCCATAGAATAGAGGAGATAATTATCTTTGAAATATACTCTATTCAGGTCCCTAAAGTCTAGACACAATCTGATCTCCCCATTATTATTTCTAATATGGACTAAGTTGGCCAACCAAGAAGATTGCTTGATAGGAAAGATGATTCTAGACTCGATCAACTTGGTGAGTTATTTCTTCATGAGGGGTTCAAACATAGGATTTATTGGCCTTTATCTTTTCTTGATAGGCTTGTAATTTTCATCTATCTCTATGGTGTGTTGAGGTAGGCTTGGATCAAAACCCTTCAAGTAAGTATACTCCCATGTAAAAACATCACTAAACTCATTACATAGCTCAATGAAATCATGCTTCTCTTGACTAGTGCATACCTTTCCAAGTGTAAGTAGTTTTTTTTTGAAGATTTATACCCTTTATTATATCTCTTTCTTGGTATACATGCTTAACTTCTCCTTCTTTATCTATTCATTCTCATTTTATATATTTTCAAGAGTCACTAGGCTTTTGGGAAGCTTGTTAGACTTCAATTGGACAATCTTCCCTCCATATTGTTATTGAAGCTTGGAATAAATTTTTGTAGAGAAATAAACCTCCTATTGAAAAAAAGGGGATATTTTTTTTTCACTCTTAAATACCTTCCAATTGGTGAAATTATCTGGTATGGAGGGCCTAACAATCACCTTTAGATGAGGTTGGTTTTTGTCTTCTTTTATACCTCTTAGAACATCAAACTGAGATCCAATAGATGCCAAGCTATCAGCATGCTTGTTGTCCTCTCTTGGGATGGATGTGAATTTTAAGGCTTGGAAATCCTCCACAATATCCCAAACTCTATAATTATAGGACTTGATCAAAGAGTTCTTGGTCAAATTCTTCCCTCTAACTTGATTCACAACAAGCTCACTATCTCTATATACTTGAAGTTCCCTAACTCCTCTTTTTAAATCCAATTAAAGGCCATGAATAAGGGTCTCATATTCTACCACATTTCAATTTCATAAGAATTTGAATCTAAATGTTGAATAGTACCTTTCTTTAGAGGGTGAAACCAACATTGCTCTACCACCTACTCCAATCTTGCTTCTAGATCCATCAAAGAAGAGCTGTCGTAAACCATTCACATCATTACTTGGATTCACTATATTGGGTATGAAAGAGTCCTCATACATATAGTATACCCCAAGACCATATTATTCAATATTTTTTTAAGGATCATGCTCATAATGTTTAATTCCCCATTCATTTAGGAACAAATTAGAAACTCCCTCAAGGGAAGATGATGGAGATTGGTCAATGTGAAGTTCCTCTTCATCAATGATGGCATAATTAAAATTTACCACCTTAGGTTAGTTGGTTTCCAAGTGTTTTTTATGAATAGGTATCAAATAAATTTTCACCTTATTTCCATACTTTGTCCTAAACACCATGTAGGACCAATTAGCTACCAGATACCCACCTATATTAGCTATAAAATCTCTTGACAAACAAAGGGAAAAGTATGGAGATAAATCTTCCACCACCGCATAATGAGGATTATAAAAAGTGGGACAAGCATGAAGGATTAAATTTAAATATTTTATTATCCCCAAAGTCTTGGCTCGTGATCCATCCAATTGCAAGACTCCCTTAGTCATTAGCTCATATTTAAGGCCTAGTTTATCTATTATACATTTGAGCATGACTGAAGTATTAGCCCCACTATCTATGATAAAATTTTGAACCAAGAAATAACCAATTATTATAGTTAGATATAAATGAGTATCTTTCTCATTCTTTTTTACTTGGCCATCAATATATCGAGCTCCATTAACTAGAACCACATTGTCACTTCTAGGTGGGCCAATTTTCTTACCCAATCCATGTAATTCCTTTTGGAGTATATCTTTCTACCATATTATTTTCAAAGATTCCCAAAATTAGATATTCATGTGAATCTTCTTAATCTGATCCACCACATTGATTTAAGTATTACTTACCTTAGGAATCTCTTTAGGAGCACTAGCACTTTATGATGTAGCTTGTGGAGGTGGAGGTGTAGGAGCTAACTTCATATTTGTAAATATATTATTTTGTTGTTATTTAAGATATATATTAGGCTCAATCACCATTGGAGATGATTTAGGGATCAAAATAGGTCCTTTATTGGCCCCTTGAGCTTCTTCAATATCCGTCTTTTTAGATCTAGTGTTGGAAGATACACTAGCATTGATGTTACTTGGATTCGCCAAATAATTTATGGCACAAAAATCTCACTCAAAGTGATTTATGAGAGTATAATCAAAATATAATTTTCCATTTTCCATCCCATGTTGCATTGACATCTAAATATTTGGAACTTGTGGTACTTGGTTTCCTTATATTGCCATGGTTTGGTTTTCCATATCATTTACATAAGCAACTTACTCTTAATTTTGCTCAAAACATGGATATCATGGATGTTCTTGTACAATTTTATTTTGAGTGGAATAAATGGATTTATAATATGAGGGAGCATTAGTATTATAGCTTTGATAAGGCTTAGCTTCGGTGATTTGACTTGTCCTTGAGCATTACCTTGGAAAAGAGGTTTATTGGTTTGTCCAAATTGATTATAGGATTGGTATGGTATATAACCTTAGGATTGTTGTCTCTTGAGGTCCACCAACTCATTATTAACAATTTATAACAATATTTTGACGTTATTAATCTCATTGGAAGGAAAAATAACAAATTTCTCATTGCTAGGCAAAGGAGCCAAGGTAACTGATGCAAATTGACTAAGGGGCTATAAATTAGGGAACAATGGAATGGGAGGCCTAGGATCAATATTCCCTAATTAGACAAGTAAATTATAAACATTTATGGCTATATCATAGTCATTAGGGAGTGTATTCCCACCCATAGACTAAATAATCATAGACACATCACTATTCAATGTTGTTATGTAGTACAAAAATGCATAATTTGGAGTAGGTCTCATAAGAGCTAGGATTCTATCCCATGTTTTTTGAAATCTATTATTAAAATCCTACATAAAATAATGTGGTGTCCTCTTAATAGTATTCAATTACTTAACTAGAGACAAGTGGTCACTCTTCTCCCCAAACCTCTTAGTCAATAGATCTCCCAATTCATCCCATGTGCCAATGAAGTTTTGAGGTAAGGTACCATGCCAATCCAAAACTTTAATTTTGAAAGACAAATCCAAAAATATAATAACCACATTATCTTAGGTAATTTTGTGTATATTAAAAAAGTTGTCTATGTTTCTAATATGTTCAATGGTAGTAATAGGACCATCCCCACTAAAATATGGAACACTCTTAAGGGTTAATCCTGGAATTTGATCATATTGGGCTAGATTCAAAGGGGAAGATCCTATGAAAGATACAAAAGGATAATTATTATTTATCTTGGAATGATATTTATATATTTTTGGAGTTGAATGCAACCAATACTTATACTTATTAAACACTAAATCTTGAGAATATGGATGGGTATTCACAAACCTAAACCTTTTGGTAGAATATAGAGGTAGTTACACAACTCAAAAGGTATATATTTAGTATCAGACCTAATGGTTGCCTTTGGAATGAAAATTAGGAATTCATCATCAACCAAAAACTTTAAATCTTCAATGGAGTCACCAATTAGTGAATGTAGATGCTCTTGTAGTTACAACTATGACAAGACTAGAACCAATCTTAGACAATATTCTAGGACATAGAAATCCCACTAGGAATGCAAAAAACTATTGAAACTGATATTTTAACCCCTAAATAGATGCCTAATTATCCTCATAAAAGTCTAACCATGGATACATTTCCCTTGCTATGGGTGACAATATTGAGAAATGAATCTCTAGATGAGGGGCTAGCTCCCCTTTATGCACTCTTTGAAGCTCTTCTATACCTATCAACTTATAGATGAAAATGGATTAGGAAAAAAAATAAAAAAACCAAAGATAGTGATGAAATAGTATGTATTATCCTCCTACCTGATTGAAAATCAACTACTTAAAGGTAGAAAAGACTATCCCACATAAACTCACAACATATAATGTATTATCACATTAGTATTTCATAAGTTAGATATAAGAAGGCACTTGACACTTAGGAGGGTGATGGATGATTTAATGAATGGAATAAAAACATAAGACTCTTATAATACAACTATACACTTAGGAAATAATACTAACAAAGACCTACAATAACATCCTTTCTTGCACATTGGTAGATGACCAAGATTGACATGCTAGAAAAGCAACTCTTTCACTAGACAATATCAACAAGATTCAAATATATACTTAATAGAAAAATATGTGAGTGGAAAAATAACTTTTATATTTCCTAAATATTCTTTAAAATATAAATTTGGCTATATTTTCCCCATTAACCAATAGAGGCTACTCAAAAGAGCCAAGAGAATGCATATTTATAGCCTTGAGAGGATAATCAAGCAAGGAAGTCCAAAGGTCACTTGGAAATATGTAAACTTGAGGAAATTAGTGAAAATTTCATCTAATTTTTTTTTGGGGTGATACATTACATGTTAGGAGGTATAATTATCCAAAACAAGTCATAAAAATTGTTAAAATTGGCACAAAATATTTAGACTTGGCATAAAAAACTATCTTCATGATTTGCTTTCCCAAACTACCTTATCACTACATATGGTAAAGTATGATTATGGTCCTAATTATTAGGGCTTAAAAATAAGTCCTAAAATGCATTTTATTATCCCTTGACCATTCCTATTCCTTTGGCCATGCATAATCATTCTTGGCATTTTCAAAATGGCTCCTTTCCATACATTTCCCACACTTGATGCCAAAAAAATTACAATTTTTCAAAATAATTCATGAAAAAGGAGGGATTAAAATTTTAAAAAGTTTCCATGTCATTAGTTTCAATAAAAAATCCTTAAAAGGTATCCCTAGTTGATTTTCACCACTTTCCCTATGTGTTCACTAGCTGGCTCACTAGACTAGCTGAAATAGGAGAGATAGTATGCACACTTATAATTTTAGATACCTGATTTAATGATATTTTTTAATTATAAAAAGTCATAATATTCCCTCCAAAATTTATTTGGTCTCTTGAAACCTTCTCAACCTTAAAAAACACATAAAAAGGTCAAAAAAATCCCTATTTTCCCCTATTTCATACAACTCTATACACCTAAGTTACATGTGAAGAATATCAGGATAGTCCTCTACATAATTCAAGTGGTTTCATGGCCTTTCATTTTCATTTGGATTCCTTATTTTCCTCCTCTTCTCAATTGGGTCCTTATATAGGGTTTGTAAGGGTTTTGAGTGGTTTGTACTCTTAACCTTTATTCATAAAGGTTCAATGTTGAAATTCTGATAAAATTTCGCTTATGGCTTCCTAAGTACCCCCTTAAACTTCCTTTAATATCTCAACCTACCATTAAAAATTTTATGAGAGATATGAGTGATGAAAGTTGATCTTCGAGTTATATTCATGATTCTTGTGAGGGTTTGAGCATATTTGAGGATAGAAATGGTTTCTTGTTGATTTTACTTGAAAATAAAAGGTTTAAAAACCTCTTTATCTAACCTATAAACATGTTCCAATCCCATGGATATCTCACCAAGAGATAAAAATGGAAATGACCCATGCTTTGGAACAAGGCCTATACCCTACCAATGAGCATGCTTGCATATTTTGAACCAAAAGGATACTTTTTGCACTTACTAGGCACTCTCATAGATTTAACACATAATTTTCACTCCCAAATTAATTATACAAATCCTTATAATTTTTTTTAAGTGTTATAATTGGGAATGACCTTGCCTTTGGGGCTAGATTTACATGTTTCCTTACTAGGTCTGCCTGCAAACCTTCTTGTTCAGACCCCCTTGTTTTCATCCAAACTTTATAGTATATTTTTTAATGTTATTACATGTATCCCCAAACTATTAAAACATTATTTAATGATTTAATTAATCTCTAGCTTATTGTTCCTTACTTTTCCCCAAAACTGCCATTTTTGTGCATGTAGGGAGTACCTTAACTTTAAGACAAAATAGAGAGTATTATCCCTATTTTTTTTGTGAAAAATGAATATTTTATAGTCTTAAAAAGTTCCTAATTACCAATTATACCATTTTTTTTTCAAATTTGATGTTTAGGGGGTTTAACCATCTTAATCTCTTCAAAAAAGGGGGCAAAAACTCTATTTTTTGCATTCTTTTAACCAACCCTCTTTTTATGTGATTCAAGTTATTGATACATGATCTCCATGATAATTTCATGCTTATTTAACCCTTGGAATCAAATAAATCCTTTCTCATTTGTGAAATCCTATGTTTTCCTCTTGAACCAAGGGTTTTCTTAACTTGTATGTATGGACTGAGTCTATTTTGTCAAGAAAGAAAGGTCTTTGGGTAGCTTGGGAGTGTATTGGGCATATAATTACATTTATTTGATGATATGGAGTCATTTTTAAATTTTTTTAATCCTCCTTTCCTTCTTGGGAAGTCAAAATTATACCTTTCCCTCACAAACTAAGACTCTACCTAACTATCATAGTGAACAAGGGTGCCTTCCTATAGATATTTTCCTTTATGCATCTTATTAAGATTTCAAAGAATTTATATATATTATAAAATTTCTATAATTTTAAATCTTAATCCATTCCCTTTGGTTCTTAGACCCTACTATCACTTCCAAGGCTTATTACTACCCACTGCCTTCCACAGTCTCCTTTGCTTAGTTGTAGGTGCAACTTTATAGGTTTGATTAAGGCCACAAGTTAGATGTAACTTTAATAATATTCTCATTTAAGATCTAAAAATTATTGTAATATTTAATCCAACCTATATGGTTAAAACCATCATAGTCCTAGCTTAGTCTTTGATTTTCCTGGGACCTCTATCTCAGTCTGTACAGGGGTTGTAGGTCTCCATGGGATTCTTGACACTCCCTTGAGAATTGAATATCTTGTCAAAATAAAATATTTTTATAACCATTCCATTTCATTCATATTTAATACTCAAAAATATTTTAAAAACTGGAAAATATGATCACTATCTAATAACCTAGCTGTAGGTGTAACTTTACCTTGTTATATAGATAGGGTACGGACCTAGTGAGTCATTACACCTAAATATATCTTTCCTCATGACCAATTTTATTAGGGGTACCTTTTGGATGATTTGGAAATTTTTTCCCTCCCTTTTCATGTTTTAGGACTCTCCATAGGTGTTTTAAGTTGAAAATTCCTTCAAAATCTTGTAGACTTCACTAACTAGTTTCAATGTGTTTTTGGATGATTTTGATCCTCTTAAACCTAGGTCTCCCTTCACTCTTACTCCTCCAAACTTGGTATAAAATTTTATTGATATATGTAACACGTGTTAATTAAATTTTAAGGTTAATTTTTTTTTTAAATTCAATCTAATAGGGATTTCAAAACCCATAAGGCCTTTATTTTGGTCATTTTGGAGCAAAAGGGCCTGAATATAATTTAATTCTCCATTTATTAATTTGACACTTTATTGTCAATATAAAACCATAAAGGGGTATGTTTGGACCTATAAAATAACAAGGAAACTCAAAAATATATTATCAATTATTAAACACATATTCAAGGCATATTTACATCCTATGACACTAGTTGTAGATTATCACTCTCTATACACAAGCAGGACTGAGACCACATTCCAAGTATGATAGTTTATAACACATATATGCCTTTCCCCAACACTTAAATTAATTTAAAAATTAAAAAAATATTGAATTACCATATCAAAACCTCCACATTCCATCAGTGACATCAGCATAATTCTATCGGTGAAATTTTTTGATTATGCTATGCAGGGAGAACATGAGGAAGCAAGAAAATGAAAGGAAAGGCCTTCCAAGAACCACAAGACAAATTTAAATTATTTCATACATAATAAAAATTAATAACATACCCAAAACAACATCAAAACACTTTTTACAATGTGGATAAATCATTTTCAAGGCAAATGAAATGACTATTAATGCAAACTAGGCATTTTACAAGCATGTACAAGCCTAGAAGGGCTCTCCCAAGTAATTGAGATTTTAAAAAAAAATGATCATCGGTATGTCTTGAAAAACATGTATAAATACTTGAAACACATAAACCATCAATCCAAAACAAGAAAACCTGAAACAAGCTCAAAAGGAGACCCCCTTATGGTTGGAAGTCCATAAAAAGATACCTGGAGTGTTAACCATTGCTCATAAAAGAGGAAGAACCAAATAAATATTTATTGTTATGATAATTAAGTTCACACATATTACCATCCATATTTAGAAATCACTCCTCTGAATTCCACCTATACGGTCAGTACCAAGTGCTTGAAGTTACCCTTTATTTGCTTATTTAGACAAGAAAAAAGAAAATGAGCTAGAAATGATATTTTTTATGAATTATCTACAACCAAAGCATGTAATTGACTGTTAGGAGGGGAAAAGGCACATAACTAATGTTTCCACCTAAAAGTGAGATGATCCATTTCGTACAAGTGCCCAAAAGGGCCCTACAACAAGGGGAAACTACCTTCCTCTGACCATAATTAATTCTTCAACTTCCAAGAGAATGATTATAACCTTCTCTAACCTCCCCCACATTAACCATATCTTGATGACAAGTTGGTCTCTTTATCCCATGTGTATAAGTCCTCTTTTTTAGCTAAAAGGTGGTCTGACAATGCATTTTTAACATATTGAACATGGTAAGAATAATTAATTGACCTAAAGAGATATTAAATCATATTCAAACCCACATTATGACCAATCCAACATAATTTATTCATTTTACCAAGTTTTACCCTATTTTTCTATGGTTGACTTTCATTGACTTAACTAGTACAAAGGGATAGACTTGAACCAAGGCTAGGCTAGGGATAAGTAAACATCTAGAACAATATGAAACCCCTTATAAGATATGAATAAACTTTGAAATTTTTTTTAAATGTAAGGTTTGAATCAAATTTTACTAAAGGTAAAATTTGGTCAACACCTTGCTTACCCAAAAGATGGCTTTCCTCTACTAAGCATTGACTAGCTAGTTAATCTTACAACTAACCATGAGATGGTATCTCTTATGGATGGATTCTCAAGTTATAATTAGATCTTAATTGCCCCAAAATATCAACACAAAACCACTTGTATCACCCCATGGGGAACTTACTACTATAGGGTCATGCCTTTTAGACTAAAGAATGTTAGTGAAACCTACCAATGCACTATGACATACATCTTCCATGACCTTATCCATAAAATTGTAGAATACTGTATTGATGACCTTCTTGGGAAATCCAAATGTCATAAAGACCATTTTTCCATCCTCAATATTATCTTTTAATGACTCATCCATTATCATGTCTGCCTTAACCCCAAGAAGTGCATTTTTGGGGTCTTGTTAGGAAATCTCGTTGGCTTCATCATATCCCTTTGGGGAATTGAATTCAATCCAACCAAAATCAAATCAATCCTAAACATGTCTCCTCACACCCACCTCAATCAACTTTGTAGCTTTTAGGGGAAGCTCTAATCCATTCATCATTTTATTTCCTAAATCTCAAATAGATGCCAACCCTTCCATCACCTTATGAAGAAGTATATATCTTTTAAGTGGAACAACGATTATCAAAAGTCCTTTGATTCACTAAATAGTACCTTTTGTCTCCACCTATCTTCACTCCTCTCAAGGAATATAAACCTATTTACCTTTATATCTCTACCACTGACCACTCCTTAGGGGCAATGCTTGCTCATCAAGATGAACAACATAAAAAGAAAGTCATCTACTACATTAGCCACACACTTGTAAAATATGAGACTCAATACACCTATAATGAGAATCTTTGTCTGGCTTTGGTCTTCATGGCCACCAAAATTTTCCACTACCTTCTCAACCACAAGACCTATGTCATAACTAATACTGACCCACTCAAGTATATGCACTCTAAGCCATACCAAAACTAATGTATGGCCAAGTGGATTATGCTTTTAGCTAAGTTTTACCTTGAATCTCTTTTGTATAAGTTAATTAAAGGGTGAGTCATTATTAACCAATTAGACAAAGTACCCTTAGTAGATAATCAACCTCATCTTGAGTTCCCTGATGAGTCCATCACAACCCTCTCTCAGCCAGACTTCACCTATCAAGTAACCATATTCTTTGATGTATCAAAGTGTCAACATGGTGCGGGCATTATAATTATCCATATCCCCTTCATAATGAACCTCTTCTTTTATCCTTCAGGCTAGATTTCAAATGTACCAACAATATGGTTTAGTATGAGTCCTTAATGATAGGCCTCTAGACTATGTTAGCCTTGGGAATCAAAATAATCAACATTTTTGGTGACTCTCAACTAGTGATCAATAAATTCAATGACACTTATCAATTCAAGAATGATGTTTTACAATAGTACAAATAATTAGTTGATGTATTCTTAGCCTCATTTGAACACTACCATATCTAACCACCCTATGATCTACAAATAATTTTTCCAATATGATGGCTTCTCTTACCTCTCAAATCCTATTTGTACCCTCTGACTCTAATCTATCTATCATTATCCACAAACTTTCCCAACCTTCTTATGTCAAAATAGACTCTCCCACCATATTTAATGTAGAGGACACTCAACCCAACCTTTGGTATTAGTAGACCTTTGAATATCTTAACCTTGTAATCATTCCTTCCAATCTTTCCAAGAATTCTCAAAGATCATTTATCTAGAGTACCTCATGTTATACCATACTGGGGGGAATTCTTTATAAACATAGATTTAATGGTCTCCTCTTTTTATGTCTATATAGTCACAAGGCCTCTCATGCTATCAAGTAAATGCATGATAGGATATGTGGGGGACACATTAGTGTCCTCACCATTGTTAAACACATCCTTCTCCTTGGATATTATTGGCCCACCCTTAACCAAGATTGTTGTGATTATGTGAAAAAATATATCAAATATCAACAACATTCCAATTTACACCACACAACTAGCCATAGCCTTCAAGTGTCTAAAGATTTTTAGCCCTTCTCATAATGGGTTCTATATCTTATTAGTGAAATTAACCCCAATTCTTCATAGTAACATCATTACATCATCACAACGATCGAATATTTTACTAAATGGGTGGAGGCTATTCCTTTTGTCTCAACTAAAGCCAAAAATATTATTGACTTTATTAATTATCACATCATTTGTCATTTTGGTATTCCTCACAAAATTATCACCGATAATGGAAAATCTTTTTAAAACAAAAAAGCCCAAGGTCTTTGTGACTTATTCGACATCAAGTTAAGTTTATCTTCACCCTATCATCCTCAATCAAATGGACAGGTAGAAACCTCTAAAAAACTCTCAATAACATGCTAACTAAAATGGTTAATGCATTTAATTAGGACTAGAATTTACACATCCCCTCCACCTTATAATTATATCATACTAGCATTCAAACCCCTATAGGTGCTACCCCTTTTTCTTTGGTTTTGGAGCAAATGTTTCTTGCCTCTCAAGGTCCAAATTCCCTCTCTTCACATATGCCTATGAGATCTCATCTTTGAGAGAAACTATTATAAAAAATGTTTATCCCAATTTGAGTTACTTGATGAGCATCATTTAGCTACACTAACTCATCTTCATGTCTATCAAGAATGCATCACATGTATTTATAATAAACACCTTAAAGTGCAAGAATTCAATATCAGAGACCTCATCCTAAAGTAAAATCAACATGTCACCAATATGGATAAAATAAAGTGAATAAAGTTTGATTTCAATTAACTTGAACCTTATATCATAACACAAAAGTATATATTAGGAGCTTACAAGTTATTTTCTCTTAAAGGCAACCCAAAACATGAGCCCTTTAATGCTTTGCATCTACGTCCTTTATTTTTTTTAAATAGGATTAGACTCATCTCTTGTCTAAACTTAAGCTCATCCCTTTCTTTCAAACCATATTCATCTCCTTATTTTAAAACAACTAATTAAAATTGAATCATACGATTATCCATCACAACCATAGCCTAATATTGAATGATGGGTACCATAGCTCTACCCATGGCATGGTTCTCATGGTACTTTCCACCCCTTTCCTAGGATGTATTCCCATGGTCATTATCACCTAAACCTCTTTTACACATAATTAACCTTCTTGGGATTTTAGTTTTACCTTTGAAAAAGGTGTCCCTTTGAGCCTATATAAACAACTCTATGACATCAAAATAAAAATCAACAAAACTCATATGGGTCACTCTCTAGCTTCCACAAACTGCTCCCTCAAAGGATAGTTTCCCAAACATATCAAAAATTGTTCAATATAAGGTAGACTGCTCCCTTGAAAGACAACTATCAAAATACTTAAACAAATCACACAAAACATAAAACCCTTTAAATATGGCTAAGTAAAGCATTTATAAAAGCATATAAATTTCTTGGAAGCTTCCCACATTGATCAACTTCCTCACTCCCCAAGAAATAACAATAAAGTGAGACCCATTATCAGACATCATAAGTAACAAAATAATTTTGATAGCCGCAATCAAATTTCATAAGTAGACTTATTGCATCAACCATTCTACACCTTATATGACATGGACTTGTTTATATTAACTATTTGGTAACCCATAGAGGAGGCAAGCTAGACTCCCAAGAAGGTTCCATTTTCATCTCCCTCCCCTTTACAGACTCTATAAAGTAAGGGATTTCAAGCTTGATTTGGATTATGTGATCAAGACACCTTTTTAACCAACTAATGCATGCTAATGTGAAGCATTCAAAAGGATTATGTTCCTTAATCTGATCCAAATTTGGTTTGTGTTTAGTCTTGGCCAAAGAAGAAGCATAATGGCTTCTTCTTCTCTCACACTGGTTGATATATTAACTTAAATTTTTGTCTCTAGTATTTATCTTCTCTTTCTCACATCTAGTTTTTGTTATTTAGATTACCTTATGTACTTCATTTAATCAAAATTACCATAATCATAACCATACCATACAATATCATCATCACATCATAAACAAAAATAAACATCATTAGCATAATCACCACATCTATAAAGAAATCAACTATCACCATTGTGAAGACATAATCATATAAACCATATCTACCACATGTCTAAACCTAAATGAGGAAGGATATAATCATTAAATTTAAGCATGAACATAATCATCACTATAATCCTAGTCATCCATAAACCATAAAAATAATCACATCATAATCTTGTCCACTTAAGCATAACTAGTATCCATAACCATGATCATATCAATATCCAAAACATCATCATCTTATCACATGAAATTTGATGATCACATCCATAAAACTAAATGCCATAACCATAACATCATAACCATCATCCTAAAAATCAAACAATATCACATTAGAATTACATAATCATATCAAGATCATCATAGTCACCCATAAGCATCACATCATGATCACATCAATAACATAATTCCATATCAAATATCCTCATGAACATAAATTAAAGAGACATATCATCACATGCCTAGCTAGGTGGGTCCACATCAATATCTCATAAGCATAATCATATCAACATGACATCATCAATGATCAACATGAACATCACAACCATGAACCATAAAACATAAACCATAAACAAAGGATCACATCTATATCTCATATATAATCATCATAACGTGTATACAAAATATCCATCTCTCAAAAATATACATCTCATTGCATCAACTCATAGGCCAATATCAAAAACCATATACATAATAAGTATAATGTCTCATAAACAAAATAATAACTTGAGGTTCCACTACCTCTTGGTGTACCACTACCTCCTAGAGCCTACTCTCATGCACCTATCTATTCTCTTGTAGATGCATCCCACCAACCTAGTGTTGTTATACCTTCACCCCCTACCATCTAGCCCTATACTCACCCCATCAAGGATTGTTTAGACAATGCCTAAATACTAAAGCCTCATAGTACCATAGCTCCTCCATAGTCACTACACATCTCTACATGGGAATCATCCCTATCAGTCTTATAGCTATTAGGACTCCACCCTTACCTACCAAAGAGAATCTCTCTCCTACATCACCAAGGCTAGCTGAGACATAACCTAATCTCTCTCACCTATAATGGTGGCCAACTGACCTTGCATTACTACCAACAATGCCTATACCACTTCCAAGGATGCTTGTGTTATGGATAAATTTGCTTATCAATGATCCCTCTCTATGGTCACTACTTTTACATCTAGGGAAACACTTGATATTTAAACCTGCTACCCATCTCCTCTAGCATCAACATCCATATCCTATTTACCCCCATTTTGAAGACCAATATCAATTGTGGCATAGATTTATTGGTACCATGTAGGATACCCATATTTGTTGATAGCTCCTCATGGTCATTGAAACCATGGAATAATTGTGGAGGATGGAGTGGGAACTCTACATCCTCCCTCTTTTACCTCAAGAACACCCTAAAGATACCCTATAACAAGCCAAGCTATTATCATACCCTATAAAATGGTATCATCTCTATTTCACCATCTTATCTATCTTATATCCATTTGTATCTCTAAAGGATAGACTATGTCTCCTATAATGTTCCCACCCTAGAAACCTAACATATGGTCTCCAAATCACGCCTTCAATGACTAAGGCATCTAGTTAGCCTTTGAACTACTTAATGTCATGTGACCCTCCTCTTAGTGCTAAGAGAGCATAATAACTCCTCCAGCACATATATCCAACTTATAATCCCATCTAAGCATAACCCTCCCATGATATCCCCATCAATCTCAACACTTAGATGTTCTCATAGGCTTAACAATGGAGGATGAAGCTGATACTAATCCCATATCTTCAATGGGCATGAAATGCCTATAGCTCTCAATAAATATGAACTAATAACATAGGTGACCATGTGAATATCGTGTGACCCCAAAACATCTCCATGAGTACCCCCAATAATATGTAAGGGAACCTCTCACTACTATAATCAAGCATTCATAACATGTCACCACTATCATCATTATCATGAATATCCTCCTTCCATCCCTATCCCTCTAGTGTAATGGCATGTAATGGAAGCCTCTAGAATTCCACCTCACAAAATCCATGTCATCTCCATAAAGAAGCTCCATAAGCTTGTCCCATTCCTCTCTCTTAATATGGTAGATCATCTCTCCCTATATAGTAGTCACACAATGCTATGGATATCCTCAAGTAGAATAGTTATCTCCCTTGTAGGTAGCAAAAAGGTATTGGTGGTAGGATCCCATCTCTTAATGAGTGCCACTAACATCACTACATCTTAAGGTACATGCTGATAATGCATCATACCACTGACGCCCACTTCTTCCATGTACACGCAGTCATTAGAATTCATACCTAGATGAATCTCATCAAAAATTTGAGGCACTTTGTCCCTCATTTTAATCTTCTTCCATTCTTAAAAAGTTTGATAAAAAACACACTTAGTTATCTATACTATTTTTTGCCTATTAAATCAACCTCTTAAACCTAACTCTTATGCTAATATCTTCAAATCATAACATTTACCTACTATGACCTATACCCATGAATTATTTACATCACTCCCCTTAACCTATCTTATCTTTACCTATCTCATCTTAACCATTACCTACACCTTTACCTGAACACAACCATGACTATGAACCCTTAGGCTATGCTCATAGCCTTCACCTTACAACATTCAACCAAACATAAATTCTACCCTTAATGCCCAATCTTAAACCATTACCTATCAACAACAAATATTACCCTTGACCTTAACCCTTTACAACATTAGCCTCAATCTTAACCATTTACCAAACCTTTAAACCTAACCTTAGACTATTAGTGGTTGATTATTCCCATAGTCGACTAATGATAGTCAAGACAACAATCATTGATGGTCACCTCATAATGACCTATCAATGGTCACTTCTTGACCACTAACAGTCACTCATGACTACTAATGATCACTATGTAGTGACTACTGATGATCACATAAAATCCTACTCCTCACAAACAACACTTCCTACCCCACAAATAAATTATAAATTTCTACCTAAACCTACCTCTATGCTCCACCTACCTACTATGCCCTTCCAATTTAACTTTAACCTACCATATTCAACCACACAGCTATCAAACCCTAAAACTAGGACAACCAAACCCACAACTAATTATAATAACAAAAAAAATTCCAACTAACATTCAATTGCCCAACTTAAAAATTAAACCATATAGTGACTACCGATGATCACACTAAATAAATGAAGGATAAAACATAGAAAGTGATAGGAATAGGTATAACTAATAAGAATAATATTGGTTTCAATAGTTTCAAGAGGCTAGTGTTTGGATGGAAAATGGTAAAAGGAACAATAATCTTATGAAGCATCAATGGTTTACCCACCCCTTTCTATGTCAAAATTACACCTACCATATTCAACATGGGTAGTACCTACCTCATTCCTCAACCATCTTAGAGGAGGAAATTTAGGGACCACCACCAATCCCCATACTTTCCCTCATCCACATTGCATCTTGATTAGGTCAAATCTCCAATCCACCCTTGGTCAACTCAACACCTCACTCACCTAGTCAATTACACAATCACCCTCAGTCATCAATGTTTTCTCACAAAATGTCAAACATCAGTCACCAAAAGTTAATATGCTCAAATGATCACAAAAAGGCCCATAACAGTCTTTTTGACCTCACCCTTTTATGTCTAACACTCGATCACCAATGGTTAAGGTGATCACTAATGATCGACTCCAAGGGTCAACCCTAACCATTGACGGTTAGAATTTTTAGGTTTTCTCCTCCAACCACAAACTTCTCACACAAACTTTTCAACACATAACCACACCAAGTTCCCATCTATGGAGATCACCTTTTTCACCTACCTTGATAACCACCATGTTAACCTCACCACTAGCCATTTTAGCCTAAACTTTCACATGTTTTGTGATGACCTTACCTTGGTCCTTTTGACCAAACTAACTACATTACCAAATTGAACATTTTAAACTTATGCTACCTTGCACACACCTAACTAATTTACATCTTCATGAGAGTACTTCCTACCTTAGATACCTATGAAAACACTAACCTTATCTAGGATACTTGTGTTTAGAAGTATACCCAACCACCATGCCGAAATTCAATCATGTGGTCTAATTTCACTTGTCATTCTAGTACTAACCTTAATTTTTACCAACCATGGCAACCTAGTCATTGTGTGATCTTGTCTATTGTACTTATTCACACTTTGTGTTAATGTTTCCACTTTAGTTCCCAACCTATCACCAACTTACCCATTCATCCAAACCACACCTAACTCCATTTCACCTCATCAAATCATGGTTTGAGGGGGAACACCTCCTCCCATGCTCGAGGTAATAAAAACTTCGACCCATAATATATTTTTATCTTATAGCTTATTGATACAAACTACATAATAAAAAGGGGCAAAATGTAAACACTAGAAAACTACACATAATGGTTCTAAATGTCAAAACACCCCTAGACTACGTCAAGACCACCTAGGGACTATCCCCTAAACTTTTGACCACAAACCTGAGCCTAGTTAGCTAACTAGTTAAACCAACTCACTAAGACACCTTAACAAAACTTAACCTTTGACCCTCGATCACTAATGGTCACCCTAACCATCTATGGTTAGTCTTGACCATTGACGATCAGGGTCTCACCACCTGAGCAATCAAACTCCATTTAACTCTAATTTATTTTTTATATTTAGCTCATCTAATTCATACACGAGCCAATGCATGCAAAAGCTAAATTTGAACTACTTATTGAAATCTCTTTTTAACCTATTGTTTCACCTCTCCTTCCTATAAAAAGAGAGGAGGATGTGAAAAAGGATCTAGAATCAATCAATCATCTACATCTAGAGCCATAGCCTCTTGCATCAGCACTTCCTTTTGTAGGTGCTCTTATAGTGAACCAGTTAACTAGCAAGTGCAATAAAGATATTAAGTGATGTCACTCACCAACCAACAACCAAGTATTATTACTCTACCAAAACTTATCTAAGTTTTACCAAGATCCTTTGACCCTCTTTCAAATTAGATTTAAAATTAAACAAAAAAAATTAATTTCCAATTTCCCCCTTTTGAATTAAATCCAAAAATTAAATTATAAAAAATTTCATAATTTTAATAAAGGAAATTGAAAGGATTTCTGATCATAGAGAGGAAATTAAAAAAAATAATAACACAAAAATTTGTTTGTGGAGTTCATCAAATGTCTATGTCCCCAGGTCCACTCTATGAGTGTTTCGATCTTATTAAAACTCTTTGAGACTGATTACAAAAGAATTTCTTTGAATAAATAATTATTTATGTACCAAATATCTATATTTACAACAAAATAAACCTCCCAGTGGTTTTGCTACATTTATTTTCAAATATCTCTATCTATAATTTCCTCTATGCAAATCCACTGTGTCTCTATCAAAATTTTTGTTCCCCTTGTATAAAATAACATTTTAGCTATATCTATATTCTCAACAATAATGCTAGCTAGGCAATGAAAATTTTCCATAGGGTACTAAAAATTTCCTCGAATTGAGATTTTTCCTATTTTAATAGCATGGTGTTGGCTCTCTAGGATTACATGTATTCGGTTTTGCACTGTAATTGATCAAAACCAAAATCCCAAAATGGAGTTCAACATCAATAGCAAGATATGTGTGTAACTAAACATGGATACTGGCATAATATTAGCACCAAAGTTAACCCATACCATCATAAATGGAAATCCATTAAATAATTAAACTTCCCCACATATTAATAGGTAATTTTTTTACACCACACATAAAAATTCCATGACATATCATATTACTATGCCATATCAATGATATTGATAAACATGCAAAATGCATTATAAACAATGTTCAATGCCATATTATCAATGCCATAATATTACCATGGTGGCATATAAATACATTTATTAGAGCATATATTTTTATTTCCATTTGAATGTTTATCATTTGACACCATGTAATATCTGTTCTCCTTCAAACTATTCCCACATTGTATAATATGCATTGTAGATTTATTATAGCATATTCAAATACTACCACCAAATATAAATGCTTTATAATTATGCCACATTGGAAAATATAATAACCAAATGTTCCATGCTTTAGCACCAAGCCATGGTCTAAATGATTCCATGCACCAAAGACTACCATGCCAAATGTTAAAGATTACCATGCCATAATCTTACCCTGCCATGCAAAAATTTATCCATTGGCACAAAGATAAAGTGGATTTCCATGTAATATGTCTTGGTGGAATAAACATGTAATTAAAATGGAATTTAACCAAGTTTTTCTTACTCTAATTTTGATTAACATGGACAATGACATGTGTCCATAAAAAGATTCCTTGCTAAGAATTAATATTCATGCCAAAAGAAAAGGTATGGATTTTTCTTTATTTTTATATTCTTTTCTTTCTTTTAATTTTTTAAAAGGAATAAATATTTAATTCAATAATATATTAAAATATATTTATTAATTTTTAATAAACATATTAAAATATATAAATATTTAATTAAATATTTTAATTGAAATATAGTAAAATATATTTATTAATAAATAATAAATATATTAAAATATATATTATTGGTAACAATTTTTCAAAATTAATTATAAATGGTGTGAGTGAAGGTGTGAATTATTGGCCAGATAATACTCCACCTATATTTGCAACAATAATTAAATATTACCAATATTGATCAAAATCTTCAGTGGAAAATCCTTTGGATCATTCTTCCCCACTGAGAACGTTTGGACCCCCAAAGGTTGGATTTAATTATCAATTAGGTGAGGGATTTTCCCTCACTTTCTTTATTTCTATCCATTTTACCTTATTCGGATGCATCCCTTTCAAACCCACATCAAGATATTCTATATCACCCCTTCATGTAGTTCTAGTTTTCTTGTCAATATTAACATCTTGTAACTCATTAAGAGACTCAAGAGCAAAATCGTCAACATTAAGACCCAGAATACCCTCATCTTGATCCATGATCATAGGAGGTTCATATAATTTCAAGTTTTCCATATTAACCAATGAATAAATCTACATATAAGAAGGCAAATTCAATTAGAAAGCATTTGTACCAATCTTTTTTAAAATCTTGAAATGACCATATTTGATTGGCTTTAATTTTGTGTCTTCACCTTTCAGTCTTTCTTTGTTGATGTGAAGCCAAACTTGATCACCCACTTTGAATTAATGATCAACTCTATGTTTATCATGCCCAACCTTATATTTAGCTTGGATATTCTCCAAATATTATTAAACAACTTTTTAAATCATTTGAATCCTATGAATGTAATTTTTAGCTTATTCTACATCACTATTTCCATCCACCACTAATTTAGATTCATTTTCAAAAGATAAGTCCAAAAGAGACTTAGGCAAATAACCAAAACAAGTCTCAAAAGGAGAATTTAAATTAGAATAATTTAAAACATGGTTATAATAATGTTGTACATAATATAAATGTGCATCCCATAATTTAAGATGTTTACCACAATACCCCCTATGCAAATATACCACTGTTTGGTTGATCACTTTTGTTTGTCCATCAGTTTGTGGATGAAAGGATGTGATTTTCTTTAGCTTAATATCC
Source organism: Torreya grandis (assembly GCA_037957365.1). NCBI lineage: Eukaryota > Viridiplantae > Streptophyta > Pinopsida > Cupressales > Taxaceae > Torreya > Torreya grandis. Next base: position 2,448,863 of record JARHVA010001519.1, read on the forward strand.
ATCAAATCTAAAAATGTTGATCAAAACTCACCAACAAATCAAACATCATTATTAGAAATAATAGAAGTAGGTAACCCAAAATGGATCCAATCATTCTTGAACAATAAATGTGTAGTATCCTCACCTGTAACTTGTTTAGTACAAGGAACCAAAATACAAATTTTGATGAATCTATCCACAACCACATACATATAATCATGTTTTCTTCATGACATAGATATGCCTCCTAAAAAATCTATAGAAATGCTTTCCCAAGGATGGTTAGGAACTGAAAGAGGTGTATACAATCCTAACTTCTGATTACTTAGTTTACTTGTGGAACAAATAATGTAGCCTTTAATATATTTAGATATATTTTCTATCATATGAGGCCAATAGCAATATCTTTGTAATTGTGAAACTATTTTACCAATGCCAAAATGATTAGAGACAAGATAAGTGTTTTCTTCTATAATCATGTGAACTCTTTCATCTTGTGGAATACAAATTTTTCCAAGATGATATAACATTTCATTATGCATATGATAGTCAAATGCTTCTACTAATTTAACATTCATCAAATCTTCATAAAAATCCTTAAAATCAACATCTCTGTCATATTATTCCTTATAACTTTCAATAACAAAAGGACTATGCTGTAAAATATTAGATGCTACTAAAGGAGGTCTAGAAAGCATATATGCAACCTTATTATGTTCTCTTTTTGTACCATATAACAAGATGGAACTACTACAAAAATTTCATCCATTAGAAGTGTTGTGATTTTTGTATCTTAGATTGTGATTAAATTTATTGCAAAAGCTAATGATCTATATGGATGATTGTCTCTTTGCCCATTAAATAGTGTTTTCACTTTTTCACACTCTGCACCAAAGCATACAACTCTTTATCATAATTAAGATAATTTTTAACTACACTTGTAAAGGTTTTTGAATGAAAATACACTTATTTTTGGTTTCACATCAACATTTCCCCCATTGTATACCCACTATCATCAGTTTTTTTTTCAAAAGATTGTCATAAATTAGGAAGTGCAAGAATTTAAGTTGTACTTATCTTTTCTTTCAAGGTATTAAAATATTTTTCATGCTTTCCTTCCCATTGAAAGACCTGATTAACACTTTTTAAATCATGTAAAGGAGATGAAATATAAGAGAAGTTAGCAATTAATTTTCTCTAGAATTGGATTGCTCCAAGAAAACTCCTAACTTCTATTGCATTATTAGGCCTTGGCCAATTTACTATGGCTAAAACTTTTGTAGGGTTCATTTTTAATGAGCCATTCCCTACAACATAGCCTAAATAAATCAAAGATGTTTTTACAAAATTGCATTTTGACATCTTTAGAAATAGTTTCTTCTTTTGCAAAGTATTTAAAACTTTCCTTATGTGTTTAAGATGATCTTCCCATGTGTTACTAAGCATTAAAATGTCATCCAAGTACAATATTAAAAAATCATAAAGAAATGGTCTTAACACATCATTCATAACCTACATAAATGTGGAAGGTGCATTACAAATCCCAAAAGACATAACAAGCCACTCAAAAAGACCTTGTTTAGTTTTGAAAGTAGTTTTCCAACTATCACCATCACTTATTCTTATTTAGTGATAACCACTTCTCAAATCTAACGTAGTAAAATACTTTGAATTTTTTAATTGATCTAAAAAATCATCAATATGAGGAAGAGGGTAGTTATTTTTAACCATGATTTTATTTAAAGCTCAAAAATTCATGCACATCTACCATGTACTATCTTTCTTTGGTACTAAGATAATAGGTAAACCACATGGAGAGGTAGTTGGCTAAATGAATCCTTTATCAAGTAACTCCATCACTTGCTTCTTTATTTCTTCATTCTCTACTTTTGATAGACTATACATGTCAATGTTAGGGAGAGAGGTATCCTAATGTAATTGAATCTCATGTTGGATTTCCCTCTTACGAGGTAAACCTTGTAGTTCTTGAAAAACACCATTGTAGTTAGAATAATCATTTCTATATAAAATTGATGTTTAGGATCACAAAAATCTAAGGCCTTGGATTTTTCACTATTCTTGGCTTTCACAATTATGAGAACAAAATTTTTACTTGAGTTTACAAGTCTTTTCATTTGTCCTATAGAGATAAGAGTCAAATTGGTTTTGACACGATGGGCTATTACTATGTATTCAATCCCATCCCTTACCAACATATATTTTAATTCTTCTCTATAAAATATTGCCTTTCTATCATATAAGTAAGGACTTCCCAAAATAACTCCACAAATATCCAAAGGAACTACATCTAGCTCTACTTCATCAGTGAATTTAGAAGTAAGAGCAAAACTTAAAGTGTAAGTTTTTTTGACCTGAAATTTTGCATCATCACACACCCATCCTAAAGGATACAATTTTGGATGTGGTTTAGTTTTGAGTCCTAACTTATTATCAACCTCTTCAGAAATAAGATTAGCTTGTGATCCACTATCTAAAAGAGTATCTATTTTAGTATGCTTAGATATGACTCTTATGTGGAAAATATCATTCTTTTTTTTCAAAATTTTTAGATTTAGTTTTATAAGATGAAGAAATAACATAATTTTTAAGGTTAGAAGAGGAAGAATTTAAACCTTGCAAACCCATAGCAGTCTATTTTGTTTCATCACCATAATCTGATCCTAGATCCTATTGGATTACAACATTAACCTTATTTTCCTTTTTATTCCAGAACCTCTTTGGCTTGAGTTCTGGATGGAGTTTTCAACACTTAGCCTCATCATTATTCTTCTTGCAATGATTTTAGAAAGGTTTTTCTTATTTATTGATAGTGTAAGTAGACTTACCCTTACCCTTTCCTTTACATTTTCCTTTATTTTCAACTGACTTGTGAGATTTATTTCCATATCCTTCCTTGGTCATCTTACCCCTGGCTTCCATGTGGGTAGCTTGCACATAGACTTCATCAAAGGTAGAAGGACTAAACATGAAAATAGTATGTCTCAAATAACTATGCAAACCTCTAATATACTTTAACAATGTTTCTAAACTATACAAAAGAATGCCCAACATTAATGCCTTCTTTCTAGACTCCTGAGTATAATCGTACACACTCTAAACTTTATTATATTTCAAAGTTTGCCAATATATATTAGCTTGTTGTATATAACCCAAAGGATAAAATTGCTTTCTTAGTTCAGAAACAAAATTATTCTAGGAAGAAATTACCTTACCATGTTACTTGAGATTTTCTTGAATCTTACTCTCCCACCAGATGAGTGTTATGCCACTCATACAGAGAGTAGCCAACTAAATCTTGGCTTTCTCATTGAGAATATTTTGAATCCTATAATATATCTCAATCTATTTGACCCACTTATCTAATTTCTCTACCCTAAGCTCACCATTATAAACTATAAAATCAAATTTAACATCTAATTTCAAATGTGGGATAGTTTTACCATTTGTAAAAGAGGAGGCATTTTTATAAGATGAAGGTGAAAGAGGAATTTATTCTCTTTCAACTTGATCTCTCTTTGATTCTTTCCCATTTTTATGATCCTCATACATTTCTTCAACAATATTTTTCATGTTGAGGAAGACACATTTAAATTCTGTCTCAGACATGTCTGCTCCCATATTTGACTGCTGGCTTACACATCTTGCACCGATTTTAAGATCAAACTTTTCAAGTTTCCCTTCACCACACTTGATCAAGACCTGACTAACATATAATACTATTAAAATTACCATATAATGTATTAAATAGCCTTGATTATAGGATCTAATACCAAACTAATCTAGAAATCCAAGTTATAAAAACCTTTATAATCTGCTAGATTGGATTTAAAATTAAATGAAAAAATTTAATTTCCAATTTCCCCTTTTTAAATAAATCTAAAAATTAAATTATAAAAACTTTCATAATTTTAATAAAATAAATTAAAAATATTTATGATCATAGAGAGAAAATTAAAAAAATAATAGCATAGAAATTTGTTTATGGGGTTCATCAAATGGCTACATCTTTGGGTCCACTCTATGAGTGTTTTGATCTTATTAAAACTCTTTGAGACTGATTGCAAAAAAATATCTTTGAGTAAATAATTATTTTTTTACTAGATATCTATTTGTGTAACAAAATAAACCTCGCAGAGGTTCTACTACCTCTGTATTCAAATATCTCTATTTGTAGTTTTATCTGTGTAAATCTACTTCTTCTCTACCAAAATTTTTGTTACCTTTATGTAAAATAACTTTGTAGTTATATCTATATTCTCAACAATAATGTTGGTTAGGCAATAACAAATTTCCCCAAGATACTAACAATTTACCCAAATTGAGATTTTTCCTATTTTGATAGCATGGTGTTGGCTCTCTGGGATTACTTGTATTCGGTTTTGCTCTAAAATTGATCAAAACCAAAATACCAAAATGGAGTTCAACATCATTGGTAGACTATGCGTGTAACTTAGCATGGATATTATCATAAGATTGGCACCAAAATTGATCCACACCATCATAAATTACAATATGTTAAATAATTATACTTCCCCTCATATTAATAGACAATTTGTTTGCACCAAACATAAAGATTCCATGGCGTATCGTATTACCATGCCATATCAACACTATTGATAAACATGTAAAATGCATTGTAACCAATGTTCAATGTCATATTATCAATGCCATAATATTACCATGGTGGTATATAAATGCGTTAACTAGCACATATATTTCTATTGCCATTTGAATGCTTATCATCTAACACCATGCAATATATATTCTCCTTCATGTTTTTCCCACCTTGTAGAATATGCATTGTATATTTATTATAGCATATTCAAATGCTTCCACCAAGAATAAAATCTTTTTAATTATGCCACACTAGAAAATATAATAACCAAACATTCCGTGCTTCAGTGCCAAGCCATGTTCCAAACATTGCCATGCACCAAACACTACCATGCCATAATCTTACCCTACCATGCAAAAATATATCCATTAGCATAATGATAAACTGGATTTCCATGTAATATGTCTTGGTGGAATAAACAGGTAATTAAAATGGAATTTAACCAAAGCTTTTCTTATTCCTCCAATTTTGATTAACATAGACAATGACATGTGTCCATAAAAAGATTCCTTGCTAAAAATTAATATTCATGCCAAAAGCAAAGGTATGGATTTATCTTTATTTTTATTTTATTTTCTTTCTTTTAATTTTTTAAAAGGAATAAATATTTAATTAAATAATATATTAAAATATATTTATTAATTTTTAATAAACATATTAAAATATATAAATATTTAATTAAATATTTTAATATAACTATATTAAAATATATTTATTAATAAATAATAAATATATTAAAATATAAATTATTGATTTTTTTTTTGAAAATTAATTATAAATATTGTGAGCGGAGGTTTGGTATTATTGGCCAGATAATGTCCCGCCTACATTCACAAAAATAATTAAATATTATCAATATTGATCAAAATCTTTAGTGGAAAATTCTCCAGATCATTTACCAATATCCTTTGACCTTCCTTTAGATCAATAAGATAAGTATCTATTTTCACTAACTAGTTACTTTGTTACTATTTAGTGACCAACCTAACCCAAATCCACTTTCTAGTTTTCCATTCTACAAACTTTCCATATTAATTCTTTGAACTAGACCAAAACCACAATAACCTCTAATGGTCAACTTGATCACTGATAATCTATCCATAACCACTGATTATTACTCTAACTACTGATGATCACCCTAACCATTGATGGTCACTATGTGACAGACAAAAGAATAAATTATTATCACCTACCAGACTTCAACCAAATCCTAATTTTAGACCCTTTACCTGACCACAAAAACCTACCCTATTTTTTGGATCACCCCTGATTCATTTGGCATTAATATCAATCTACTTATTTCTATAATTACTCAAATTCATATATTCATTTATCAAGAACTTTTTGTATTTCATTTAAGTATCTTTTATTATTTATACAAGTAATTTATCTTTCATTTTCACATCTTGATTGTTTAAAAGAATGGATTGATAGCCTCCAAGGGAGCCCATGCTTCTTGGGTCTAGATTCATAGGCAATCCACCCTACTATGTGTGAGATAAGAATTTGACTTAAGAGAGGATGGTTAGTATTGTTTTAGTTTCAAAATGAAAACAAAATTAGAAAAAACACTAACTAGCATAAAATCTCTATGCCTAGACACTAGGGAGAGCTTAGTTAACAAACATGAATAAAACACACAACTAAAATACAAAAAAAACCTTCTTTTACCTTCTTTGGATGCTCCAAAATACTTGTTGTAGTGGTTTGCTAAGTTTTTGTTCATGAAGTCTTCATCAAAGGAGGCTTGGCTATATCCTCTTCTCCTTGGCACCTTGTGGCTTTAGCTTGGCTTGGCTTGGAATTAATTTGGTATGGTAACACTAATTGTAATGGCTTTTAGAATCATTTGTGCATTATAAATTTGCACCAAAATAACTTAGAAATGATATTCATGGCCTCTCTAATTATAGATTTTGAAAAATAGCTAGAATCAATATGAATCATCCATCTCAATATTGAGATGTGTGGCTAAGGATTAATCTAATTATGTAATAAAAATTGATAAATAGAATCATCAATATATGGGATAAAGGAGAAATTAAGAGGCATGGAAGGCATTGATGAGGCATGGGATACATGAATATTGATATTTATGACATTTATAGCCTAGGGATGTCTTCCCAAGAAATGAGGTCACATGATGATGTAGATATTAAATATTCTTTTTTAAAAATAAGTATTCAATAAATTTTCATAGAATTTTTAATTAGGCTCTAATTTGGTTTAACTAGCTCTTAAGCATGATTAATAACTTTGTGCACAAATTACTTAAATTGATTTGAATGCCTTGTTATTGGTCCAAAATTTGACTAGATTGAAATTAGAAGGTGATGTCAGATGTGTTAGAATTGTTATCCCATGTAGGATGTTGCCAACATCAAATAACAAAAGCACATGTCTTGTGCAAAATATTTGACAAAAAGAGCAATCTAGAGTACCCAAGTATAAAATTGGCATTTTGACTCAGAATGATTTGATCAAAATTAGTTAGCCCATAAATTGCATTACCCCATTTAGGGATACCCTAGCCAAAAATGGAACTTGAATATGTCAGATTCAAATATTTTAATGTGTTTTTGTATTTTTAAGCCAAATTGTGTGCTTTAGGTGGAAATTGATCAAAAGCCTGATTAGAGGTTATCAGTGGCTAGATTTAGGTGGCTACATTTTACCCCTATTTGGGAAGCCATTGAAAGTTATCAGCACAATAATATCTTCTCAAAGAATGAAAAGGTCCTTCATGCCTAAAATTGAAATGATGATAAACCAACTGTATGATTCCCCCTTAAGGGAATGGTTGACATAAGTAGGTCAGCAAACGGTTCCTCAAAAAGAAAGAAGTGAAATGAGGGGACAAAAGAAAGGAAAGATAATGGGATGAAAACATAATAATATTTAAAAAGTAGTCAAAATCATTGAGAATGTAAGTAGGATGGTGTACAATGGTTTTCTCAAGGGTGTTTATAAGCATTGTAATCTGATAGTGGCAACATGGTATGATAACACAATGATTTACCCAAAGGAAGTTATAATCATTGATAAGATGGAGTTGCTCTAGTTAAGATAGACAAACAAGATAATAACATGTCATTGTATGGGTAGAAAATATAAAGTGGTGATAACACAATGATTTGCCCAAAGGTGGTTATAATCATTGAAAAATGCAAGTGGAATGATATGTAATGTTTTACCCATAGGCAATTATAATCATTAGACCCCAATTATGGGAAACATGATTGATTGGTTGATTGACGAGGGTAAATTAACACATATGATAATGATGAATTGAAACAACCTACTAGTAGGGAGATGCTCATCTGAACTAATAAAGGTTGAAATTATTTCATAGGTAATTACTCTATTTGGGATATGATTGGTATTAAATCAGGATGTCGATGCTGAAGAGATGCTACAATTGATGAATAGACTTCTTAAAGCTGAGGTTTGTTATAGCACATGTCATTAGACATCATGGTATAATATCATGAGGACTTGGCCAAAATATGTATAAGGATTGACTCCTAAAATCCAATATGCAAATATAAAATAATGCACCAATGATAAAAACCATAATGATAATGTAAACATATGAATATAGATGGATTCAAGTATATGTGTAGGCAAAGAATCACCTAATGAAAACACATAAACTAAATTAAGAAAACAATTCTAAAATCAAACAAAGATACAAACAAATAATAAAAAATAAGTAGAGATAAACAAACAAATAATGTAAACAACATAATAAGAAACATACAAACATTGTCCCTAGAAAATAGGTGATAAATTAACAAATGAACAAAATAGGGGAATAAAAGAAATGGAAGGCAGTGGTCAAATTGTCTCCATATGCACTAGGCAAGTGGATGTTTCCTACATAGTTCTATGGATGTAATATCCAATAAAAAAACTTTAAGTGAATTGTAGTTCTCCTAAGGAATGGGAAGAATGTGATAACTGATGAAAATAAACAAAATGGATGTGATCGAAGAATATGAATGGTCTTACAAAATTTCAAGTTCATGAGAGAAAAGACCAAAAAGGATGGGGAAACTAAGTGACAAGTGGTTTGCTTACAACTTAGTAAGGGTTCCCAGAATCCTTAGGGCAAAAAAATAGTCAATGTTTTTAATTTTTTCTAACAATTTTACAAATGTTTTTGGAAATTTTTGAAGTATCTCAACTCGATCAAGAATGATGAGACACTAAATGGTGTAAGATCACAAAATAGTGAGAGTGTTCAAACTTAAGTTGCTCACAAAATGGTGAGAGCATGGTAGAAAGGGTGATTGAGCTGACCTCAAAAAGTATCGATTACTACCTACATAGTTCTAGAGTAGGACCTTAAGTCACTATAGTTCTACCCTATAGTAGAGGAATTTGACTAGTATATCAGTCAATTCAAACAAAATAGGCACAACTAGTAAAATGACATAGTATAACATATGAAGTGGTAAGTTGGTACATCAAGTCTCAATAAAAAATATTTCCCCTAGTTTGCCCATAGACAGTTATAACTAGGACACAATGGCATGGATCAATGATACTAATTTGCCCAAAGGTAATTATAATTAGTATCAAGACTAGTGATAAGAAAGGAATAAAAAATTAAGGATGCAATTGCCAAAACTTTTATCATACTACTTTAAAATATGATCTCTATCTGAAGTACTTGAAATAACTAATGAAATTGATCAAATTCTTTGGTGCTAAAAATGTGTAATGAATGGAAAAAACTAAGGTCAAATGGGTTGGGTGGATGGGATTTAGAATATCTTTGGTTGATATTACAAGATGGTAAAGCAGATGGAATGGGCTAAAATGAATGATGAGCATGATATTTATACATAGAATAATAGTGATAAAATGGTAACACATGAAATGATCCTTATAGACAATACACCTTAGCACTCAATAATAGTACCACTTGAAGTGAATAATATTTATTGGATCAAGAAGTTCATCTCTATTTGGTGTGGTGAGAATGTATGCTCAATCCATAATCTATAATAATGATGAAAGGTCTTATCCAATTTAGTTTGAATTTATCTTTATGCTTCTTCTTAATTATGGTATTCTTTTGGTTTTCTTTAATAACAAGATCACAAGGTTTAAATGTTCTATACTTGACACGTCAATTGTAGTGGCCTTTGATTTAGTTTTGATATGCCTAAATATTTTTGAGCATAGCTATGCATTTTTCATCAAGTAGGTCTATTTCTTATAGGTGAGCTACTTGATAGTCATGATCTTCTAGGATATGTTTGAAAGATATATGTAGTGAAGGCAACTTGACCTCAATGGGAAAGATGTCTTATGTCCCATAAAAAAGTGAATATGGAGTGGCTCCTATGGGGGTAAAGTGATTGTTAAGATATGCCCAAAGGTAATGGAATATATATAGGTGCCAATCATGGTTAGCATCATTGATAATCATTTTGAGAATATTGACAATGGGTTTGTTTGATGCTTCATCCTAGACATTACCTTGAGGGTAATATGCTATAGAAAAATGTTATGTGATGTTATATTTAATACATAGTTGGTATGCATCCTTGTTCTTAAATGATCCTCCATTATCAGATATAATGTTAGAGGAGATACCATAGCAACAAATGAGATGGTTGAAGATAAATTTGGAAATTTTCTGTCCAGTTATGTAAGTGAGGGGTATAGCTTCAACCTACTTAGTGAAATACTTAGTGGTGGTAAAGATATGTTTATGGACATCATATGAAGTGGGGTTGATCTTTCTAATGAGGTCGAGTCCCCATGTAACAAATGGCCATAGTGTTAACATCAATTTCAGAGTTTGTGTTGAGGCATGAATCAGATTGGTATGTCATTGATATTTGTCACACTTATTTACATATACAGCTACATCTACATCCATCATGAACCAATAATAACCAGTACAAAAGAATTTTTTATATAGGACTACCCCACTAGAATGAGCACCATATACCCCTTAGTTAACTTCTCTTAATGCTATCATAGACTCTATCAAAGTTAAAAAATGAAGTAGAGTTCCATCAAAACTATGATGGTAATGGGTGGATATAAGTAGAGTATAATGAGTGGAATGATGAATAAAGGCTTTAGTTTGTTTTCGAGATAGGTTAAGTGGTATAATTTGGTCATGAAGGTAGTTGTAAAGATCTGAGTAATAGATAGAATTATGACCAATAATATCACAAATCTTTGCAATGGTTGAAGGTTCATGAGCTGGTGCGACCAAATTTTTGATGAGGAACGAATACTCTCTCGATTTGTCTATTTATCAAATTAGAGATTTGTTAGTAGCCATGTCATCTGTAGTTATATTATTATCCCTTGGTATATGCTCAAACTGAATGTTTGTAATTTATTTCCTAAGAGTGTTGACCATAGCCTTATATGGAACTAACTTATCATCTTTAGAACCATAGCTTGATTGATGATTAATTGAGAATCACCATAAACTTGAAGATGAGATATGTTCCATTATACTGCATATCGAAGTCTTGTGACAAATGCTTCATACTCAACCATGTTGTTTGTATAAATAAAATTGATTTTGAATGATTTAGGGATTAGATCCCCCTATGGTGTAATAAATAAGAGGCATGCCCTTGATCCATGTGTAGTAAGTAAACCATCAAAATATAGCTTCTAGTGCTGCTCCTCAAGAGGTGTGTCAATGATAGCCACTATGGATTCACTAGGAAAATAAAATATGACTGGTTTTGTGTCTGTAAGGGTTACTTCAACAAGTTGATCTATAAAGACCTATCCTTTGATTGCTTTTTAATTGACATACTCTATGTCAAACACACTAAGAAGAATGATCTATTTAGCCATTCTACCTTATAAAGTTATTTTAGATAGTAGAACTTGAGTAGATATACTTTTGAAATGACCATGGCCTTATTGTTCAATATGTAATGGTGTAGTTTTTAAGCTATAAAGACCATAGCTAGATAATATTTTTTAATAGGTGCATAGTTGTGTTCATATGTGACAAAGGTAAGGCTTAAGTATTAAACTAAATGCTCTTTTCCATTATTATCATGTTGAGCTAAAAGTTCTTGCAAGTCATTATCAATAACTAATAGATACAAAAAGAATAGATTTTTTGGCATAGGAGTCAACAAAATAAATGGATTAACTAAATAGTCCTTAAGTTGTTAAAAATTTGTTTGGTAGTGGTCATCCTAGTGAAATGCAACTCCCTTATATAGAAGATATGTAAATAGATGACACTTTCCTATTAGATAAGAGATGAAGCATCAGATTGACTGGATCTTACCCTACAAACTATAGAGTTACTTCAAATTAGCTGGTGGGAGCATCTTGATTATAGCAGGGACTTTGGTTGGATTGAATTCAATGCCCCTATGAGACATAATGAAGCCATGTAACTTTGTTGAGGTTACTAAAAACACACATTTATTTGAATTGAGTCTAAATTTGTACTCTTAAAATATTTCAAATATCCTACATAGCACTGTTGGATGGTCAGCCCTGGTTTTGGTTTTTTATAATATGTCATCGACATAGTCTTCAAAAATATCATGCATCATATCATGGAATATGATAGTCATGGCCCTTTGATATGTGTTGGTTTAATATTTTATCGATCAACATACTGATAAAAAAATAGGTCTGATCAACCAAAGTAGGAAGATTAATCATCCAAATGTGTAGGTTTACCACATCAAGAGACTGATCTCTCCTCTCATCAATGGGAGGTTCCTTATAGATAGGCTATATATATATATATATATATATATATATATATATATATATATATATATATATATAAATATAAAATAATACTCAAGGGTAGGACAAACCATCCATCTCTCTTTCTTTAGAGATGATGTGTGTGGATCAAAGGAGAGACTCAAGGAAAATGACATAAAGCACTCCTATTCTTTCAGAATTACTATTCAGCAAGCCACAAGAATACTCCAGGTAGTAATAACAAAATGTAACAAAGGATGTAATAACTAGAAAATTGAGATGCAGCACAAAGTCTACACTTGAATTGCTCAAGAGTAAGACATGAAGGACAATGAGGGAACAAAGTCGCCCCAAGGTCCTTTACATAGAAATGAAAAGAAAACACACTAAAGGGAATTATGGGGGCACAAAGTCTCTCCATAGTTGACTCTTTAGGACACCTTCTTGACTGCTATCACCAATTTTGCTTGTTGAATTAAAGGAACAAAAGATATATTGAAGAAAAAGACATAAGAATAGTTTCATCAACAATAAAGATATTACAGCACAAAGTCTAAAAAGCCACTTGCTTTCTTATTCCAATAACAAAATATGATAAACAAATTGAGCTGAAAGTCTCAGAAGTGTCTTTTAATTTGGGTAGAGTTTTGTTTTGATTGTCAAAAAGAGATCCTTTTACAATAGAAGAGAGTCCCTTATATAGCCATTTCAAGAAGGACTTGGGAATAATAACACATCATGTTGCATTAGAATCTATTAAGAAGACAGGCTAGAACTTAGGGGCATTTACCCATTTGATTTTATCAATGCAGAGAAATAAGTCACGCTATTGAAATTTTATAAATTTCAATGTCCACTTGGTGATTTGATCCTACCTTCATCATTCCTCCTTTTCTAGTTAATTGAATCAAGTCTTGGATTCAATTTATTGTTTTGTTCCTTCTTCACTTTTTGCTAGCTTTGGCTTTAAATCCTGTGAATGCATTCAAGTCTGTAGATTCAAAGGATCAATAGTTAATTCATTGTCTTAAATTTGACGTCTTCAAGCGCGTCACCCCTTGGTCCTTCTTTGGCTTTTCTATTTGGCACTTTCCTAGATTGAACTTGCCCTTTCAAGCCTTAATAAATGATCCACTTTAGGTTGAGAAGATCCCCTCACAAACTTATCTACCCTTTGAGTGGTCTTTGAATGGCCTTCGGGATTCTTCAGTTGACCCTTCAGCTTCAAGGAAGTATTCTTCAAATTGGCAGCTGAGAGTCCCCTATACGGGAACCTGCCCTTTAGGGTCCTTCGGCGGCCTTTCGCAAATTCCCATGGACAATTCCCATGGGTATTTTCCCTAGGATTTTCCTTGAGTAAATTCCTGCAGACAATACCTACGAATAAATTCCTGTAGATAAATTATCCGTAGAAATTTCCCACAGACAAAAAGTCCACAAAAATTGTTCCATTTGTCATATACGTGAATTCCTTTGGGATTTACTCCCATGACTTCTCAGAATTCTTTTAGACTTTTTTTCTGAAGGAATTCCTTTGGACAAAAAGTTTGAAGGAATTATGCCTTAGACTTGCCTTTGTCTTTTTGAAAATGACCCTTCCAAAGGGTATTTTTGTTGACCAAGTGCCCTCCATAAGGGCACTTGTCCTTCGAGAGGCTCTTTGAAATTTTACATTGGATCACTCCTTTGAAACAAGTTGTTGAACCACTCTATTGAACCAAGGTGTTGAACCTCTTCATTGAACCAAACATTGAACTAAGCTGATGAACCAAGTTGATGAACTACTCCATTAAATGAACCAAGTCGATGAACTGCTCCATTAAATGAACCACAAGACATTGAACCTCTTCATTTGAACCAAGGCTTTGAACCTCTTCGTTGAACCAAGGATTTGAACCTCTTTGTTGAACCAAGGCTTTGAACCTCTTCATTAAACCAAGGATTTGAACTTTAATGGTTCAAGCCAATGGTTCATTTGATTGAACTGAAGTGAAGAACTAACCATTGAACTAAAATATGATGAACCAACCATTGAACCAAGTTTTAGTTCAATGGTTCAAACAAAGCCTTAAACTGACTAGTGAACCATTTGATGTTGAACCAAAAGATGAACCAAATGCATTGAACCTACTGCTGATCCTTGCCGATGGAGATTTTTTTTTGAACCAAGGCACTATAACAATCTCAAAAATGACCAAGTGTTAGAAACTGATTCTTTTGATTGAAATCACCTATAGAAGCCTTTGAACCTATAGAAATAAACCTACCTACAGAGTTCATAGAAACCAAGTCCGTAGTTTTCTCTAACCTTGAAAGAGTCCATAGATTTCAACCTGTAAAGCCCATTGAAGTTGGCCTATAGAGTCCATAGATTTTTCTCTTCCTACTGAGTCTGTAGATTTTCTCTTCCTGTAGAGTCAGTAGATTTTCTCTTCCTGTAGAGTCCATAGATTTAAGCCTATAGAGTCCATAGATTTAAGCCTGTAGAGTCCATAGATTTAAGCTTGTAGAGTCTATAGATTTTTGAAAAGCTTGAAAAATGAGGAATTTGAATGCCCAAGACAAATTTTGAAAAGGGAAGAGACAATTTTGTTCTGTAGGACCAAAATAGTTCAAATGTTGTTCCAAAAATGAGTGATATTTTTGGGGGACAACAATATGTATCTCTAGAATTCTTAAGACTAAATGGTATTACTTGATACAAAATGTTCCCCATGGAGTTGTGAATGTTGTTTTATGTTGGTCTTTTGGGGCTATTCTGATCTGGGTGTATCCTAAAAATCCATTCATGAGTGAAATCATTTCATAACCTATAGTGAAGTTGATGATCATATCAATATTAGGAAACATATTTAGGATAAGCTTTTTTTATGTCTTAGAAATTAATATAGATTCAGATTCCTTCAAACTTTTTGTTAACAAGCACAACATTAGATATCCCTGAGTAGTCAGTGGATAAGATATATCCTACTTCTAAGATTTTTTCCAACCCTTTCTTTACCAAGATAAAAATATGAGGATGCATCTTACATAGCTTTTGCTTCATTAGTTTAGCATCAAGGTTGACCACAAGGTGGTGTAGAACCAAGGTGAGGTCCAAACCTGATATATCAGAATAATTCCATGCAAAGATATCTGCAAATCCTCTCAATAGAGTTGTAAAGACTTCACATTCATCCTCAGTGAGGGATATACCTAATTTTATCCATTTTAGGTCTGACAGAGTCCCAATGTTTACCTCTATTATATCTTTGACTAGAAGGGTCAAACCATCTTCTAGGATAGTAGGCAAAGACTTGAACTATTGGACTATATTAGGGTCCTCTGTTAGGACTTACTCTTCAACATCTCCTAGGCATAATGAATCTGAGTCCCCTAATGGGAGATCTAGCCATGTGACAAAAATAGTTGGAAATTCTTCAATAATTTGATCAAATACTTATTATTACATAAAACTAAACTCAAATTCATAGGCAAATTCATCATTAGTGTCTCCTAGTTTAAACTTAAAGAAGAATGAACACCCCAATCTAATAGCACCTGAAATAGGTTTTCACCACTAGACTAGCCTTTATCTTTACTTTTTCCCTGGTCAGAAAGTGCCTCAAAGAGGTTTTCACTATGGGACCTCAATGTTTTATTTATTTGTTTTTGGCTAAGGGTGTTCACCCGCTCTCCAAAATAAGCTTTGAAATCCAATGTAATTGAGAATCTTGATTTATGATCTTCCAATGAAATGTTGTCACTAAGGCCTAGAAAATCATAAAATTCCTTATTGTTATGAAACTAATCAATTGAAAAATTGAATTCTTGTTGGTCCCAATATATCAATTGGGGATAGTATAATGGTAATGGGCAGTGATGAATGATTGGGGTAAGGGTACAAATGACATCATTACCAAATATGTTAGTCTCAGCTAGGGCATCAAAGGTGAGGCTATGATTAGACTCTGCTTCATTATTGACATCATCATCACTAGTCACCAGTGATAAAACTCAAATAAGATATGTGGGATCACCCTCAGGTGGTTTAAATCCAATTCTATAAGGTTGTTTTACTTAGTCATTGAAATTATCTCAATGGTTCCTTGTTGATTTAGTTTGAGGCCTCTTCCTTCATAATCTTGATTCTCCATGATCCTATTAGGAATAGGATACTTTGTAATTTTATAACAATTATCTTGGTTATCATTATACAACCATGATTCATCCCCTTTAAGAGGGTCTGGTTATAGGCTAGATGTTGGTACAAACACGATAGGCCCCTTATCTTTGTTCTTTTATTGCCAATGCATGTGTGGGGTATTTTCAGGTCATCTAAAGGTCTTTAGATTCTAAGGAAGATTGGAAATATGGAAGGTATCATGGGTCATTTATTCCCCTAGGCTATTATCTAAAATGGTGAAATGATTGTAAGCTTTAGGAGGTGGCATGTGAGAAAGGGAAATTAAGGTATTAGGATTCAATTATCCTATGGAGGATCAATAAGCATGGGATTTCCTTTATCCTGCTTGAAACTTAGATTCATGCCGTATTGGTAATTGTAGCTTTAAAACTCAGCCTCAAGATGTTTTTAATGTTCATATGGGTGTGAATCTTCTATAATATTCACTTCCATACCTAAGTGAGAGAACTTGATATATTGGTGCAACATTGATGAGACTACACAAATTTCATGTAACCAAGGCCTTCTTAGAAGTATATTATATGATAACTCAAGATCAAGTACATGGCAAATTGTATCATGGGTCAAAGGCCTAATGATAACTGGTAAACTAATGGTGCCTTGTGAGTCTCTCTCCTAATTATCATAGACTTTTATAGTTATTATTTCTATCTAGAAATCTACCATTATGTACCCAAGAAGCTTGATGAGCTTTAGAGACACTATGTTGAGACCTGATCCATTGTTTATAAGGACACATTTTAGTTTATGTCACTTTATATAAAATTCTATGTATAATGGATTATTATGGAGTGGGCCAAGGGAAGACATATCACCTTGGTTGAATGTGACTTGTTGGGCTGGAGCTAGGTGTCCAACCAAAGCTTGAAATTTATCTAGGGATATGTCATTAGCAATAGTGGATTGGGTTAAAAACTCATTCAAAATGTTCTTATGGATTTTTGATGTTCACATCAAATCTAAAATATAAATTTATGTTGGTGTCTTTTGAAATTGTTCCATAATATCAAATTTTTTGTCTTGGTTAATGGTGAACAGTTTATTTTGAGGCTAAATGGTTGGTTGGATAACAAGCAAAGTGGAAGATGGTTGTGGGATTGGGATAGTAATATTTTACCTTTGAGTTATGATTGCATAATCAGGATTAGATGTTGGGCCATAATTGATAAAAAAAATTATGGAATGGTGTGGCACTAGATAGGACAAGTCTTAGTTGTTAATGCACTTATATGTGGTCATGTGGCAAGGGTGAGTTATCGGTATAAGGTCCAAAAGTGGAAGTCCTAATTTTTTGGTTCACCTATGTACCATCCCAAGTCACAAAAGGATTATCCATATAATTTGGTTGAGTGTTATTATTTATTAATAATCTATATTGATTAGTGCTCAATCTAAGATTAATGGAGATGGTATTAATGCTACCCCATACAATATAACCTACAACCCTATTTTAGTCATGTGCAACTACATGGTAGATTTGTTGGTTGTTGCCATTCTAACCTTAGTTTTGTCTATTGTTCTTATGTTTTGGGTTCTATTATTTATTTTATTGGTTTTGCCTTTGATTTTGATATTGTATTTTGTTGTTACACCAACCAATGTTGTTTTTATTGATTATTATGCTGATGTTATGTGTTATGTTGGGGAAAGGGGTTTTGATAAATCCTAAGAGTTTGATTGGAGGTGAAATCACAATTATCTAATGTTATATCCCCATTATCCAACATATTCTCAATCAAATGCTTGATTTGCACACATCTTTGTAGATTATGCCCATTAACCTGATGATATTCACAGAATTCATTTTCATGGTACCAATCAAGATAAGGAATGTCTTATGGATAATACTTTGGTATAGGCCAACTAATTAGATTTATAGTGGAAAGTTTATAAAATATAAACTCAATAGTCTCTCCTAGGTCACTAAAGATATGATGTATAGGCATAGTTATCCTTAGATGAGGGGTTTGTAATGGTAAAGGTTACTGTATTTGTTGCATAGGTCTAGGTTGTTGTGCTTGTAGTATTGGTTGGAGAGGTTGTTAGGTGGGAGTAATATAAAAAGGAAGTGTAGATGATTTTTGCACTATTTGGACATGATGTGACTCATTTATTCTGTTACTCATAACATTCCTATTATGATTGAATTGCTTTGGCCTATATTGGTTATTGGCCTATGCTGGTTGTGATTCTTGTGCTTGGATTGGATGTTAGTTTTGGATAATTCCTTGATTGGTACCTTGATTTTTATTAATTTATGTAATCTTGATGATCCATTTATTAATAATGGCTAGCTCAATCAATAGGCCTTTGTCAATAATCTATTTGAAATTATGTGCACATTGTAGTTTTAGATGATAAGTTATCTCACTATGAAATTTTTTAGTAAACACAACAACTAATTATTTATTTAGTAAACTATGGGTGAATCAACTTGTAAGGGCTCTCCATCAATTTAGATAACTTGAAAAAGTCTCATTAGCCTTTTGTTTTGCTTATGTTAAGTCAACCAATGAAATTTCATGTTTGATATTATAGGAAAAGTATTGCACAAACTTATCAAAAAGATCATCAAAATATTTTACTAAATTTTTTGGGAAACTTTAAGAACCATTCAAAGGCTTGTCTAGTTAAGATATTTGAAAACAAAAACAAAAGGTATATATTGATATATGTCATTGGTTGACATGTGATAAATAACTTAGTTAAATGGGCTTTAGGTTCACCCTTCCTTTTGTATTTTTTAAATTTTAGTGGTTTATATCTTAGAGAAAATGGTATCTACAAGTACTAAATGTTGAATGGATAAGAACACACATCATCCAACTTAAACTTTTTAATCTATTTCCTATCCTGAATGGTAGCAATTGAATCCTTCATCTATTGCAATTCTTGGGATAGGAAACTAGAAGGAACATTGGTTTGAGGGAGAACATTAGTTTGGGTAGATGGTTGGGAAGTCAAAATTGGGAAAATTTGACTAGGTTATGGTGGACATATCTATTGGGGTATATTGGTTTGGTTGAGAAATAGACCAAGTATATGCATACATGGAATAGGATGTACTTGAAATTGCACATTTAGTTGTGTGATATTTTGATTTGGGTTAGCTATGAAGGTTTGTCTTGGAGGATTTTGTGGTTGGGATGGAGGGATATAACTATACTATTCCTATTATGGTTGAAAAGGGACATAGTGCCAACTAATTGAACCTTATTGTTGAGCGGGAATTTGTGAAACAAGACCTTGTCTCTAAACTTATGGCACATTTTGAATCAATTTTTGTCTAGTAAGTACTTGAGAAACATGGGATCCTCATTGTTGCATGAATATTTTTTGGGAAGTGACTACCTATTAAAGATTTAGCATCTGTCACTAACCAATATTTACACGTTGTTGGCTAGTCATCATTTGGTTTTGGATTAGTACACTAGTTTGTGATTGAAGAGGTATATTTATCACTACTTGAAGAGGTGGAACATTAGTTTCCCCTTATTTTCATGGCAATACATTAAGCCTCTATTGTATTAGTACACTAGATTGTTCCTATTATTGTAGAATACTACTCATCCTTTGTTGAGTAGAAGTAGGACTCATCACATTCTATTGTTGAGGTGCAACATTGGTTGTTGGTTGACTATCTAATCCTATTGGTTGCACACTTGATGAAGCAACGAGTTGAGGTTATGATGTAGAAACTCCTACTCCCTAATTTGGAGAACCACTTTTAGTGTTAACCAAAGGTATATTTTGTTGACTAGTTATTTTTGTATTAGTACCATTTTGATTTGGTTGGGTGTTGCTTGCACATTATCCACTATATTTTACTCATTATTCTATGTATAATTAGAATACACTTCTTCAATAATGTGCATATGAAATAAGTTGTCCACCAAAGTGTTTTCCATGAATGGGTTTAAACTCTAATTGTCTTGACTAGTTAACTCTATCAAAACTCTTGTTGAAGGAACTAAGTCAATAAGATATTTGCTCACCATAGTCATCTAATTGAAATTGCATGCTAGATTTAGGTAGGTTTGATATGCCATATACATTTGGTTAAAGTTGTTTTCCATGAGGTTCTTACCTCTGTTAGGCATATTAGGGTCTTAATACATTATTTGGACTATAGCCAAAGGATTGTTAGAAGAAGCCTGTTGATCATAAATTATGTTGTGGGGCATTCTTACTAGGCTTGTCAAATTCTCATGAGGGAAGTTTACTAAAAATTTGGCCCCTGTCTCTATGGATATAACAAAAATATCATCTTTGTTCTCAAATAAATGATGCTCAAATAAAAATGGATCATATGTGGAAGGCATTTTAATAGAGCATGACTGTTGAAGAATTGGTTCATCAATTGTGGGGATTGTAGCTAGTTATTATGTTGTTTGGTCTTGGTCTTGTTCTAAATAAGGTGGCATATTAACCAAATATTTAGCCAATGGATCTTTTATTTGTGCCCATAACTAAGTATTATAAGAGGGATACATATCTATTTCATAAGAAATATTATTTGTATAGGGGTCTTGTACCATTTCTTCTTATGCAACCACATTACTAATCGCTAGATTGTACATGAGTCTACTACGAGTGTAGCAACACATGTTGGGATCCATAGTAAATATTTTATGTAATAAAAGGTTAAAGAGATATACAAACTCTAAAAAGACAATGTCTAAAAGCTGATGTTCAAACTTGGTCTAGATTTGTCAAAATGATCAAAAAGCTTTATGTAAATATTTTTGATAACATAATCTAAAATTAAGTGTCTAATGTTTCATGTATTACAAAAAAATATTAAGTAAATGAACCAAAAATTGAAATGCCAAACTCTAAGGTCAAAGTGTTTCAAATCAGTATAATCTAAAAAATTAAAAATTGTTAGGTCTTTTGGCCAAAATGCGATGTTAAAAGCTAGGTTCAAACAAGGCATGCACTAGGATTCTTAGCCAAATGATGTCAAAAGATAGACTTTAAAATAGATGAAAGTTTTAATCTAACAGTTTTGAAACACTTCTAACAAACACTAGGCATTTGATTCTTAGACATGGACTTGATCAAATAGGTATAAGGTATGAAACAAAAGGCACTTTAGAGATAGTTTGTTTTCTCACAAATAATGATATAAAACTTGGTTCTTTTTGAAAAATAAGCTAGATAAAAATTGAACAACATAACTATGCTAGACAAAGTTTCACAAAGGTATACTCAAATTGGTTTGAAAATGTAGGAATAAATTTGAACTCTATGCAAGGGGGCCTATGAAACAATATCTGAAATATTTTGGGCAACATAACAGTACTAGAATACCCAAAACATTTGAAAAAAAATCTTGTTTCAAAAACTCTCTAAGGCAAAGATAATTTCTCACAAATTTGATAGCATAACACTACCTTTCTTGACTTTAAATGTTGTGGTGTATAGACTCAAAGTGCAAGTGTTTAGCATAAAATGACTTAAGTATATCAAGTGGTGATAATGATCATGAGTCTTTAAATAACCTTCAACCTAACTTGGAAATTAAACCTAATTTCCCTCAAGTTTAGTGAAAATGGTGAACCCACTTAACACATCAACCCTATGAACTTATAAATGTGTAATTTTGAATTTAGATTATAAATGAAGGACTTTAAACAACTTTGGCAAAGGTTTAGACTCAATTGGGAAACATAACTATGCCAAAGTGGATGATATGACTCCAAGTTTTGATGAATTTTGAATAAGGTAAATTTATGATTTCACATGGGTAACATAATGCCTCTTTTTTGAAAGGAAAATGAGGACCATGTGTTTTGGTTTGTATCATTGTTTTACACCAAGTGTTGACTCCAAAAAAGACTTTAATCTAAGACAAAATTAACTAATTAATCACTCTTAGATCCTAAACTGATACGATTGCTTGGTATTAATTGAATCCATAAATATACATCATTTGAGAGTATTTTAAGTGTTAATCCAAAATTAAATACACATTATATATTAGGCGTTTTATACCCCCCCTTATCTCAAATGATAGTACTATGACATCGACCTTGACGCACACCTTGTACCAATAATACTTCTATGGTAAGTGGGGATTCATCTAAGATCTATAAGTTTCTAAATGGTCTAGGGGAATACAATGCATAATGACTTTCATTCCAAATAAATAAAAAAACATGGATTTTAGGTCCATATCACTTGTCTTGTTATAAAAAGGTCTAGTCCTTTTTGTAACCACCACATCCTATTGTTCGCATAGTGTAGTATGATGTCCAAACAACAACTACATCATGTGTGAAACTCCAATATGGAGCCAAATGAAGTCAATTTTAGGAGATGAAACCCTGGGTCAAAGCTTCCCTAAAGAAATCATAGGAGGTAATGGCACCCCTCTCATAAGCCAAGTTTACATGAAATAAAAGATTAATAAAAATACTTTAGGGTCATTTTCAAGGTCACCCAAACTTTGATGAGTTTTTAGGGAGTGCTTTAGATGACATTATTTCTAAACCTTGGACTAGGATTTTTGTAAATAAGGAAAGAACTTTTGATTCCAAGGGTTCCCTAAAGGGGACAAATGGAAGAGCATACATGCAACATCCTTATATTTTATGAAAACAAAGAGATAATTATGAAAACAAAATTGACAAGTTTGTTTAATTTTAAGCCCAAATGAAAAATTTGGTGGTGTTCATTTGACCTCTTGGTCTTAATTTATAACTTTGAAAAATAACTACAAGATTTAATCAATAGCACCCTAAATGATTTTCCTTTAAGCACCAAAATGAAAAGTTTGATTCATTTTAAAACACCCTAAAAGAAGTTTAAATTTTTTTTTTAAGCATTATTTGATGATTTTTCAAGTAAAATCTAAAAAAAATTTAGAAATATGTTTATATTAGAATCACTTTTGAGGATGAATAACCAACTTAGAAAAATGAGCTCTCAAGTTTGTGTAAAAAAAACACAGTGACCATCAATGGTTATATTAACTAATAATGGTGATGTTTATGTAGACTGATGATGGTTTTAATAACTAGTGATAGTTATGTAGACCAATTATAGTTTTACTAATTCTAACTGATGATGGTTGAAAATTATCATTGGTGTTTTACTCAATCGATGATGGTTACTGTGTAAACCTGTGATAAAGAAAAATGGAAAAATAAAGTTAGAAAATCAAAATGTAAAAGTTTTAATTATCCAAATGAAGATTTTAAGGTTTTAGAATGATCTTATTCAAGTTTTGTATGCATTGGGTCCCACCAGGCATGCCATTATGTGATCTAGGAATTTGACTCAAGAGAGGATGGTTAGTATCATGTTAGTTTCAAAATGAAAACAAAATGAAAGAAACACACTAACTATCATAAAATCTCTAGGCCTAGACACTAAGAAGGGTTTAGTTAACAAACATTAATAAAACACATAACTAAAATGCAAAAAACACCTTTTTTTACCTTCCTTGAATGATCCAAAATGCTTGTTGTAGTGGCTTGCTCAGTTTGTGCTCATGAAGTCTTCATCAAAGGAGGCTTGGCTATCTCCTTTTCTCCTTGGCACTTTGTGGATTTGGATTATATTGTATTGAAATAAATTTGTCATGGTAAAACTAATTAAAATGGATGTTGGAATCATTTTTGCATTATAAATTTACACCAAAATAGTTTAGAAATGATGTTCATGGCCTCTCTATTTATAGATTTTGGAAAATGGATAGAATCAACTTGAACTATCCATCTCAAGATTGAGATTTGTGTCTAAGGATTAATCCAATTATTAAATTAAAATTTATAAATAGTCTCATCAGTATTTGAGATGAAGGAGAAATTAAGAGGCATGGAGGGCATTGATGAGGCATGGGATGCATGAATCCTGATGTTTGTGGCATTTATGGCTTAGGGATGTCTTCCCAAGAAATGAAGTCACCTGATGATGTAGATATTCAATATTCATTTATAAAAATAATTATTCAAAAGGTTTCCATGGAATTATTAATTAGGTTCTAATTTGGTTTAACTAACTCTTAAACATGATTAAGCACTTTATGAACAAATTACTTAGATTGATCATAATGCCTTGTTATTGGTCTAAAATTTGACTGGATTAGAATTGAAAGGTAATGTCAGATGCATTGGAATCATTATCCAATTTATGATTTTTCCAACAATAAATAAAAAGGCACATGTCTTGTGTAATATATTTGATAGAAAAGAGAAATCCAGAGCACCCAAGTCTAAAATTGGGATTTTGACTCAGAATGATCTGATCAAAGTTAGCTGGTCCATAAATTACACTAACCCATTTAGGGATACTTTGGCCAAAATAGAAATTGAAAATGTTAGATTCAAATCTTTTAATATGTTTTAGTGTTTTTAAGCCAAATTGTGTACTTTGGGTGGAAATTGGTCAAAACCTTGATTAGAGGTTATTGGTGGCCATATTTAAGTGTCTACACTATCTAATCGATCAAACAATTTATTTAAGTGCTTTATTATATATAGGTCATTCCTCCCAAGCTAAAGAGGAGTATTTATAACCACCTAGATTGATGTATGCACAACATATCAACATTTTATAGCATGCCTTTCTCAAGTTTATTTCCTCTTCCTTATAAATAACATAACTAAAATTTATTTGAAACACCTACACCCAACTATGATTTTATGTACTATTTTAAGGCTCTCAATTTTGATGTAGCAATGATGATTCAATCCATGGGAGGGAACACTCTACTTGAGGCTTTTGAAATAGCAATCAAGGATAATAATTTCCTTATACAAGTAGGCAAGTTGTCTCTAAGGCCACCAATTCCTCTCATTCCATAAATCCACATTCCTACTCCAACTATTACTCCACTTCCACAATCAATAATGTTTTATCAAATAGAAGGTGATCAAGCTAACAAATTGGGGAAGATAGAGAGCCTTTTTTCAATGTGTGCACAACATATCAAGTTTTTCTACCATACCCTTGTTAACCTTCTTTCCTCTTCCTTCTAAAGAACATAAGTGAAATTTATCTAAAACACTTACACCCAACTATGCTTTTATGTACTATTTGAAAGCTCTCAATTTGGATGTAACTATGATGATTTAATCCATGGGAGAGACCACTCTACCTGAGGGTTTTGAAATATCAATCAAGGTTAACATTTTCCTTATAAAAGTAGGAAAGTTATCTCCAAGGCCACCAATGCCTATCTTTTCATAAATCCACCCTCCTGATCTAACTATTAATCCACTTCCACATTTAATAAAGTTTTATCAAATAAAAGGTGATCAAGCTGATAGACTGGGGAAGATAAAGAGTGTTTTTAAGATTCATTACAACAAGTTTGTTGTAATGTAAAGATAACAAGCACCATCATACAGTCCATATAATAATTCTAATCATAATTATCAATATAATAGGCCATCCTATCAATCTAATTAGTAGGGACAAGTGCAAAATTCTTAATCAAGGAAATATAACCCTAATGCTCCAATCAATTATAGAGTTGTGCTAACTTAGAATAACTATGCTTAAGAATGGAAATGAAATAATCAATGGGATCAATTAAATGTCATGGTAATGGAACAAACTAGTGAGATCTCACATTAATCTTATATGCAATAAATTTTACCTCTTCTTCCACATGAAAACCAGTCAAATAAGGAAGCCTCTCTACAACATGGAGACATTCCTTCATTCACTCAAGCTGATGTGCTATCTCAACAAGGAGGAGAGAATGGTAAAGAACCTATTTAAACCACATTTTTTAAATTTAAATAAGGTGAGGATTATTTTTAGCACATAGTTATAAATTAAAGATAAAATATGCCTAATGTTGATAATTCTATTATAGTCCATACTAGATCCAAGAAAAGGGAAATTGGTGATGGTTCAGGTCCTGATAAGGAAACCCCCTTTCCTTTTTAGCAACCACAAGATACCACCACTCATGAGTTTCCTCAAAATACATTAAATTAATAGGTTCAATATCTAAATAGGTAGAATGTGAAAGTGACTTACATCCCCTAATTCACACAACATCTAGGAGCCCCTCTTTCTCTTAAATTGTAGTCAAGGATAGTTATTTCTCTACTTAGTATTTTGGAGCATATGAATAAAATTTTTCTATCAATTTCAATGTGGGATATGTTACTAATTCTAGGACAAAAGTAGTATCTACAAGAGGAGTTTTCAAAGCTCAATATCTTTGATAGACCACCTAAAAAGGAAAAAGTAAGTATTGTTTGAACCAAATATAATCAATTTTTTGAGCCTCAATATCCTAAGGTTACTAAGCCTCCTCCATTATATCTTTTAGTTGTCATAGAATATTTTAATGTCCACAATTATATGATTGATAGTGGAGCTAGATTTCTATCATGCCTAAATCCATAGATGACAAACTAGGGCTTAAGTATTAACCTCATGAAAAGGGAGTGTTAAATTTAGATGGTTCTCTTACTAATACTATGGGAATCTTCAAATATCTTAAGATTTTACTTGTTTCTTTTCCAAATTTCACCATTTCACAGGATATGGTTGTTGTTGATTTACCTCCATACTTTTCACTATGCCTATCTAGGGATTTCAATGCTAAAATAGGAGGTTATATTTCTTTATATTGGTCATACATATTTTTTAGAACCAAAGTTACTATAATATCATAACCTATTTCTAGATTCCACCTTGAACCATATATGTCAAATATGTCTAATATGAATTGTAGTATTTTAGAAAAAGGTGAGGCTACTATTGGTCAAGAACCTTCTAATCCACTTAAAGGCATACCAGATGTACTCTTAGATAATTAGGATACTAATAACCATGGTTATGATCCATATAAAGGTATTTAATAATTTTGTTTTGGTGTCTACTACATGGATTAAGAAGGTGACTCAATACCTAGTCTCACCAAGTCAAAGCAAAATCAAGGAGTATGGAATTTATATTTTGATGGATATAGATCAAAGAATGGGAGTGGGGCTAGTGAAATATTGTTTTCACCTCAAAATAAAAGGTATTATTCTTCAATTATATTTTAGTTCAATTGTATATCAAATATTATAGAATATGAAGATCTTATTCATGGCCTTCAGTGGGCTAGAAAGAGAGGTTTTAATCTTTTGTTGAAAGGTGATAGTGATTTGGTAGTGAAATAAGTCATAGGGTTAAGTTAAGAAAATAACCCCATCCTAAATGCATAGAAACATATATTTTTGGACCTCATGGAAGATATCGTAGCATATGATATTTGCACCATTCCTAGAGGATCCAATCAACATGTAGATAGACTTACTACCATAGGAGCATAATATGATATAGTGAACCAGCTCAAGGATAGTAAATATTAGACCCAAATCAAGGTTGTATGTAGGCCTTTAGTTCTAAATAATGAGTTAAATTATAAATTATTTGATACTAATAAATAGATAACTAATTTCCTATGAAATGAGGCAGAGTTTTGCTCTAAGAATCAAAATAAATTACAATGCCAATATGAAGATCAAATTGTGAAATTAAGATAAAATAATATAAATAAATGTGTAGTAACTTTTGAGATAATTTTCAATGAATATGATCAACTTATAAAGGACAAGGTAATCATATCTTTCAAGGAAGAACATTAGGAACAAGTTCACATAGTTGAAGGTAAGCAACTCAAGTGGGGTAAAGTGAACATTGATTCTAAGAGAGTAGGTTTCATTTCAATATGTAATGAGTACATGGATATATTTTCTTGGGAATACCATGATTTGAAAGGGTTTGACCCTAGATTAGCACAACACACTATTGAGCTTAAACAAGATATAAAACTAGTAAGATAGAATCCAAGGCCCATCAAACCCAAGGTTGAAATTCTCATAAGAAATGAGCTTAACAAGTTGATTGAGTCAAGTATAATATTTCCTATCAAACACTCAACATGGGTATACAACCTTGTACCAATGAGAAATAAAAATGGAGAGATAAGACTATGTGTGAATTTTAGAGACTTAAATAAAGTGTCACTACAAGACCACTATCCTCTTCCCTCCATGGATCAAATCTTACAAAGGGTATCAGGTTCACAAAGGTTCTTCTTACTAGATGGATACTTAGGTTACAACTAGATATTGGTGAAATGTCAAGATTGGTATAAAAAATCTTTCACAACCAAATGGGGTACTTATTCCTATCAAAAAATGCCTTTTGGGCTCTCTAATGCTAGAGCCACTTTCTAAAGGTCAATTTATTTCAATGTCTTTTGAGTGAAATGGTATTAGTTTATCTTTATGAAATTAATGTATTTTCAAAGAATCCTAATGATCATTTGATGCACTTGAGAGTTATTTTTGATAGAGACAAATAATGTAGAGTTTCATTAAATCCAAAGAACTGTACCTTTTTAGTACATAAGGGGAGACTTCTTGGGCAAGTAGTGTCCAAATAATGTCTTTGTATTGATATAAAAAGAATATAATCAATCCTTATTATATCATTTATAAAACATAAGAAAGGATTGAAAATCATCTTAGGAAAGATCAATTTCATCAAAAGATTTATTCCTAATGTTGTAGAATTGGTAATGCCACTCACTCAAATGTTGAAGAAACATCAAGAATTAACTTAGAGAAAGGAGGGTAAGAGAATATTTGAATATATTAAAAAATTGATCACCAAGCTCCTACTTTCCTTAATCTATATTTTAGTAAGGATTTCTTTATGTATGCTTTTTCTACATTTAATACAATTTCAGCCATACTTATGCAATAAAATAGTGAAGGTTTAGAGCAACCCATTTATTTTTTTAGTCAAGCTTTAAAATACTATGAGGAGAGATATTATTATTTTTGAAATAATATACATGATATTATAATATTTTTATAAAAAAATTAGAAATTTTGTTTCAAATAAAAATATTATACTAATAGGAGCTCATCCTAGCATGAAAGATTTCATCCTCAATAAAGACTTAAGTGAAAAGAGAGCTGGATGGGTCACTAAGTGTATGGAATATAATATTGAATTGAAGGTCATAAATATGGTCTAAGGTAAATTATTATGTGAAAATCTTGTATAAAATTTTAAATAAGAAAAGGAGATGGTTTTGACACTTCAAGACACCCAATAAGAAGCTAAAACTACTCCTCTATCTAGCTGGACATACGACATTGCTAGATTATTTCAAATAAGAAAATGTCCAATGGAATTACATGCATCAAAGAGGAGATATTTTAATCTTTAATTATTACCATACATTCTAATTCATGGAGTTATTTTCAAAAGGGACATTGGAGGTATGCTTTAAAGATGTGTTGAAACTAATCAATTTGACAAGATTTTTAAATAATTTCATGATAGTCCTTCTAGAGGCCATTTTTTATCCAAGACCATAGCTAAAAAAATAATTAGAGCTGGTTAATTTTGTAAACAATTATTTAAGGATACACATGAATGGGTTAGGATGTCTGCAAAGTGTGCAATGTTTACAGGTAAACATAGACTAGATGATATGCCATTAAAGCCTATTCAGGTTAAGCATCCTTTCATGTAATGGAGTTTAGAATTCATTGACATGATACATCCTTGATTTAGTTTTGGTAATAAATGGATCTTGATAGATATAGAATATTTAACTGGGTGGGTGGAATCAATACCTTTGAAGGACGTAAATGAGAACTCTATATTTGAGTTCTTTGATAATCTAGTCACTCATTTTGGAGTACCTTCTACTATAATATTAGATAGTGATTTAGAATCAAACATTGAAAAGCTATGTGAATGGGCTCTTGATTAAGGTATTTATCTAACATATTCATTAAATTATTATCCATGGGGTAATGGACTAGTTGAGCCCACTAACAAGAAACTGATTCAAATCATCAAAAAGAACACTGGAAGATAATAAAAAATCTTGGCATATGAAGTTAAAGAATTCTTTATGGGATGATAAGATCACCCGAAGGAGGACATTGGCCATTCACTTTATCTCTTATATTATGGAAGAGAAGTAAGGCTACCTATCTCATTGGAGCTCCCAGCTTTGGAACTTGTACACCAACTAGAGCTTCTAGAAAGTGATGCAATGAAGGATGAGATGAATAACTAAGAGAATTAGAAGAGATAAGAGCTGATGCCATGCATACCATGTTGTCTAAGCAATATAAATTAAATAGATATTTTGACAAAAAATATTCATCAAGGACTTTCTATCAAAGTAACATAGTCACCAAATGGGATGGGGACTATGCAAAACCAAGCAAACACTCTGAGTTTGATAGCCTTTAGAGTGGACTTTCATCACGGGTTACAAGGAAACTATCTCCTATGAGCTTGATAAAATGAATAGAGAAAGATTTACATCCCTAACAATGGGATGTATCTTAAGTTTCACTATTATTTTGATCTCTTTCTCTTTGTATATAAGTAAATGGGTCTATTTATTCCTCTAGGTGCTTTTGCACATTGTTTTTTTTGTTTAGTTAGTTTTGGTCCATATTTTTGCTTTCGTATTATTTATGGGTTCCCCATTTATCCAAAAATTGATTCAAGAATCAATTATATTCCATTTTTAAAGTGGTACCTTATTCATTTAGTCATCATGAGCAAACTTGGTCAATGACTAGTTTCCATGACTAGTGGGCTGGTCAAACTAGTTGAGTCACCAAAAATGTTGGCCATTTTAACCCACATACCAAGCTTTGCCTAGACCTAGAGAGAAGCATAACAGGTCCCAATTAATAATTATATCAAATGGATTAGAATTAGGTTCATCATTACAAATGGATGGATCTAATTAGGTCTTCACGAGGTTTATAAATTCATGGAACATCAAGTAGGTCAACCACACAAGCCATGGAAACTCATTCAAAACCTTGAAAGATAGAGCAAAAGATAGAGTGTACATGACCATCACTAGGACAAATTTTATATATGAATAGACCAAATCACTTGAGAATTTTATAAATACACCTTAGAAATCCTAACAAGCCAAAGTATTATAGTGATAGGGATTTTTCCATGCCAAGATCATCCTCTACAAGTTTCAAGTTCATGCAAGCTTTCCAAATTAAGTTATGAGCATTCAAATATGGGCCTACAACATAAGATGTTCACACAAACATCAAGTTTAAGTTCAGTATTTGGGTTCAAATATTGATGGGTGCATAGATGCTAATTACTATTATACAAATGTTAAATTATGGGTGCATGGAAGTTAAATTTAAGATGTGGCAAATAACCATTGGGGTTCAAAAATCCTAAGATGGTCATGTGAAAATCAAATACATTTGCATGTACATAAAATACAAACATATATACATCAAATTTAATCATTTTTAGTTAGTCATTTGAGTTTAAATGGTGGGTCCAAGCAAATCTAATGGTCTGTATTCATTCATCTTAATCTAATGGTGCAAGCTTGAGTCAACATGTCGAAAGATCTTTGGTGGTAGGAAAACAAGGGCATGCATTCATTTGTGCTAAGTAAATATGCAGTGTGAAGTAGGTCAAAATTTCAATGATATAATATAAATTATTTATGGTATGAATAGAAACAAAGTAATTCATATCTATTTAATTGGTTTGAGTCATCTGTCTATGGCCAAAGTCAAACCCAAGGAGCTTTCTCATTAGAAGTTGAAAGATTAGCTTTCAACTAAATAAATCAAAGGCATGGAATCAAGTTTTATCATGGTCCATCTTGTATGAGAGACAACATATCAAAGGATTCCAATAAGGAAAATACGAGGACCTTAACAACTTCATCACCAAGACTAGTTGCATAAAAGTGACCCTTTACTCCACTCTTGCATGCCATGACAAACTAGAAAAAAGTGATTAATGCCATGAAAAAACTTTAAAAAATTGATCTAATGGTTGTAATTACATTTATACTATAACCCAACTGAAAACAACTTGATCACACTATTTTAACCATAAAGAAGCATCAGTGAAGGAATAATGTAGCTATGCAATGGATTGAAGTGACCTAGTTCAATTAGAAAGATGAATGAACATAAAGGTAGAGGTAGTTGTAACTATGATTCAAATGGAGTTGTGCTAATTTTATTACTTTTTAGTGCCAAAATATCTCTCTTAATTTACTTCCATCTATAAATATAGCCTTTGAGCTATTGATGAACATCCCTCAGGCTAGTATAACTAGACTCTGCCAAAAATTATATCATGTACCTCTTGGAGTAATGAATAGAGCATTTTATAATTTACCAATCTATGATTAGTGTTTTGTATTTTATCTATATGAAAAATTGGTTTCCATATTCCATTTTTTGGTCTAAGTTTTAACCTAAATACTAATAAACTTTCCTTGTAGGTCATCAAACATGTCTTAATGTTGATGTCTCAGGTATAGAGTGGATTGTTAACTATAAGTGTTTTTAATTAGGCCTTACCCTCATTGCCTTCCATCCTAAGTCCATTAAATTGACCTATAGGTGAATTATTGTTTCTTTTAAACCATAGAAAACATTGTATTATTTATTTTTATATCCCATTAGTGTTCTAATGAGTTCAATATTGAGAGTGTATCTTTAAACATTTGGTGCATCACCATATGTTAGGATAGGTTTTATTTTATGAAATATATTAAATATTTTAATCCAACTTATTTATGTCTTATAAAAATAGGTCCAAACTATCATATCTAAGGAACTAGCCTCATTAAAAACCCTAAAGGTTTGATCTAGGTATAGTCATCCCACAGCCTTAGATCATTCCCATGTTGGTCTAGGTATGAGTCAGACTCGAGACATTTGACCTCTATTGGGTGATAGTCGGATAGATCACACATATTTAATTTTTTAATTGAATTTTAACCCATATTTTACATCCTCTTTCCCACCAATGACATTTCAAGGTCTAAAAATTAGAGAAAATACAATAAACTAGTGTTTTACAAGAGTTTTTAAGTATAGATCTATATAGTATGGACATGGCCAGAAAGAGTTAGGGATATGAATTTATGATTCATTAAAAATATAAGGTGAGATAATATAGGAGTTTTAAGCTAATAAAGATCAAAAATTGACCCCTCTTTCCCATCATCCTCCTTGGTAGCCATCGATAGCACCTTTGGTTCTTATTCAATACAGATAGGAGAGAGAAAATTGTGACCTGAGATCTTGTCCAAAGTAAGGGGGTATAATTGCCTTATGATCCTTGGAATTGGTTTTTAAAATGGTGACATATGTTTTATTAAAAATATTTAATAAATTTGGGTAGTCAAAATTACCTTTTCCATCCACACAATGTCAAGAATCAAATAGTTTTAGTGTGTTCCTATCTTGGTTCAAGAAAATGGTGAAAGTGTGTACTTTTAAAAATTCAGCGAGGTTATTTAATTAAATTATTCACCACTGGTTCACATGTGTGAGACTATGGGAGGAATAAATCTAATTTATTTCAAGTTACACACTATAGACAATGTTTCCTTGATTAAGAAGAGCCTCCAATGCATATATCTAAGAATGGATATTAGTTTGAGATTGAAGTATGGTTTCCTAATATCATTAAGGTCTTATTTCCTCCTTAGAAAAATTGGAGTGATCAGATGATCCTTCAGCCCTCCCAAGACTCTACCTTTGAATGGGACTACCTACATATTTGGACTTCTTTGTAAATGTGAAGTGAGTGTGCATGGTAATGGATATTAGAGGTCATTAAAACACTATGAAATAGGAATGAGTGTTTTATTCATGTATAAGAGTCCCTCTATCATAAGAAACAATCTTAATTGTGACTCTAAAGGATAAGAAACTATCAAATAGCTTCATAATACCTTCATAGACTTGTTTAGTAGAAGTTAAGGTATTCATAGAATATTAGGTTTCAAATCCTCCCTTCATGTGTCTGAGTAACCAACTCTAGATATCTTGACATATTGAGTGTGTGAATAAAGGATTTTTATATTCTTCATAGGTAATAATGATCATGAATAAATAGTCCATGTTATCCTCTCAAGTGACCTCTAATATCTAATGGTTTCACTAGGAAAATTCACTTCATGATAGGCTTTGAGTTCTATGTTAAAGATCCATAGGATTCTATAACCCACCTACAGGTTCAAGCCTTTCTTCCCAAGCCTAAAACATGGAAACTATGTTTAAATTTTGTATAGTACTACCAAGATCCATTTATACTATGATAAAATGGTATATCTAATGTGAATATTGTTAATAAATCATAACCAAATTTAGGAGGACAACTTAGAATTAGCCTTCAAAGGGTTTCAAAACCATCATATACAACTATCTTAAAATGTAAAGAAAGGTAATATATTGTGAAGATGGATATCTTAAATGATTTTTATTTGGGTTCAAGGAAAGGTTAGATATATTTCAAACATGATATGGGAGCCCTCCTTCTACTCAATTCATCCTATGGTCAGGCTCCATTAACAGTCACATACTAAGACTTCACCAAGATCAAAATTGCAAATGGTCTACCTCCAACATTGAATATGAGATGTACTATTCCATGGAGGAGAGAACTCAGAATGAGATGGTGGTTAGAGCATATAGATAATGTTTCCAAGGACAAAAATTTTTATGGAATGATTGAGTAAACTAACTCAGGCATGTACATTGATCTAAGTTTACTTAGTCACTTTAGAGTGCATAGTTAAGGTGAATGGCCATGTCAATAGACATGTAAAAGGGAACCATAGGGTGATGATGACATATATACCCCTCAATATCTCACATGATGGTGCCATAAAGTCAAGTATTTCCCTATTCTAGGTTAAACACTTAAAGCACACATGCATGTGCACATGACTATATGGGTGAGATTTAATAATAGAGTTGGGGAAGCCAAGCCTCAAAATATATGGTTATATATTTAAAATATGTTACCTAAGACTTAAATTTATCACTATAGAGATCTAAAATAGGCTACTTGGATATTCATCACCAACTATTACAATCACTTGGCATGAACAATGATGGTCATAGTAGACCTAAGAGAGAGAAGGGTTGAGATGATGATTAGGGTAGATACAGACATATGCAAAATGCATACATAAGAGGTAAAGGGATGTTATTTTGACCTTGAATCCATAAATGACTACCTACAAGTGACTCAAGGTCATGAAGGTCAATATAAGCCTATATGACCTAAGGCCATCCTTGACCCTCAAGACCTCATCCTACCTTAATGAAATATCCAAACCCTAAGAAAACTTAAGTCCATGATAAGGTATATTATTTTGATATAGGTATTGGAGAAGGTGTTTGGAATAGAGGAAAGTAAGGAAGTGGCTATTTTGGTCCTATGATCCCTCTCTATCTTCACTACATTAAGCTTCCATGTTGAACTACCAACTCGAACACTCATATCTCACATGGCATGATGACTTAAGATTAGTTATCTTAGGAGTTAGGGACAATTATGAACTCAATATCCATGAAGTAAAGAGTTTGGGTCAAGAGCCCAACTTTATGAATAATACCTAAGATTGTTAAACCACCCAAAATTCTTACCTACAGCTCAAAGGTCACCAAATTTCATCTAGTACTCATCATATAGTATGCATGGGCCCAAGAGATATGTAAGAGATTTGAAAGGGTCTATGGGCTAGACATCCATGGAAAAAGTTTTTGGTTTTTGGGCTTATAATCTATACACCATCATTAAGATGGTAAGCCACCAAAACCCTCTATAAACCTTGAATATGACCTATTGAGGAAATTTCACCATAAAACACTTCCAAATGAAGAAATTAAACCTTGAAATAGTCTTAATGGTCTCCCCAAGTCACATGAGCACCCAAATGATCTATTGGTTGGAACATGTAAGGTGTGATGTGTATGGATCAGGCCTAAAATAGTTTTTTCAAGCCTATATAGAAGATATTAGAAGAGTTATGCACATCCTATATGTTTTTTAGGAGGGATATGGATCTATAGGTATTAAATAATTACTTAGTGACCACCTACAATGATCTCTATGTCTAATAGTCACTTGTAGACATGTCCATGTGCCTAGTTAGAGGACTGTGTTCATAAGGGAGAAGTAAGTGGCTCACCTAAGCTAACACAAATGATCTAAGGGACCTAAGAGGTGGATTTAATACCAAAAATGGTGGATAAGTACCTTATAGCTCCAATTTGGAGTCAAGATGCAATAAATTTGCCTTTATGCCTATTGGCCTAACACCTTCCTCAAGGCAATACTACTTAAAGTCTAAAATAGAGGATAAAAGGTAATTAAATAACACCTTAGATCATCATGGATATGTTTTTCAAGGATTTTCAGATGTGTGAGCAATAGTGGTTTGTAGAAGAGAGGTTAGAGTTGGTCATTTTGGCCTAAAAATGCCTTAAGACTGCATAAAATACGCAATAATCACTTAATGAGCAAATTGATGAGCTCATAATTATATAGAGTAGTTGCATGCAGGTATGATAAATTTGTTAAAATTGATGGGATTTATATATAAGGAACTAGTGGTATTGGTTCACAGGTTAGGATCTTAACCTTTATGAGCTATTGTTAAGAACCCAAACCCCCTTAAACCTCCCTAAAACCCTAATAGTCACTTGATGGAGAAGATCTTGGAAAAAATTGTATCCAAATGAGTTATAATTACTTGTTATACACTTGGATCTCATATTTAACTCTTAGGATATCCCATTCATGTCATTGGTCTGTATGGACAATTGTATAGACCTCCTAAAAATACTATTTTATTGGGTTTAATGATAATTCAAGGTGTAGAGTCATATGAAGAGTTGTATACCATGGGAGAGGGTAGTATGATGAATATTCCAATTTTTAAAATCATAAAACACTCACAAGTATTCCTAGAAAATATTCTATAGATCTATACCAAAAGTCTAGTCTAAAAATACTAATGAGAGGTGACCTAGTCACTTAAGTGAGTAAGTGTTATAGGTGTGTGTAGTGTTAGAAAGACACAAGTAAAGGTATGAATTGATTTAATAAACCTAAAACAATCCCATTCACCTATTCTTAATATTATATTCATGAAGTATGATCATATAATCAATGAGAAACCAAGTAACTAGGCCTGAGTGCCTAATAGGCCTATTTGGTCAATAAAGGGAGATGTTCATTGGCATAGAGGGATAATATGGAGTAAATGAAGGTCATGAAACTTATATAACTACCTCATGTAGGTGATTAGACCCATTTACCATCCACTATGAAGGATGTGGAATTTTTACAAGTCATATTGACATGCACAAAGGGAAGGTGGGTTGTTAAATGCTCCATGGAGGCCTAATTACACCACATTTCTACCTTATAACTATTATGAGGAGAGGTAACTAACCAAGTTATCATGTTTAGTTCATGTTTCTCTCTATTTTCACCCCAAAAATAAAATAGTTTTATGATTTGAGCTTAATTAATGTACCATGGGAACTAACCCCATGAAATAGAGGTTTATCCCATCCATAGGTCACCCATAGCCTTGGGATAATCTCATGTTACCACAAACATGGATAAGTCTAAACCATCTCCTCCTAAGGGTGTAGTTTGGTGAGTTAATAAAAGGGTTAATGGTAAAGTTAAATAAATAAGGTTAATGTGTAATGAAATTACTTAGATATTTACATAGAATTATTTTGTATTGCATAGAATGAGAGGTTACATAGTGATAATTGACAACAATACAAAATACTAGATAATATAGCAAAGCCACTTTGAGGGGGAAACCTCCACAATAATTTACTAATAGAAAAATACTTCACATGATGCTTAAAGAGTAACCACTACCTCCTATATATATTATACTTAGCCAAGGTTATTCCATAGGCTAACCTATCTAAGAACATAGAGAAATGTAACAAGTAAATAAAAGAGGTATGTAAGCCACAAGTCCAAAACACATATCCCTAGACACACTAATGGTTAAGGGCATAACAATCCATTCCCCTTCAAAATAACATTGTACTCAACGTTGTGGTAATTTTGGATGCTACTACACAAATGCGCTATCCTCCCAAGTGGCATCTTCACATGGCAGATTCTTCCATTTGATTAGGTATTATGTAATTTCTCTAGAACGTAGTTATTTGGCGCACCATTGAAGGATCATCTCAAGATCAATAATAACTTTACCTTCCTCATCCAATTTTTGTAATTTTATTTGAATGGTAAATTTATGTCTAATGACTTTATTTAGCCATGATACATGAAATACTAGATGTATGTGAGTGGAGGAAGGAAAATCTAACTTGTAGGCAACATTACCAATTTTCTACAAGATTTGATAGGCCCATAATACTTAGGGGACAGATTTTTATCCTTTTTTTATTGCTTAAATGACATCTATTTGTATGGTTATAAGTGAAAAAATATCTAATCACCAATGTCAAAATGTCTCTCACTTTTATGTTGATCTGCTTGTTGCTTCATGCGATTCTGGGCCATAGCTAAATTTTCACACAAACTTGAAAGGAGCTCCTATTGATGGTGATTATGTTCTTCAAGTACATGAACCTTAGGATGGAACTTCAAGGTTCAAGTGATGGATGGAGGGTGGTATCCATATAGTGCCACAAAAGGAGACATTTTGGAATAACTATGAATAGAAATATTATACCACCATTCAACACGTGGTAGCTAATGAACCTATTTATCCTATTTATCATAAATAAAATAATGGATATATCCTTCCATACATTTGTTGACTACCTTAATTTGTTCATTAGATTGAGGATGATACGATGAACTATGAGCCAAGTGAGTGCCTAAACATGTAAATAACTCATTCTAAAAATTACCAGTAAAAATGGGATCTCTATCATTGACAATGATCTTAGGGGTCCCATGTAGTTTTTGAACTATATTGAGATAAGTAGAAGATACT
Organism: Torreya grandis; assembly: GCA_037957365.1. Lineage (NCBI taxonomy): Eukaryota > Viridiplantae > Streptophyta > Pinopsida > Cupressales > Taxaceae > Torreya > Torreya grandis. The sequence continues at coordinate 2,488,208 of JARHVA010001519.1, forward strand.
ATACTAGCAATAAATGGTTGGGATAATGAACAAAAATGAGAATACCTACTAAGATGATCTACAACAACCATGATAACATTTTGACCATCAGATCCTGGTAACTCTATAATGAAATCCATAGAGACCTCTTCCCAATGCTATCTAGGGATAGATAAAGTCTATAAAAGACCTAGAGTTTTGATGGTTTTGCCTTTGTTTTGTTGACAAATCATACATTCAGCCACATATTTTTGGACATCCCCCTTGAGACCTTCCCAAAAAAAATATTGCTTGATCCTATGATAGGTTTTTAAAAATCCTGAATGACCCTCAATTGGAGTTACATGAATTTATTGAACGAGTTTTTGTTTAAGATAATTATTACATAGGTACAATATATTTTTGTATCATAATGCATTACCTTTCCATGTGAATTTTTCAAATCCATCTAAACCTTGCTAAATATTTTTAATCAAATCATGAGCAGTACTATCATGTTTCCATTCTGATCATGCTTCCTCTAGCCAATCTACCTATAAAATGATTATGGAACATAACAATGCCTCAACTGATTCATCTTTTCTAGATAGTGAAACTACCACCACATTGTCCTTGCCTTTTTTTATACTATTTCATAATCATAGCCTATCATCTTAGTTACCCATTTCTATTGTTCTTTAAATTAAAACCTTTGTTCTAAGAAATATTTAAGACTAGCATGATCAATTTTTACCTGAAAGTGATGACCCATCAAATAAGGTCTCCATTGTTTGACTACATGAAAAATAGCCATCATTTCCTTCTTATAAATGGGCTTGTACTAATTTTTACCCTTGAGTTGATTACTTTCAAATGCTAGTGGTCTACCTTCTTGCATGATTACAACACCCATACCATACCTAGATGCATCACATTCAACCATAAAAGTCTTAGAAAAATTAGGAGTGGCCAATACTAGAGTAGTGCACATAGCCAATTTCAATTGTTCAAATACCTGGGTAGCTACATTAGTCCATTGAAAGGATTATTTATTTAACAAAGAGGTAAATGGGGCTATAATACTACCATCATTTTTGACAAATCTATGGTAATAACCAGTTTGTCCCAAAAATCCTCGAAGTTACATGAGTGTCTTAGGAATTAGCCAATCCACCATTACTTGAATTTTTTTAGGATCCACTTTCACTCCTTCATAAGACACTAAATGGCCCAAATATTCAACCTCACCAACCCCAAAGATACATTTGGAAGGTTTGGAATACATTTGATTTTGATCTAAAATGGAGATTACCTATTTCACATGTTGTAAATGGTCTACCCAATTTTTACTATAAATGAGGATATCATCAAAGAATACCAAAACAAATTTCCTTAAAAAGGGCTTAAAAATAGTATTGATCAAACTCTAAAAAGTAGATGGTGCATTTGTTATGCCAAAAGGCATAACCAAAAACTCATAATGATCCTCATGAGTCCTAAAAGCAATTTTCGTTACATCTTCATCATGGATCTTAATTTGATGATACCTAGAATGCAAATCTAACTTGGTAAAATAAAGAGCACCATTCAATTCATCTAGTGAATCATCAATGATAGGAAATGGAAACTTATCTTTGATAGTGTACTTGTTGAGTTCTCTGTAGTTAGGGCACATCCTCCAAGTGTCATCTTTCTTTCTCACCAAGAAAATTGGTGCTGAGTATTTACTTTGGCTATGGTAAATGATTCTTGCATTCAACATCTCATATACCATCTTTTCAATTTCACTTTTTTGGGCATAGGATACTTGTATGGCCTAATTTTGGGAATTGTACTACCAAGAATAAGTGTGATAGCATGATCATGTGTGTGACTAGGTGAAAGTCCTTTTGGCATGTATCTAAAATCAACAAAATGAGCATCAATTATTTGTTGTAGATCAAAAGGTGAAGATGGTTGAGTTGGCTGTACTTCCATAGAAAACAAGTGAGCTATAAATTTCTCAACACCCTTATGGAAAATCTTTGTCATTTGATATGAACTAAAAATTTGGGGAGATTTAGCCTTTAATCCTCTTAGCTCAAATGTATTATCTTTAGAATGAAAATGCATGAATTATTCTTGAAAATTCATCTCAATAGTGCCCAAGCAATTTTGGATACATCTACATCATGGATCTTAATTTGATGATACCCAGAATGCAAATCTAACTTGGTAAAATAAAGAGCACCATTTAATTCATCTAGCAAACCATCAATGATAGGAATTGGAAACTTATCTTTGATAGTGTACTTGTTGAGTTCTCTATAGTTAGGGCACATCCTCCAAGTGTCATATTTCTTTCTCACCAAGACAATTGGTGATGAGTATTTACTTTGGCTATGGTAAATGATTCTTGCATTCAACATCTCATATACCATCTTTTCAATTTCACTTTTTTGGGCATAGGATACCTGTATGGCCTAATGTTGGGAATTGTACTACCAAGAATAAGTGTGATAGCATGATCATGTGTGCGACTAGGTGGAAGTCCTTTTGGCATGTATCTAAAATCAACAAAATGAGCATCAATTATTTGTTGTAGATCAAAAGGTGAAGATGGCTGAGTTGGCTATACTTCCATAGAAAACAAGCAACCTATAAATTCCTCAACACCCTTATGGAAAATCTTTGTCATTTGATATGAACTAAAAATTTGGAGAGATTTAGCCTTTAATCCTCTTAGCTCAAATGTATTATCTTTAGAATGAAAATGCATGAATAATTCCTGAAAATTCATCTCAATAGTGCCCAAGCAATTTTGGTTACATCTTCATCATGGATCTTAATTTGATGATACCCAGAATGCAAATCTAACTTGGTAAAATAAAGAGCACCATTCAATTCATCTAGCAAATCATCAATGATAGGAATTGGAAACTTATCTTTGATAGTGTACTTGTTGAGTTCTCTGTAGTTAGGGCACATCCTCCAAGTGTCATCTTTCTTTCTCACCAAGGCAATTGGTGATGAGTATTTACTTTGGCTTTGGTAAATGATTCTTGCATTCAACATCTCACATACCATCTTTTCAATTTCACTTTTTTGGGCATAGGATACCTATATGGCCTAATGTTAGGAATTGTACTACCAAGAATAAGTGTGATAGCATGATCATTTGTGTGACTAGGTGGAAGTCCTTTTGGCATGTATCTGAAAACAATAAAATGAGCATCAATTATTTGTTGTAGATCAAAAGGTGAAGATGGCTGAGTTGGTTGTACTTCCATAAAAAAGAAGTGAGCTATAAATTCTTCAAAACCCTTATGGATAATTTTTGTTATTTGATATGAACTAAAAAGTTGGGGAGATTTAGCCTTTAATCCTCTTAGCTGAAATGTATTATCTTTAGAATGAAAATCCATGAATAATTCTTGAAAATTCATCTCAATAGTTCCCAAGCAATTTTGGTTACATCTTCATCATGGATCTTAATTTGATGATACCCAGAATGCAAATCTAACTTGGTAAAATAAAGAGCAACATTCAATTCATCTAGCAAATCATCAATGATAGGAATTGGAAACTTATCTTTGATAGTGTACTTGTTGAGTTCTCTGTAGTTAGGGCACATCCTATAAGTGTCATCTTTCTTTCTCACCAAGACAATTGGTGATGAGTATTTACTTTGGCTATGGTAAATGATTCTTGCATTCAACATCTCATATACAATCTTTTCAATTTCACTTTTTTGGGCATAAGATACCTGTATGGCCTAATGTTGGGAATTGTATGTTAGGTTGTGGAGCTAAAAGCTTCAACCCTTTGCAAACTGAAGGAACAATGGTTGCTGAGATCCAAGAGCACCAGCGTCGGCAGCAGGACTGACGTCGGTAGAGACCAGTGCAGAAGGCCACCAGCGACGGCAAGAAGTCAGTCAACGTCGGCAGAACCAGACAAGCAGGGACCGACGTCAGTCGCCTGTGTGTTTCTAGAACTGCTCGTTTCATGGATAGTTAGTTAAGTGAACGAAGAGTTTGCATGTTGAAACCAATTAGAGTCTTGGGCTACGAGGATAATTGTCCAAATTAAGAGTCTAAGTTATTGTTTAAGTTAGGGATCTATTTATAGACCCATTGGCATGTATTGTATAATGCATGAGATAAGAAGGAAGAGTTTTTCTTCTAGTTGTAAGATCTGTGAGTTGCAGGTTGTTGCAAGCTCATTGGGGATCTACATGTAAGTTTGGTCTTTGAATTGCAGGTTGCAGGTTCATGAGAGATTAGCTTGAAGTGCTATAGAGTGCTTGGTGTATCGACAGGGTTATTACTGACTGGTTGGTGAGGTGAACACCAATTCTGTGTGTGAGTTGGTTGTTGGGACCATTTTTTGTGTAAGAGAGTGTGTGTGAGAAGAATTACTGTACACTTGAGGTGTGGCGAACCTCTGTAAGGTGAAAGAGTGTGGCGGCTCTTTGTTGTATTCTTTTCTGTATAGTGTTAATACAAGATAGTGTATTGTCTCTCATATTCTGTGGTATTGGTGAATTCTAGTTACTTGTGTTTCTGGTTATTTCTGCATATTCAATTGCTTATACTTGGTAATGATACTGTGCTCTTTCTAAGGAGCAAGATCCTAACAGGTGGAATTAGAACATGTGTGTTTGTTCTTGGATTTCCTCCACCCCCCCTAACAAGTGGTATCAGAGCTTTTGGTTGGGATACTAATAGATTGGTTTAGATCTGGGTAGTGTGTTTTGATTATAGGTTACTCACAGGGTTTCTGTTTGAGTGGGAGTTGAGCAATGGCAGAAAACAGTCAGCTACGAATGGAAAAGTTTAATGGCAAGAACTACCAATTATGGAGGATGCAGATTGAGGACTATCTGTATCAGAAAGATTTGTACTTACCGTTGGGTGGGGTTGCCAGCAAACCCTTGGATATGAAAGATGAAGAATGGGAGGTTCTTGATCGGAAGGCTCTGGGATCTATTAGATTGAGTCTTGAATCATCTATGATTTCCAGCTTATCACAGTGTAAGACAATGGTGGAGTTGATGAAATCTTTGGCAAATTTGTATGAAAAACCCTCGGCTTCTAATAAGGTATTTCTTATGAAGCGTTTATTTAATTTGCAAATGTTGGAAGGTGGATCTGTTCATAGCCATCTTAGTGATTTCCATGGTTTGGTAAACCAGTTAAGTTCTGTCAATATTGTATTTGATGATGAAATTAGAGCTTTCTTAATCTTGTGTTCATTACCTGAAAGTTGGGAAGGTTTGGTAATGGCAGTTTCTAAAACTGTGTCTCCTTCAAAAGTCTTGAAAGTGGATGATGTTGTGGGTGTGATCTTGAATGAAGAGATACGCAGGAAAATCACAGGTGAATCATCAGGTGATGTTTTGAGTGTTGAAGGAAGAGGAAGGCCAAGAGAGAAGATAGAGCATGGGAGATCAAGGTCGAAGACAGGTAGGAGATCCAAGTCCAGGTATGGCAGAATAACTTGCTGGAAATGTGGAAAGCAAGGGCACTTAAAGAGAGATTGCAGATCAGGTGAAGATCAGCATGAAGAACATGGAGAAGAAGCAGATGTTGTAGGTTATGTTACACAGGATGCTCTGGTATGTTCTTTGGATAAAGTAGAATCTTGGGTTTTTGATTCTGGTGCCTCTTTTCATGCATCCCCACATAGGGAATTTTTTCATGAGTATGTCCAGGGAGACTTTGGAGAAATTTGTGTAGGGGATGGTAAGCCTTGTCAGATTGTTGGCAAAGGAAAAGTGAAGCTGAAATTGCAGACAGGTGACACATGGGTGTTAAAAGAGGTCATGCATGTCCCAGTTCTAAAGCAGAATTTGATTTTTGTTAGAAGTTTGGGTGAAGAGGGTTGCACAGTAACTCTCACAGTGGACTCTTGGAAGGTTACCAAGGGTACACTTGTTGCAGCTAGAGGTAAGAAAGTAGGTACGTTTTATCTATGTACTTGTCTTAATGATTCTCTTTCTGGGTTATCTACTTCATCTGTAGATTCAGAGATGTGGCTTAATAGGCTTGGTCACATAGATAAGAAGGAGATGCTGGTTCTTGAGTCAAAGAATATGCTTTCGGATTTGGAAGGCATGGATCGTGGTTTCTGTATGCAGAAGAAGAAGGTGAGGTTTCTTGAGGAATCTGATGTTAGTGACAAGAACAGGAAAGCCTTGGTTTTCAAGGAGAAAGTGACGGACAGAGTTCAGCACAAGGTGCAGAGGAATTTTGAGCAGAGCAAGGGTGATTTGGACAAGGGTTTGATCTAAAAGGAGCTCACAGGAAAAAGTCAGGTCTCACTAGAAAAACATAGAGACCGATGTCGACAGGAAAATTGGCATCGGTGTCCAGACAGGGACCGACATCGGCTATTTGCAACCCGACGTCGGTGACTCGGGGTAGACAGAGACCGGTGTCGGCCAGGGGAAACTGACGTCAGCAAGGAGGCAGTCGCAGGGAACCAACATCGGTCGGCTGTAGACTGAGATGTGACCGGCATCGGTTACTGAGACAAATTTTGGGTGGACAACTAGTTGTCATGGAGTCTCAAGCGCCCATATGGAGGACTGAAGGTGTAAGTAAGTTCCTAAATTCGTCATTTCCCTTCTTTACACTACTTGTTGCTCACTTATGGCATAGAACCAGGAAGTTGTTAAAGAAGTAGAACAGGTAGATCCAGGAAATAGTGGGAGCTTGGCATGGATGAGGATGTGATTCCTTGGAGGAGAACCAAACAGGTGTTTTGGGTAGAGTTGCCAGCTGGAAGTAAGCAATGAGGGACGAATGGATGTTTAGGATGAAGAAGAGCGGAAATGGATATGTGAGATGGAAGATCAGGGTATATGGTCTTGTATTAGCTGCAGGGCAATGGAGGTTTGATCATTGTGTTTCTCTTTACTAGGTTGGATAATATTAGCTACATTATCCTATTTCTGTATGATGTGCTTGTTGCAGGGTTACATATACAGGTATTGCTGAACTATAGGTAAAGCTAGTTTAGGTGTATGTCATGGAGAATCTGGGAGCAGCAAGATTCTTCGGCATGAGTGTGTTCTAGAGACATGGAGGTCTTGTTGACTATTGTTTCAAGATGATTGTGTGAGGCCGGTTAGCATGCCGATGGTTAGACAGTTCACAGAACAGGTGTCTTGATTCACATAATGAGGTTGAGTGCATGGTATGTACTAAACCTGAGTTTTCCCAAGCAGTGGGAGTTATCACAAGTTTGGAGTCAATCCGGGAGAGTAATACTGAAGGGCAGTTTAGTGGGACCAGCAGCAGGTGCACATGCTATGCAGGGTCAAGTTCTTTATCTACATGGTTGTAGAAGCGGATGTGGCAGGTAATTTGGATGACAGGTTTTGCACTACAGGATTTGTGGTGGTTGGTCTTCAAGAGTGATCTTGAGGAGGGATACATAGCCAAGGGAAAAAACTAGATGGAGTACAGGTACAGGTACATGTTGTAGCTATTTATCTCCAAGTGGGAGATTGTTAGGTTGTGGAGCTAAAAGCTTCAACCCTTTGCAAACTGAAGGAACAATGGTTGCTGAGATCCAGGAGCACCAGCATTGGCAGCAGGACCAACGTCGGCAGAGACCAGTGCAGAAGGCCACTGGCGATGACAGGAAGTTGGCTGACGTCGGCAGAACCAGATAAGCAGGGACCGACGTCAGTCACCTGTGTGTTCCAGAACTGCTCGTTTCACGGACAGTTAGTTAAGTGAACGAAGAGTTTGCATGTTGAGACCAGTTAGAGTCTTGGGCTATGAGGATAATTGCCCAAATTAAGAGTCTAAGTTATTGTTTAAGTTATGGATCTATTTATAGACCCATTGGCATGTATTGTATAATGCATGAGATAGAAAGGAAGAGTTTTTCTTCTAGTTGTAAGATCTATGAGTTTCAGGTTGTTGCAAGCTCATTGGGGATCTACATGTAAGTTTGGTCTTTGAATTGTAGGTTGCAGGTTCATGAGAGATCAGCTTGAAGTGCTATAGAGTGCTTGGTGTACCGGCAGGGTTATTACTGACTGGTTGGTGAGGTGAACACCAATTCTATGTGTGAGTTGGTTGTTGGGACCATTTTTTGTGTAGGAGAGTGTGTGTGAGAATAATTACTGTACACTTGAGGTGTGGCAAACCTCTGTAAGGTGAAAGAGTGTGGCAGCTCTTTGTTGTATTCTTTTTTGTATAGTGTTAATACAAGATAGTGTATTGTCTCTCATATTCTGTGCTATTGGTGAATTCTAGTTACTTGTGTTTCTGGTTATTTCTGCATATTCAATTGCTTATATTTGGTAATCATACTGTGCTCTTTCTAAGGAGCAAGATCCTAACATGTGGAATTAGAACAGGTGTGTTTGTTCTTGGATTTTCTCCACCCCCCCTAACATTGTACTACTAGGAATAAGTGTGATAGCATGATCATGTGTGTGACTAGGTGGAAGTCCTTTTGGCATATATCTAAAAAAACAAGATGAGCATCAATTATTTGTTGTAGATCAAAAGGTGAAGATGGCTGCGTTGGCTGTACTTCCATAGAAAACAAGCGAGCTATAAATTCCTCAACACCCTTATGGAGAATTTATGTCATTTGATATGAACTAAAAATTTTGGGAGATTTAGCCTTTAATCCTCTTAGCTGAAATGTATTATCTTTAGAATGAAAATGCATGAATAATTCTCAAAAATTCATCTCAATAGTGCCCAAGCAATCTTGGTTACATCTTCATCATGGAACTTAATTTGATGATACCCAAAATGCAAATCTATCTTGGTAAAATAAAGAGCACCATTCAATTCATCTATAAAATCATCAATGATAGGAATTGGAAACTTATCTTTGATAGTGTACTTGTTGAGTTCTCTTTAGTTAGGGCACATCCTCCAAGTTTCATCTTTCTTTCTCACCAAGAAAATTGGTGATGAGTATTTACTTTGGCTATGGTAAATGATTCTTGCATTCAACATCTCATATACCAACTTTTCAATTTCACTTTTTTGGGCATAAGATACCTTTATGGCCTAATGTTGGGAATTGTACTACTAAGAATAAGTGTGATAGCATGATCATGTGTGTGAATAGGTGGAATTCCTTTTGGCATGTATCTAAAAAAACAAAATGAGCATCAATTATTTGTTGTAGATCAAAAGGTGAAGATGGCTGAGTTGGTTGTACTTCCATAGAAAACAAGCAAGCTATAAATTCCTCAACACCCTTATGGAGAATCTCTATCATTTGATATGAACTAAAAATCTGGGGAGATTTAGCCTTTAATCCTCTTAGCTCAAATGTATTATCTTTAGAATGAAAATGCATGAATAATTCTTGAAAATTCATCTCAATAGTGTCCAAAGTGGTGACCCACTAGATTCCTAGAATAATATCAGCTCCACCCATCAGAATAACAAACATAGGAGAATCCAATAAGTAGTCTCCCATGGACAAATTAATACTATGACATTTTCCTAAATAGCTGACAGTACCATCATCTAAAATCATAACATAAAATTCTAGAACTAGATAAATGAAACATTTCAAATGAGCAACCAACTTACTATGGATGTAGTTGTGTGTGATCTCAAAATCAATTAAGATAGTAACCTTCTATTTCTTAAGGAAACCCATCACCTTAAGAGTTTGGGGAGTACTAATACCTAATAGGGTATGGCATGAAATAGTAGGCTAAGAGTCTTTAGATTCCTCCTTAGGAACTTCTATATCCACATCATGTACTTCTACATCAACTCCATCATCATTGGCACCTTCAATGTAAAATAGCTTCTTTTTAGTAGAATGATGGTCTTTTCTCCATTTGATATCATAACCATAACAATACCCTTTGGCTCACTTCTCCTAAATTTGTCATTATATTAATCTAGTGGGATGTGGAAATGATGGTGCTATAAAGTTATGATCATGACTAGTAGTAAAAGTTTTCCTTTTGACCATCTCTTTTTCTTCTATCATGCATGCCATAAGGATAGATTTTGATACAAATGTTGGGATAAACATTCAAACCTTATATTGGATGTTATATTTGAGGCCACCCAAAAATAGATCTATCAAATTTTTCTTAGTGATATTTTCCACCCATAAATAGAGATTCTAAAATTTGATGAATATATCCTTCACAGGTCTGGTTTGTCACATCTTGGCTAATTGGCTAAAATAGTTCTCAAAGATATTATTTTGATAATGAGATATCAACTCCTCAATAAAAATATTCCATGTAATAGGAGCACCATTATTTTTGTTTTGATCAAGTGTACACATGAGATTTACAAACTATAGGGAGTTATAAAATATTTAAACATGTCCCTAGGAACATATGTCTCTCCCAAAAGATGATCCATCATCTAATTGGAATAAGAGTTATAAAATTAGTTTGTCACCTTGAAAAACTCCTCAAAATTGACCTCATTTTCATATGAAAAGTAACAAATGGACTTTTTCATTATAAATTCTCCATTATATTATTTTAAACATCTCATTTTACACCTATAATTCATTTATAAACTCCTTTATTATGACATTTCAAAGTAGTTATCATTCATATGCTTAGGTGTCTTGAAACCCTTCATCTCCCACACCTAGCCTTATCCAAGTGGATAAAAAATTGATTTAATATTCTTAAAGACATTATTTATACATAAAAGTCATTAAAATACCTTATTAGACTTAAATTAATCCATTTTTCTTCATGGAACAACTCTCAAGACTTTATTTTGCTCCTCAAGCTCTCATTACGCCTATTGTCCTTATAGCCATAAAATCATGTAAACATCCTTGTGTAGGGTAGTGTATAAATGATAATAATAAAATAAATTAATATTTGAGGACCTAATATATATTTATAAATCCATGCCAAGTTTCAAGTCCTGAGAGTGAGTAGAAGTATCTTTTTTTGCCTCTCTTTTCCCAATTAGGCCTCCTTGCCTAGAAGACTGATTTCCTACTCCAGATCTCTCCCACACTTTTGAAACCACAAAAAATAATGTGATTCACTTTACCTATATTTTAAAAAACCTTCATATAAAATTTTATTCCATAAGACCTTGTGGAAGTGGGAGAACCATGAAATGGTCTTGAAACCTAATCTCATTTTAAGCATGTTGAAGATTGCCTTGAAAAATGAAGTTTGTTTGATCACTTATAAGATGTAATGTATGTATTTTTAGGATTTAATAGATTAAATAAATCTAAAATTTCCTCTCCCAACAATTTTCAAGTGTCCATATATTCAAAACCCTATAAAACACCAAAAATCCTTACAAAATAGGGCAATTAATGTCATGCATATAGTCTCAGGTATAGATGAAGTACATGGTTGAAACCTAGTTGGAGTCTATAACAATGTTAATTAGGTTATATAATCAATCCAGGTCTCTCATGTGCTTTATATTCTCATCTATTTCAAATAGTCATTACTAGGGTTTTAGAGGGTTTAGAGTGGCTTAGGTTCTTAATGATTATTCATAAACCCTATGCCCTCAACCTCTAAAATAATAACACAATTTTAAAGTGAATAACCCTAATCAAATTTACCTAGGTGATTAAATTCCCATTCATATTTTCCATACATTTTTGAGTGCAAGAAATTGACTCTCAAATTTAAAAAAGGCCATTAGAGAGGGGTCTGAGTTCTTAACCATTGTTCATGCAAGTTTGAGATCCAATCTAACAAATGATGCCACAATATTGTAATTTAGGGAATTAATTACCATCCTTGAAAACCAATTAAATAAATTTAGAGTTTCATGGTCTCAATATGAAAAAGAAGGTGAGTCCTAAATTACAATCTTGCATGAGAAGAGTTTGAGATAGTCTCAAATGCCAAATTTACACTTTTTCTTACTTTTCCCCTATTTTTGATGAGTCTTGAAGGAATTTAATATGTTAAAAAACATTTCAAAATCTTAAAACCATCAATTAACTCTCAATCAATCACATTTATCATGATTACTCTTTAGGCCTACCTGTGTATGAGTTAGGATCTACAAGCCTAGATAGGGTTTACAATATTTGATTCACTTTTTGATGGATATGAAGGTTAAATGGAGACATGTTATCATCATTAACCATATCCAAATTATTTTCATTCTTTAAATTTTATCATAGACCTCCAACTCTCTCAAATAATAAACCTTCACTTGCCAAGGCAGACAGGCTTGTAATTCATCTTGACTATGTAAATAAGGTTAAAGTGAATTAGTTTAGTCACCTCTATATAAAAATTTCATTAATTATATTTAATCATTATAACTTATATGATTTAATTACTTGGTCATGATTTTGATTAAACTCTCTAATCACTAACTGTAGATGACCTTCTCTTCTCAAGCTATGTAAATGGCCTATCTACCTTACAAACCTATAGGTGGTTATTAGAGTGGTCTGACTGCACTTTGAAATCCAAGGTTATAGTATAATTCATTAAACATTAAAGGACTATTGATATTGTATTATAAACCTATAACCTTTCGTTGGAACTTTTCCACCCCTTTTAATGATTGTACCTTAAAAAAGATCATTCATATATTTCAAGCTCATCTAAGAGGTGGTTATAGGTGACTACTAGGAAAGATTTTTAAATTTGATTCTTAAACATGGCTTCCTTAACTCCATAATTTCACCTTGAAAGCATTAAAAATTCATTGAAAGTGTATTTTCACTATCTAATAAAGTCCATTGGCTCTTTTCATAGTGTTCATAAACCTTTGTCTTCTCATCCTTGTACTCAGACCTATGTATGAGTATTAAGTCTGCATACTCAATCATTTAAACTTTCCTTTGGCTTTCAAAACACTTAGATTTTTAAATTGGTTTTTTACTTGTATTATCCCTATTTGTAATGAGTCATGATTTAACCTTTCTCTTATTTTGATGACAATCAGGTTTTAGTCCAAAAAGAGGACCTATAGGCCTATCATCTATAGGTCTTTATTTTGCTTGCATAAGCTACTAAATTTTTAACACTTTGATAATATAAATTTTTTTCCCATTTATTTATCACCATTTCAATAATCTTATAGACCTCCTAACCAAGATTATGTCATCCTCAACTTGTCTATTTGGTCTATACATGCAAATGTATACAATCATCTTATATCCAAAGTTTTTACATAGAGGTTAGGTTCCCTTAATTCATGATTTTAGTGATATAAATGGATTATATCAAGTTTATACAAGTTATTATTAGTCTATGCCACATGTATCTATTTCTAATATACTTTCAAAATGAAACCTAGGTTTTATGAATGTTCACCTATAGGTATATAGACCTGTAGGTAGACAAAAATTATCTAAATACCTTATTGGAGAGTGAATTTGAGTCTAATTCCTATTTTATTGAGCTTCCAATGTGTCCAAAAATTCTCTCTATTTCTTCATCATTTGATTTCATTGTAACTTTGAGCCAATTTTGGCAATCATTTCCTATAAAATACTGTTACTACATAAATCATGCCTTCGAAGAGCAAGAAACTTAAAGACTATAAACAAAGATATCATTTAATGGAATAAAACATGAATATTATGAAAGTGAAATATACTCCATGAAATATAATACAATTTAAACTTCTTTGAAAGTGGAAACACATCAAATCAACCAAACACACTTGTAGTAGGGTGATATGCTCACCCACTTGAGAAAATTCTCTCCTTATTGAAGACAAAAACCAAGTTTTAATTACTTTATGAAACTAAAATGAAAGGGTTCATTTTATCCTTTCAAAATACTCCATAAAACCATTCTCTTCCATCAAATCATGGCACAAAACTAGACACTGCTTGGATGGACAAGGTGTAGTGACCTATTGTCTCTTTTAGTGAATTTTCATAAAGGAGGGGCTATGAATCTACAAAATAATGACACTAAATTGAATATGATTATTACCCCTAATAATTTACAAATTTTTAACATCAAAATTTTTCTCTCCTCGCCATACCATGCATTTAATTTTTGCCTTTCTAATATTTTCAAGGTAGTGATGGATGAGAGAGAGTGTATAATGCATCTGTTGGAACTAAAACTCGATACAAAGCCTTAAATAACCTTTAGAAGTCTAATATACTATTTGAAACTATTTTCACTTGTAAGTTGATCTCCTAAGGCCATACAAATGACCACAAGTGCTTGTAAATGGGTATTTTCTCCAATTTGGGCTTTGAACTTCCATTTTGTTAGGTTATTACCATTATCTCACTCATATCTAGCATTAGGTATGTTAGGAAGCTTCTTTAAATTCTTTTCCTTTGGGATGGTACATAAAATTCCTCAAAATTAGGCCAAAAGGTGACCAAAATGACTTTGGGACATATATTAATATTATAATAGGTTAATACATGGCAATATATCTTTCAAAGCACATTAAAAACCTTTTATAATGTCTCAATACCATGTCAAACCTTTGACCACACTTGATAACACCATGACTCGTAAATGACCCCTAGGACTAAACAAGTACACATGAGACAAACCTTGGAAAAAGCTAGATAATGACTAATATGACAACATGAAGACTATATATGATCATTTAAGACCATAAAAAGGTCATTACAAAACCATATACAAGCTTGTGTAACCCTATGAAAAGTTTCAACCTATAGGGGTTGACCATTTTTGATTTGGGGTCAAAAATTAGTTAACAAATTAGCAATTCATAGGGGTGGCATGCCTATAATGTTAATATATTTGTGGCGTTATCATCCCATTATAAAATGGAGTCACTCTAACACTATAAACTAAAATTAGAATACCTTTATAAGACTCAAACTCATACCACATCACATAAAAGGAAGAAAACACACTATGCCAAAGGCATTTACGGAAAATACACAATAACAAACACTCAAAAAAACACACCTATCCTACTATTTATATACCTCAAAACATGTTTGAGATGATGAAATAACTCCTCTTGATTTAACCAAGGTCAAAAATAGTGTTTCTAGAGTCATAGTTGCTCTACGAGAAAAAATCACCATATGATGGATGTTTGTTGAATAAAACATGTTTATGAAAGTGATTAAATGACTTACCACTCAAAAAACCTATACTAGATACAAATGCATCACTTTAAAATCCTTTGAATGATCCTTTTAGTTCTCCTTTAGGCTTGATTAACATTACAGCTTCCCTGGTCTCTTTTAATCTCACTTGATATTTCTCAATTTTTTCTTCTAAAATCATGAAACTTTATCCAACTTAACCTTCATTTGAAACATGATGTGTTAAGTGCTTAGAGGCATTAAACTTTTCATCTTTCTTTTTGAACATATATGTAATTAAATCAAATCATATTGATGTCCATGCCACTGCTCATTCACATAAACTTTTTCATTGAGCTTATTACATTACTCCAAGACTTTAACCTACTTGACATGGATTTAACACTCTTTCTTGTGTTTTTAGGTTCATCATTGGCCTCATCATCAAGCTAATGTTTATTTTGAGGAAGATCAGACCCATTTACCTTTTCAAACTCCTACATTATGGCATGGTATTTTTGCCATAAATCATCACATTCCTCTTGACTATCATGTTCATGGATCTCTTCCTCTTAGGCAGGCAAAATTATATCTTATTCTTGAATATCATGATCTACCACCCTTGGGACATCATGATCATCATCCATATGTAGAAAATAGTTTCACCATGTAATTTTTTAAATAACATCATCAAAGTTTACCTCAAGAAACTCATAATATTCTTCATGTATGATATATGTTCCCATAATTATTTCTTTAATGAGCTTATATGGTTCAAACCCATGTTGATCAACTCCCCACTCATCAATATATAGGTCAGTTATGCCATCAAGATGTGTTAAAGGTTATTCATCACTAAGATGGTCTTCCTCTTCATTAATGGTGAAATTCATTTTTGATGTGTTAGGAACCTAGGGCTCTACATGAAAATTTTCCAAAAGTTCAGACTTGATAAATAATTTATCACCATACCTAGTCCTAAATGCCATGTAGGACTAATTTGAAGTCAAATATCCCTCAATCTTAGAAATGAATTCCCTTGACAAAAAAAGGGTAAAATGAGGTGGAACATCCAAAAACATAACATCTTGATATATGGAGAATGTAGGACAATTATGGAGGGTGAGATATAAACCTTTGATAATGCCAACTCTTGGTAATTGATCCATCTAACTGTAACACCCACTTGGAGTGTTATTCATACTTTAAATTTAGCTTATCTACTAGTTGTTTAGGCATGACTAATGTACTTGCTCCACTATTAATCCAAAAATTGTGAGATAATGAGTCTCTAATGATTATAGAGAGGTAAAATGGATAATTTTTATCCTTTTTTTCAATTTTTATTAGTTAAGTATCCTTGGTCTTCAATTCATTTGTCAAAACTATCCCTCTCACTAGGCTGCCTAGATGATGCATTAAGCTTGGAGATCTCATTTTGGAGTAGGTCTCATTTGATAAGGATGGAAAATGTTTCCAATATTTTTATTATTACATGGAATATCTTTATTTTTTCAATAATATTCATATGAGAGTTTTTAACCTTTTCCTGCCCTCTAAGAGTTATAACACTACCACTAGCTTTTGTGACTTGATACATAGGATAAGGCATATAAGGAGATTTATCATTCTAATTTTTATGATTTACCTAATCCATATAGGTTTCATTTGACATACCTGATCCTTGAAGTTCTTAAGATTTCATGTTTATACCATTACGTGCCTATTGTACTTCTTTTATTTCTCTCTCCTTTGACCTTGTATTTGAAACTATATAGTTTGATCCAATGTTGATATTACCTTAGTATTTGATTTCACATGATTATCCTTGAAGTTAATTCTTCAAGGAAATATTTTATTGATCATCTCCTCTAATGTTATCTCCTCCACTAGGCATGTCTTTTTGAGTCATGGAAGGCATTATACCCCATTAAATCATATAGGCTTGTTTAAATACATTGTTTGCATTAGTGGAAGAGTCATGAGGCTGGTCCCATGAAGTTTTATCTCCATTATCTTGTGCATTATTGTTTTGGATAGGAAAAAGTTCTTTTTAAGTAGAATGAGCATTCTAATTTTATACATTATGTTGCCTCACTTGAGTTAGCTACCCTTGTCCTTGGTATTGACCTTGAAAGGGTTGTTTAGGAGATTGATAAGATTGGTAGGGATGGTAAGGGCCTTGAAAATACTTATATTTTTTCTATTATTTTTTCCTCTTAAAATTTTTATTCTCTTCTCTAATATCTTTGATCATATATTCCTCTTTTTTTCTTGCTTGGTTGATTAGAGGCATCTTGCTTATGCTTGGGTGTGGGGATAGGAGAAATGGTGGGCATAAGTGTTTTCACATCATGAAACAAAGGAATGTGAGGTCTAGGGGATATATTATCAGCTTGAATAAGGAATTTATTAGGCCTTATATTAGTCTAATAATAATTAAGCAAGGTATCACATCCCATGGATTGAATCATCATGGATATGTCACTATTAAAATCTTTGAGGTAATAAAAAAAATAATGATGGATAGTAGGACTTAACAAGATTTGGATCCTACCCCAAGTCTTTTAGAATTTTGTGTATAATTCCTAAATGGCCTCTTGAGCTACTCTTTTTATTGTACTCAATTTCTCAATCAAGGATAAGTGATCAAATTTGTCTTCAAATCTCCTCAAAATGTCACCAATTCATCCCATGTAGTGATAGAGTTAGGAGCCAAAGTACCATACCAATAAAGCACCTTTAATTTGAAATAAATATCCAATAACCTGATGTCAACATTCTCTTCAGTGATGTTATGTATATTGCAAAAGTTGGGAATGTTACTTATGTGTTTTATAGGAGTAGTGGTAGCTTCTCCTCTGTATGAAGGCACTTTTTTTAGGGACGACATAGGAATGTCATCATAGTGAGAAAGTGCCAAAGTACTATGTCCATTGAAGGAAAAAAGTGTAAGTTTTTTGGGGCTTCCATCTTGTAAATTAGACCCATGAAAAGACTCATAATAGGTATATGAGAAACAAAATATTTATTGGAGTATGGATGTGTTAACAAACCTCTTAGTTCTAACTAAACAGTTAGGTAGATATAAAAATTCAAATTGAATGCATTTATTAAATGATCTTATCATTACCTTAGGAAAAAAATTATGAACTATTTTGTAACTAAGATCTAATGAGTATTGGAATCACTAGATATTGCATGATGGAAGCTTTACAACTTCAAATTTTCCAAGATCAGTATCTACCTCTAACAACTTCTTGGACCATGAGGTAACACTGAGCATGTAAAAAAATTTATCAATAAAATTTTCACCCTAATAATGTCTACTACATCATCCTTAAATTTTATGTTACATTGAAACATCTCTCAAGTTGTGGGTGAACTATGGAAGAGATGAGTCTTTAGATTGAAGGGCTAGCTCCCTTGCACCATACCTAAAACTAACCATTAATCTACTTGTTTCAAGGAAAAGTGATATAAAGAGATCAAACACTAATCTAACATATGTGATGTACCAAGATTAACTCCACAAGTCTACTTAAACCTTCACTATGAAAGATAATTTTTGAAACTGCTTTTGACACCCAAGGTTCTCCTAACAAATGATTTTCAACATGAAGGTAAGATGCAATGTATTTATCAAAGTTTATGAATATGAGGTATGATCATAGAAACTAATACTCTTCCTTTCACATAAATACACACAAAAAAATAAATACACATCATGTGACTTGCTATAATTTAGATTAATTACACCCATCATGAAAGAGTGATATGAATACAAGGAGAGGTAACTATCACTTGCCATTCAACCATGAACTAATCACACACTTAAGAAAGAATTTGATAAATTAAAATAATATTTAAATACTTTATTCAAAATAAAAATTAGTATTCAAATTATTAGGGCTTCACCATATCAAATTTGGATCCATTATAAAGGCAAAAGTGGTAACTTATATAGAGAAATGAGGAAGAGAGAGAGGGGAGGCATAGTAGAACGAGAGAGACAAGTGTCCACATGAGAGATAAAAAATAGAGGGAGTTATAAAATATTTAAACAGGTCCTTAGGGACATATGTATCTCTTTTGAAGATGATCCATTATCCAAGTGGCATAGGAGTTATAAACTTAGATTGACACCTTGCATAACTCGTCAAAACTACCCTTCTTTGCGTATGAGAAGTTATAAATGGACCTTTAAATCATCAATTATCCATGAGATTATTTTATAAATCTCATCTGACACCTATCATTCCGTTATAAAATCCTCTAATCTGACATTTTAGTAGCAATTATCATCCATATGCTTAGGTGTCTTGAAATCTCTTCATCTCCCACACCTAGACTTGTCCAAGTGGCTCAAAACATCAGCTAATATTATTAAATACATTATATATCTACTAAATTCATTAAAATACCTTATGGTACCTTAATAAATACATTTTGGCTCGTGTAATAATTATAAATACTTCATTTTGCTCCTCAAGCTCTCATTAGGCATATTTTCCTTATAGCCCTAAAATCATGTAAACCTCATTGTTTAGGGTATTTTAAAAATGTTAATAACAATATAAATGAATATTTTAGGACCCAATATTTACTTACAACTCCATGCTAAGTTTTAAGTCTTGAGAGTGAGTGTAAGTATCTTTTTTCTTCCTTTCTCTTATCCCAATTAGGCTTCTTTACCTAGAAGACTGATTTTCTACTCCATATCTCTCCAAAATGTATGAAACCAACCAAAATAATGTTATTAACTTTAAATATCATATCACCAACCTCTATGTCAAATTTGAGGCCTTGAAATGCTATGGAAGTTTGAGAACCATGAAAAGGTCTTGAAACCTAGTCTCATTTTGAGCCTATTAAAGACTAACTTGAAAAATGAAGTTTGTTTTATCACTTACAGGATTTATTTTACATATTTTTAGTCTTTAATATATTTAATACATCCCAAATTACCTATTCAAAACCCTATAAAATACCAAAAATCCTTGCAAAATAGGGCATTTAATGCCATTGGTATAGTTGAAAGTACAAATGAAGTACATCATTATAAAATAATTAGAGTATAAAAAAATGTTTAAGAGTTTATATGATGAAACAAGGTCATATAATTTTCTTTATAAGCTCATATCTCTCAACTAGTCATTACTAGGGTTTTAAAAGGGTTTAGAGTGGCTTAGGTTCTTAACTATTGTTCATAAACCCTAGGCCCTCAACCTCTAAAAAATTAAAAAAATTTCAAATTAATTACCCTCCTCAACTTTCCATAGGTGATCAGGTTCCAATTCATCATTTCCATATAGTTGTGATTGTAATAAGTTGACTCTTGGGTTGAAAATAGGCCATTAGAGAGGGGTCTGAGTTCTCAACCATTATTCATGCAAGTTTGACACCCAATATAAAATATAATGCCATAATATTTAAATTTATATACATAATTACCATCCCTAAAAACCAATTTAATCAATTTATCATTTCATGGTTTCAACAATCAAAATAAGGTGAGTCCTGAATTGCAGTCTTGCATGAGAAGAGTTCGAGATAGTCTTAAAGGCCAAAATTTAACTTTTATTACTTTTACCCTATTTTTGATGTCTATTTAAGGTATTTAATATTTAAATAAACTTATAAAAATATTAAAACCATCACTTAACTCTTAATCAATCACATTTCTCATTGTTAGTCTTTAGGTCTGCCTGTGTGTGAGTTAGGCTCTATAAGCCTAGATAGGGTTTATATTATTTGCTTAAATTTTTGATGGATATGAAGGTTACATGGAGTCATTTTATCATAATTAACCATATAAAAATTATTTTCCTTCCTTTAATTTTATCATAGACCTCAAACTCTCTCAAATAATCAACTTTCACTTGCGAAGGTAGACAAGCTTGTAAGTCACATTGATTGTGTAAATAGGGTTAAAGTGAATTATTTTAGTCACATTTATCTAAAAATTTATTTAGCTTAATTAAATACTTATAACTTATATTATTGAGTTACTTAGTTGTGATTTTAGCCAAACTCTCTTCTCATTAACTGTGGATGACCTTCTCTTCTCAAGCTTTGAAAATGGTCTGGATACCGTGCAAACCTATAGGTGGTTATTAGAGTGGTCTGACTGCACTTTGAGATCCAAGGTTCTAGTATAATTCATTGAAAATTAGTGTACTATTTTTATTATATTATAAACCTATAACCTTTCCTTGGAGCTCTTCCACCCCTTTTAATTATTGTACCTTCAAAAAGACCATTCATATATTTTAAGCTCATCCAAGAGGTAGATGTAGGTGACTAGTAGGAAATATTTTAAAATATGAGTGTTAAACTTGGATTACTAAAATCCATAATATCACCTTTAAGGAATTAAAACTTCATTTAAAGTGAATTTTAACTATCTCACAAAGTCCATTGGCTCTTTTCATAGTGTTCACAAACTTGTCTTCTCATCTTTATACTTAGACCTATGCATGAGTATTAGGTTTGCATACTCAGTCATTTATACTATCCTTTGGATTTTAAAACACTTAGATGATTTTATTGGTTTGTGAATTTTCTCATCCCTATCTATAATTATTAATTCTTTAACCTTGCTCTTGTTTTGATGATAATTAACTTTCAGTGACCTATAAGTTTGTCACCTGTAGGTCTCTATTTTGCTTGCATAAGCTGCTAAGAAAACTTCCCTGAGTTATAGACACATTTACCACTTATACTATCAAATTTTTTCCCATTTATTTATAAAACTCTTAATAATATTATATACTTCCTAACTAAGCATTATGTCATCCTCAACTTGACTATTTGGTTTTTATATGCCTGTATATATAGTCATCTTGTATGTAAAGTTTGTGCATAAAGGTTAGGGTCCCTTCATTCATGATTTTTGTGATAGTATTTGAGTCTATAAAGGTCATAAAAATGTTTATGAGTATATTTCACATGTATCCATTGCTAAAATACTCTCAAAATAAAACCTAGGCTTTATGAATGTTCACCTATAGGTTTGCAGACTTGTAAGTGAATGAAACTTGTCTAAAGCCCTTATTGGAGAGTGAATTTGATTCTAATTCATATTATATTAATATTAAAACATGTAAAACAATTCTCTCTATTAATTCTTCATTGATTTTTATTATCACTTTGTGCCAATTTTGGCAGTCATTGCTTGTAAAAGGCTACTACTACATAAACCATGCCTCCAAAGAGAAAAACACTTACAACCTACATAAAAATATCTCATTTAAGAGAATAATACATGAATATTATTAAATTTAGATATATTCCATGAAATTTTAGATACTTTAAACTTATATAATGTTTACAACACTTAAAATCAACCAAAAACACTTCAACACTTCAAATCAACCAAACACACTTGTAGCAGGGTCATTTTATCCTCTAAAAATAAATGGGTCATATTCCTATTTTTTTATGAAAATAAAATTAAATGGGTCATTTTATCCTCTAAAAACACTCCATAAAACCATTATCCTCCATTGAATTTTGACATGAAGAAATAGGAGCAAAACTAGACCCTATTTGGATGGATAAGGCATAGTGACTTGTTACCAATCTTAGTGATTTTTAATAAAGGATGGGACATTAATATATAAAAAATTCCACTAAATTTAATCTCATTAGGAACCCTAAAAATTCCCAAATGTTTATCCTCCAAATTTCTCTCTCCTAGTCATACCATGCATTTGATTTTTGCCTTTCTAAGCTTGTGAAGGTAACAATGCAGGAGAGATAATGTCTAATGCATATGTTGGACTTGAAACTTGATCCAAATACTTAAAATAACATTATAAAGTCCAAAATACTCTTCAAAACTATTTTCACCAACAAGTTAATCTCTCAAGGCCATACAAGTGACCAAAAGTGCTTGTAAAGGGGTATTTTCTTCAGTTTGGGCATTAAACTATAAGTTTTTCAATTTATTTCCATTATATAACTCATATATTATTTTAGGTAGGTTATTAATCTTCTTTATATACTTTTCCTTTGGGTTGGTATGTACAATTCCTCAAAACTAGGCCAAAAGGTTACCAAAATAACTTTGGGTCATATATCAATATTACAAAAGGTTAATACATGACAAGATATATTTTAAGACACATTAAAAACATTTTATAATGAATAAATACCATGTAAATTCTTTGAACATAATTGATAACACCATGAATCATAAATGACCCCTAGGACGAGACAAGTACATATGAGACCAAACCTTGGAAAAAGCTAGATAATAACTAATGTGACCACATAAAGACCATATATGACCATAACAAGATCATAAAAAAATCATAAAAAAACCATATATAATCTTGGGTAACCCTATAAAAATATTCAACCTATAAGGGTTAACTATTTTTGAATTGGGGTCAGAAATTGGTCAACATGTCTCTCATAGGATTTTGGATTCAGTGGCAACTTGGAAATGTGGAATGAATCATGGGTATTATATTCTTAGATACCTTTGTCATATATATAAAAGTTATTGGAAATGTTTTGTGGAGGTGTAGATGAGGTATAAGTTCGGTTGATTAGGTCAATGTAACTGGTTTCTTGTCTTGATTCAATGGCTTTGGCTTTCTTAGCTCTTCTTATGTCAAATTTGGGCATAGGATTCAACCCAAAATGATAGTTTTAGATCTTTTACTCTACCTTGAGGTGTTTATAATATTTATATGGTTTTAGATCAGCTAGTATAGTCATTTCCATCCTTGAATGGGAAAAATTTATAAACTAATGAAATGTGGAAGGTATGGCCCCGATCTCACGAATCTAGGGTCAGTCCAATAAAAAATTGTAAGATAATTCCAAGTCCAAAACATGGAATAGAGTGTCAAGGGTCAAAGGTCCAATTATCACTACCAAGTTTATAGTACATTATGATTCTTGTTCCTCATTGTCATATGCTTTGATAACAATGGTATCTAGCTGCAGGTTGACCATTATGTATCGAAGATACTTAATCAACATTAGAGACACTGGTGAGACCATAAAATAACTTATTATATACATGAAATAACATCATTTTTCTTGCATATAAAGTGAATCTAAATATAATTTCCAAAAATATGGTTTATTTATAATAAAATAGAAAGTGTATATCTTGTTTATTTCATTATAATCATTTTTATCTATTTGTTAGTTATTTCTAATGATTATCAGGAAAAAGATGTCAATATGTACATACACAATTCATACTAAGTTATAATTATTCAAAGTATGAAGAGTGACCATTCAAAAACAATGTTAGAATAGTTTTAAATTCTTCTACAATAGCTCTAAATTAAGTTTGTAGTTATGTCTAGTAGCTACAGATTACATCAGACTAGCTAAGAAGTATATCAACTTAGTTATGTATTACATCAACATAGTTATGGATTACATCAGACTAGTTATAGATTACATTAGAATAGCTATAAATTACATTAGACTATCTATGAATTATATTAGAATTTCTATGGATTACATCAAATGAGTTAAATATTACATCAGACTAGCTACAAATTTTATCAGACTAGTTATGGATTACATCATACCAGCTATGAATTACATCAGATCAATGACATATTATATTAGACTTACTATGGATTGCATCAGACTAATACAAACTTCAATACAACTACTATAATTTTTTTTGGAAAGTATTTATAAATGTATTCTAATGATTTATTGGTATATTCTGTCTATCACAAAGAATGCTTTCCTTTTAGAGTCTTTCTATATATAAATTTCTATATAAATACTTTCCATTTATAAATTATATCTAAATATAGATTTATGTAATTTCATTTTAATAAATAGCTCTCTCCATATTCTGTGGAGATTGAGATTATGTTTTAATAGATTACATTCTTATAATAAATATCTCTCTCCATATTTTATGGAGATCGAGATAGGATAAAATATCTATGTTATTACTCCTAAATAAGGTGTTGTTTGGAAGCATGAGATAATAAATAAAATATTCCACACCTGAATAAATTAATCAATATACTTTTATCTTCATCATTTTGAGTAATTTATTCTGACCTTTGTGTTCTGAGTGAAATCCTCTTTCAAGGAATGAGTTAGCCACTCATTTCAAGGAAAATGGATCAATGTATTTTTATTTATTTCTTTGTTCTATAATTATAATTTTGTTGTAAATTATTATTTTATTTATTTGTTGTTGTAAACATTTATTTTTGTACAGTTTGTTGTGAACCTACAGGGGTTTTATTTATTTATCATTTATTTTCAATTCAATAATTTACTTTTTATAAGTGTGATTTAGTTTTTGCAAGTTTGATTCACTTTTTCCAAGTATGATTTTCAATTATTGAAAGTGTGGATTGTGATAGAAGGAATCATTTGTCAAATATCTCTTTCTCTTATTGCATACAACCTTAAAACACCAGCGTTAGATTTGACATTATTAAATGAAGAGGACTAATGACCCTCATTATTTTTGGCACCGTTGCTAGGGAACATAGTGCTATTAGGAGATTCAAAATTTTCTAAATAGGCATGTCAAGTGATAGTACATAAACAACATTCCTTGTGAGAGGGAATTTCTCTTAGAAAATTTTGTGACATAAGGTATTTAGTGGTGTTTTATTTATAATGTATTTTTCTATAAAATCTATTAAGATTTATTTTCTTAAAAATTAGATTAGAATCTAGTTTTTCATAATTAGGAATTTTATTAAAAAAAAACTTTCATCACATACTAACACTATTGTCTAGAAAATATAATTGCTAACATTATGAAGGAAGATTTAGTGGTTGATGCAGATTGGGAATGAAATTCTGAGACAAATAAAAGGGATGGTTGAAGGAGATGGTATCATGACCATCATAATTTAACAAACTAATTTTTCACAAGAGAATTATGTTGATGATCTATGATGAAATAAATGGTCTACAATCCACTCTATGCAATTTCTAAAATAAGACTCCTTAGCTAGAATTATGTTTGGTATTTAAACTTACAGCTAAAAATAGATAATTTTTATCAAATTATTAATGTAAAAATATCTAATCAAGACATTAAAATTGAGAGGTTAAAGCTACAAAATTATATAATATAAAATAAATTGTCACTCCAACCAAAACACTTATTATTTTATTTGGTAGTTTTCCATGTAGAATTAACTCCATTCTAAATCTAGTATGGTTGATAGAAATAATTGTTATGTGTGATAATGATTTCAATAGCTTTTTGCTATATTTATTCATTTCATGACTAGGAGAGATTAATATGGACATTTGATAGAATGCACAAATATAGCCTCCTAAAATATTTCACTCAAACATATCACCATACAATAAGCAAGTTATTTTGGGTAGATTCTATGTGTGTCAAATATATTTGACAAGTCTAAAATCATAAAAAAATTGTATGCCACACAAAATATGGTAGAAGTGGAATCTTTTGAAAATAAAATATTCTATTTTTACTAGAGGAAAAGCGTAATTGATTTATGTATATTTCTAGGAATTGTCAATGTGAAAGAATAGATGGAAGCATCACAAAAATATTAGAATAAGTCATGTAGTGAATTTGGCATTATTAAATTCGACAAAAGAGAAATATTTATTTGTATTTTATAGGGGTAAAATAGTCCACATCCTAACAATAATTATACGTCTTACATAACTGTTGATTTTATTATGTTTTGTTAGTTTGCATGGCTGTTAGAAATAGTTTGAATTATTAAAAAAAAATGATGAAAATAAAAAAATAAATAGAATTTTATCCCAAGAAATACTAGCATGAAAACCAAAACATCAAATTAATAGTATCATAGACTCGAGTATTTAATTATTTCTGAGTAATGTAGATGCTAAAAATTAGTAAGAATTACACATTTTCATCAAGCTATGTAAATAATAAAAAATCATCAAAATATATTAAATGATAAGTAGAATTGTGATTACAAAAGTGATAAATTGGGCTTGGCTTTGAGGGGTACTACTCCTTGACCCCACCCTGTATCAAAATAACGAGTGCGTAAAGGGTTTCTCCCCTTGACCCCATTGGGGGATATTAAAAAAACAAGTTAATGAAATTATATTTTGATCTTGACCATGGTACATAATTTTATAAGTAATAATAATTTTTTATGTCAATAGTTGTTTTATGGTGAAAATAAATATGTGTAGACACATCAAGAAATTCTCAATACAATAACCTGCTCTCATTCCAATTTTTTTTCTTTTTATTTTTAGAAAAAAAAAAGAATAAGAATATAGCAACATGAGAAATCTAAAAAATAACCTGTGTCAAAAAAGATATTAAGGATAGTAGAAAAAACCTCCATGCAAGAACTTGTCCATATAATAATGCATTATATTGACAATTGTCATTGGCCACTTTTGTTTGAGGAATTCAAAAGGATTTTAAAATATGAATTTCATTATACTTGTACAATTGAAATGAATTTGGGAAGCCCATTTGAAATATGAAGACTGTGTCTAACTCATGCATATGTACCATGGTTTTTTAGATAGTGGCATGCATGAGGACATACATGAGATTAGGTGTGGAGGAGATGATGAGACCATAAAATAGCTCATTATATCCATGAAATAACATCCTTTTTTCTTGCATAGGAAGTGGATCTAAATAGAGTTTCCAAACTTATGGTTTATTTAGATTAAAATAATAAGTATATATCATGGTTATTTCTTTAGAATTCATTATTATCTATTTGTTAGTTATTTCTAATGATTATCAAGAAAAAATGTCAATATGTGCATACACAATTCAAACTAAGCTATAATGATTCAATGTATGAAGAGTAACCATTCAAGAACAATGTTGTAGTAGTGTCAAAGTCTTTTACAATAGCTTCAAACTTAGTTTGTAGCTATGTCTAGTAGCTATGGATTACATTAGACTAGCTAAAAATTACATCAGCCTAGCTATGTATTACATTAGCCCATCTATGCATTACATTAACCTAGCTATATATTACATTAGACCAACTACAAATTACATTAGACCAGTTATGGTTTACATTAGGCTTATCATGGATCACATTAGATCATTTATGAATTACATCATACCAGTTATGAATTACATCAAACTTACTATGGACTGCATCAAACTATTGCAGACTTCAATAGAACCACTACAGACTTGTTTAGAAAGTATTTATAAATGTATTCTAATTATCTCTTGGTCTATTCCAACTATCACAAAGAATGATTTTAATTTGGATCCTTTAAATATATAGATTTATATATATATAGAATTTCCATTTATAGATTGTATCTAAATATACATTTATGTAATTTAATTTCAATAAATATCTCTCTCCATATTTTTTAGAGATTGATGTTATGTTGTAATAGATTACATTCTTATAATAAATATCTCTCTCCATATTTTGTGGACATTGAGATAGGATAGAATATATATGTTGTTACTCCTAAATAAGGTGTTGGTTGGAAGCATGAGATTATAAATGCAACCTTCCGCACTTGAATGAATTCATCAATATACTTTTCTCTCCATCATTATGAGTAGTCTATTCTGAAGTTTGTGTTAGAGTGAAATATTTTTTTGAGGAATAAGTTGGCCACTCATTTCAAGGAAGATGGATCAATGTATTTTTATTTAATTATTTGTTTTGTAATTATCATTTTGTTATTAATTATCATTTTATTTCTTTGTTGATGTAAAAAATTATTTTCAAATAGTTTTTTGTGAACCTACATGC
This sequence comes from Torreya grandis, assembly GCA_037957365.1. NCBI lineage: Eukaryota > Viridiplantae > Streptophyta > Pinopsida > Cupressales > Taxaceae > Torreya > Torreya grandis. The sequence goes on from JARHVA010001519.1 coordinate 2,516,896, forward strand.
ATTTTATTTGTTTGTCATTTATTTTTAATTTAGTAATTTTCTTTTTGAAAGTGTAATTTTATTTAAGTATTATTTTTAATTCTTACAAGTGTGGATTGTGATATAAGGAACCATTTGACAAATATCTCTTTCTCCTATTACATACAACCTTCAGACACTATACCTAGATTGACATTATTAAATGAAGAGGATTGACAACCCTCATTAGACACAATGTTGAGGTCTAAACCATTATGTACAAAGGCACATCTAACTTTATGGTTTGTTATACCAATTTTGATGTACAATGGGTTATTATGAAAAGAGCCCAGGGATTACATGTCACTTTGGTCAAAGGTAAGATGTTGGCTAAGGGCCAAATGTCCTACCATGACTTGAATTTTTTTTGACATGATGTCATCTAGTGTGAGGGATTAGCTTAAGTACTCATTCAGGATGTCTTTTGGATGTTAGATGTCTGAATCAAATCCATGATCGATATTTATAAAATATTATTCTCTAAATTTTCCACAATATCATAGGTCTTCCCATTAGTTTTGAAAGCTGGTTTGTTTTTATAGGCATGGAGGTCTAAATGGGCTCATTGATGGTACTTAGTTGTGGTCATTTGATGGTAACCTTAGCTCTTCAAGTTATGATTGAATAATATCAATTTGGTGTAGGGATTTGGTAATTGTATGGGGAGGTAATAGGGCCTAAAATTGTAATTTTTGGGTGATGTTGAACCTAGATACTAACACGGTCTAAATAATAATAATTGGCATAAGGAGGTTGATAGGTATTATATGGTTGATATGCATTATTGGGTGAAGGTCTTGGTCTCTTATTACTTGGCCAGGGATTAATGATAATAGTGGCAACATGACCTCTTGACATGTGTCCTAAAAAATTATTATAGGTATATGTGATGACATAATGGCTTCCTTAATTGGTTGGGTCAGTTTTCCCTTGGTTACAATCATAATGTTATTGTTATTGTGGTTGACATTATTGTTGACTTTGTGGAGGAGTTATTTGTCTTTGTTATTTGTTGTATTGGTACTGATGTGGGTTATTGTTATTATTGTGTTGAAGAAATAGATTTTTATATATTCCCAAGTTATGATAAGTCATAGAAGCATGGGTATCTCATTATGTTTTTCCATTCGCCATCATATTCTCAATAATATATCTGAGTTAGATACACCAACATATAGAATGTCTCTTGGCTTGATGGTACTCAAAAAATTCATGTTATTTTTACCAATTAGGAAAAGGAATCCCTTCAGGAAATGGATTTAGTATTGGTTAACTGATCATATTTACTTGAACTAATTTTCTAAACATAAACTCATTAGGCTCATGAAAGTCACTAAATTATCTGGTAATAGGTGGTCTTCTCCTTAGAAAGGGGCTTGCAATTGGTTTTGAATCTATGAATATTAGTTTTATGGAAGCCTTGGTTGAATGTATGGAGGGGGTGGTTTTTAAATGGGTGGAGGTAAATGGATAGTAAATGTTTGCACCATTTGTACATGATGTGATTTAGTGACCCTATTTCCAATAATATTCTTTTTGCACATGTAAGCCTTTGGTATTTCATTATTGTTGGCTTGGGGCGGCATTGAAGTTAGTATATGAATAGGGTTCTAATTTTTACTATAGTTCTAGTTTTGATTATGCTAGCCTTGATGCCAGTTTTGACTTTGGTTGGAAGAAGTTCGCTTCATGATCAATTTATTGACAAAGGATTTCTCAATCTATATCATTTTCTTAAAAACCTCTTTAAATGTATGAGCATATTCTAGCTCAAGATGATAATAAATCTTATTGTGTATCCTCGTATTAAATAATAGTAGCCAATTTCTTATCTAAAAATTATGAATGAATCACCTTAGTAGTTTTCTCCATCATTATAAGTACATAGTAAAGCTTTTACCATTTTTTTGTTTTGCTTGGTCCAAGACCAACATTATAACCTTGTGTATGATATTATATGAAAAATGTCATGCAAACTTCTCAAAAATGTCATCAAAGTTTAGTATAGAACTATTTGATAACTTTAAAATCCATTACAAGGCTTGTCCATCTAGAATTCTTTAAAATAAATGAATAAAATACTATCATTATATGTCACTGGTTAGTAAGCAACAAAAAAATATTTTAAATGCTCTTTGGGGTCACCTTTGCCCTTGTATTTGTCAAATTTGGGTGACTCATAACCTAGAAAAAATGGTATTTAAATATATTCCATGTTGAATGGATAAGAGCATATTTCATCTAGTTTGAACTTCTTTATTTGTTTTTTAATTTGAATGGCTTGAATTGCATCCTTAATTTGCTACAAATTTTAAGGTAAGAAGTCAGATGAAGTGGCTTGTTGTTATTTGGGTTGTGTGGTTAAATGTGGATTACCTTAATCGAGGTAGGTTAGAATGACATATTGTGGAATGTTTATCTGATTGGTCAAACTACCAGGTATATGCATTTGTGCATTAGTATTGTACTATTGATATGAAATACATTTCTATTAGAAAAAAACTTAGCTTGGATTAGATACATAGCATTGGTTGGTGAATTATGGCTACAATAAAAGCATTTGGTTGAGTGGAATATATTGATATTTTTGGGTTTGGGTGGGAACTTATTGTCTATTCATCGAACCCTGTTGTATAATGGGAACACATTGTTGACTATATTCTTGATGTTGAAGGTGTTATAGATTGGATCCATGTTATATGTGAGACACCCATTAGGTAAAATGCAATTATTACCTAACACTTGGGATCTACTATACATTGGGACCTTTTTATTGATTAAACACATTATTGATTTGGAATTTGTTGAGGGTTTGGAATTTGTTTTTGTTGACCAACTAGCACTTTTTGACCAATATAAATATGTTGTTGATTAGGAAACATTTATGATTGTTGAGGTATATTAGTCTATGTTTATTATCATGGAATATTTTTTGCCCCCTATTGAGGTGGCGTAATGTTTTGCACTTGTTAAGGGAGTATGTTGGTCTATTATTTTTGGACCATGCCTCCTATTACACACTCAAGGAAGTAACCATTTGAGGAGTGGAGGTTCATTATTATGCTTGGGTAATAGGCATGCCTATCTCCTATTGTTGAAATCCACTCATGGAATTGGTTAGAGGAATATATTATGTTTTTATTAGTGGTAAATTAGATCCACTTTGATTTATATTAGATTACACTTGCGTGCTATCTGAAACATTTTGAGTGAGGTCTTCTATTTGATCAATAGTTTTATCTATCAAAATTGAGACATTATACATGTCTCCAACTAGATACCTTTAGTTAAAGGGGTCTATGTTTTGATTCACATGTCCTAAAACATCTGTTTATGGCCTTGTTGATGGAACTAGCTCTATAAGTGGTGTGTTTGAAATAACATTGCATTAAAATAATAAACTAGGTTAAGATAATTTTTGTGCACTTGTTGTACCTATTCTAATTGATTATCCATAGGACCTTTTCCCTTTCATAATCACACTATGTCTTTTTTGAAGCATTTTTACTAAACATTGATTGTAAATAGTTGATACCTATTCAAACTATTAGTTTTGAGACACATTATTAGGGGTTCTAATCAAACTAGTTAGACTTTCATGTGGGAAGTCTAGTGGGAATTTAGCTCCTACTTTGATGGCTCTAAATAAAAATTTTTGTTTGTTCTCCAACAAATGGATATCAAATAAGTATGAATCATAAATTGTTTGTGTTGGTGTCATAACATATTAGGGATAGTGTTGTTGGCTTTTTTATATAATAGGCATCACTTGAGCAAGGCACTATGCCATTTTCTCTTGTTCATGGCCTGCATAATAAGGTGGACTCACCAAATACTATGATAGTGGGTCTAACCTTTGTTTAATGTATGAAATATGTTAAGATGTATAGGGATCCATCTTATAAGTTATGTCATCACCATACAGTTCTTGAACAAAAAAGTCACTAGTAATAAAGTTCTCATAATTTGGATTGTACATAGTCCCAATACATGTTTAATGAGGCATGTTCAGATCTATGATTAGGTCTCATAAAAAAATAAAGGTATAAATTGAAAAAATAACCTAGGTCTACAAAAAAAAAACCTTTAGCTCTATAAAAGATGTCTAAAGGGTAAAACAACTAAACTAGGCAAATGTAAAATAAAAACATGAAACTGATCTAACAAAGGGTACTGATTTTCCCAAAGGCATTATAATCAATGAAAAAAGGTAACAAAAAAACTTGAAAACATTTTATAGACAAGGTAATATTTTTTCTAAAGGTGGTTATAATTAGTGGCAAAGGTATCTAGATAAGGTAGAATAATTTTGAACTATGTTGAAAGGATAATAACTATTTTCCCAAAGATAGTTATTATCATTAGTGTGAAAAATAAGGCTATAATTGAAAAAAAAGTTTGATCTAAAATAAAAACTAAAAACTAATTTAAAATAAGATAATTGGCTTGGATAAACTTGATAAACAACTCAAAAAACAATCTAATACTAAGGTAATTGGCTTGGAAGACACTCAGTAGTTGGTTCACAAAGACTTGGAATTTGGCTCACAAGAGATTATTTGATAATGGAACTAGAACATTTTTGAACTCAACACAATAAAATTCAAACAAGACACATGGAAACAACTTAGCTCAAAGGATTCTCAAACAAGGCACAGGCCAATAAACAACTATTAAGTCTAGGTAAGGGGTCTTTAGATAAAATAAGAAACCAATCTAAGTATCACAATCCAAATACAAAAGGTAGAGAACCTAAGCCTAAATTAGATAAGACTTTACAGTAAACTTGATTAATTTGGGATTTTTAATTTGAAATATTGAATTTTAAATTTAATGCATAAGACTCAATTTTTTTAAGGTAAATAGGCTAGACGAAAATGGGCAGCATAATCATGTATTTGAAATAAAAGGTATAACAATGGTTTTGAAATTTTATTTCAAATATGATAAGATTTTAGATAAATTTAGGTATTGTAACAAAATTCCTTGAAACAAATGGTAAATAATGGTTTTGGACTAAAATCCAAGGTGAATGTTTGAAACAAACTAGGGAGTGTAATAGTGCCCTATTTAAACAAGTGACACAAAAGGTCTTGGAAGAAAACTCTAAGGCAAAATGTGTACCAATTAAATAGGTAGAGTAACATTTCTTAGGTTAAATTGGTGTGAAAACACGTGATGGTCTTGACTCATTTTGATTTAACAAATAAACAAATAATTTTAGTCTCAAACACACATGTAAATAAAAGAAAATAGAACTAATGGCTCATCCTATCCCTAAACTGACATGGTGTGCATAGCTTCTATCAAAGTTTCCACTAACATACCAATGCTTGAAATGAATTAAGTGTTAATACAAAAATTAAAGAACATGTGTATGTAGATTTTTTTATCCCCCCTCTATTTCTCAAGAATTGGTGCATGACATAAACTTATATTAAGGAACACTTGACATTTGATAAGACATTTCGTAACAAGTGGGGTTAACTAAAATCTATAAGTTTCAAAATGCACTAAATGGTCCCAAGTATGGCTAACACAAAGGTGCATCATGAAAATTAGATTTAAACTCATTAACTTACTATGCAAAGGTATATTCCTTTGCATAGTGAATTTAGTTGTGTATTATTTAGTAAAGTATGATGTTTAGCATGAATTGACTTGGGTTTTCGTTAGGATTGGAAGACTAACCGCTCAGTTCCACATAATCTTAGTATCATGTACCCAATTTATATACTCCATTATAGAGTGGGGTTGGTATGATTTTGGAAGATGAAACCTCAGGTCAATGCAACCCTAAAGAAATTATGCAGTGGTGATGAACTCCCGTCTACAATCCAAATGTAAGAAAATAAATAAATGAAAATTGTAGAGACTTTAAAATTCATTTCTAGGTCATCCAAGTTATTTGGAGCTTAGAGAGAGTATACATGATATTATTTTAGATAATATTAAATAAAAAAATTAATAAAAAAGGACTTCTGGTCATTTGAGTTCCCTATAAGAGACAAGCACTGAGCATACATGCTAAACTTTTGGTTTGCCACAAAGAATTTAATCTATGAACTTTGAAACTAGATAATAAACAAAGAACAAACAAAAATAGAAAAAACTCTTAAGAGCTCTAAACTAAAGTGGATATTATTTTTAAAATAAACAACTCAAATGTGAATGAAGTTTTGAACCTTTGGCCTTATTTCCTCTTGTAAAAACTTGAAATGCTAGAAGACAAGTTTGGCTAGGTTGATTTTAAACATTAAAATGAAAGTGTATGTGATATTTATAAGTGTTTAGGCCTCTCTTTCTCCACCTTGGTTCCTAAAAAAAAGTTATGGAGTTCTCTTGTATTTAGGCCAAAAAATAGATTAATAAACAACATTCCATTTTTAGATTTTGGGTTTTTAAAAACACAGAGCAAAGTGAATATTTCTGCAACAAAGTGAAGTTATCATTTCCAGTGAAGTCAATGTTTTCCTTGTGAACACTGAGAAACTAGATTTTGGTGAAGTCATTGTTAAACAAGGTGAAGTCACTATTAAACAAGGTGAATTCACCAATCAGGTTTGGTGAAGTTCCTGATATAGGATAAAATTAGGTGGTCATTGAAATCATTTACAATTTACCTATTGAAGTCACTATTTAGCAAGGTTGATGTCATTATTTCTACCTATCAAAGCTACCATTACATAGATTGAATCCACCATTACATAAATCTAAGTCACTCTACATAAATAAATATTTTAAATAGAATATTGAAATGGTGAAGTTGTTACATAAGGTGAAGTCGTTGATTATAATAAAATAGAATGATGAGATTTTGAAGCACAAAACTCTAAACTTGAAGAATTAAATGCTCTTTTTAAGAAAATTAAATATTGGACATCATTCTTCTCAGATATATGGGATGTATGGTCCCACCAAACATGTTATTATGCATACTAGGAGTCCAAAAAACACATAAAGATTGATTGGTTCCTCATTAGTGAAAATATAAAAATTCTATGCATAGAAATAAAATGAAACTAAACACTCTTGCCTAATAACTAGGGAGAACATAACATAATGAAAAAAAATATAAGATAGAGATAAAAACACATAAGAATTTTTCTTCCTTTATCAAAATTGATGTCCACTTGTTGGCATAAGGATATTCATGCTCATTTCATGACATTAGAGACTCTTGTCAGTACTTCTCCATGTTGGTATCTCTTCTCCAATAGTCACTTGTAGTTTTGATTTACTTTTTCTTGGCTTGATGTGAAGTTTGGAATTAAATGGAAATTATAACACTAATTTCAATGGCTTCTTGAAGGCATTCTTGTAGAATAACCTTACACAAAAGATTGTTCAGGTATGATGTGGGCACTTGTATTTATAGCTCTAAGAACTAACCCCAAGGAGGTAAAGTTTAATTCTAATTTTGATTAAGTCTAAAATAATATAGATTGAGTCATGTTAACCCTAGGTTGGGTCAAAGTACTCATGAAGTCTTGACAACTCATTTTTAGATATTTATAAGCCATGCCAACTCACTTTAGATATTTGTGAAGTTGTGACTCACCTTTTAGGAATATTAAGAATTAATAAATCACTTTATTAGTTACTTTGACTTTTAACTTCATATTTGGCTAAAATATATATATTTTTTTTATAAATAAAATTCATTAATTCAATTTGAAAATTTTACTTAGACAAGTTAATTAAGATTTACTTTATAATTAATTTTTCTTCAGGTTTTTTGGCTTTTGATAATTATTTTAAATGTTTTGAATTAATATCTCAATAGGCCAATAATGTCAAATTACTAGGTCATAATTTGAGTAGGGTTGAAACCAAACTAGGTTATTAGTGCATACAGAGTACTACCCTAAATAAGCAAGTCTTGACATGTGTTTGAGCAATTAAATCATTTACATAGGAGATTTTTAGGCTTAAATTATGTTGTATTTTAGAAATTGAATTGAATCCAAATTTAAGCATGGAAGTTGGAAAAATTGAGTTCATATACTTAGGATTCAAAGGGTGCATAGTTTACATATATCCAATGAAAATACAATGATCATGGCATGTGACAAGCATCAATAGAAGGAAGAGCAGATTATAGCTATGTTGAGGGAGCTCCCAACCCAATAAATATGTAAAATTCTAAGCAAGGAAGCAAGTTTAGAATGTGTTGGTAGCTATCCCATGATTGGTGATATGGAGCACAACAAAGACAACCCCTTGTTGGGGAGAGAGAGAAATACATTGTTTTCACAACACTTCCAACACATATGGACAACAATATTTTCATAGGAATAGTGGTTCTTAGATTCTATGTGAAGCCAATGGCTGGGGAAACCCCTTAGATATTGAAATTACTGAAGGACAAATAATTTTAAGTAGGTAAGATTGTAATGTCCCCCTTTTGGACATGGAATAAGAAAAGACCCTTAACCTAATTTATTTTGTTTCCCAAGGAAAAGGTAAGGGAAGATAAAAGAGAAGGAAAAAATGTGGTTCTATCTATAAAATTCAAAAATTACTTTATTGTTCTAATCTTCACTTAAGTGGGAGACTTTAAGGGTCATGAGTGTTCCAATTTATGTCTTACGTGGGAGTTATAAAGGATTTGATTTTTTAAAAATATTTTAAGTTTCCCTCCAAAATGGAATGTACCTCTTGGAGGAAAGGTTATAAAAAGAAGTGAAAACTCATTGAGGGGGTTAAACTATATTTTTGAATAATTGAATTTCTGAGTTGAAGCACACAAAAACTCAACTTATTATTTAGAGATGAAAACTCTTGATACCTAGATTGGACAACTTCTTGAGGAGGTTGTATCAAGTGTAACTAGAATATAAGGGTGTTTTAAACACCATTTTGTCTTCTTCAAGTGTCTTGACTTGGTCTAAGGGTGAGGTGGCTTGTTTTTGGAGCCACATGACTAGGGTTTAAGTCAATTTGAAGCTAGTGAATTATATGTGTGTATTTAAGACCCCTAACCTAGGGTTGTGCTACATTTTAGGAGGGATATATTTGGAAAATAATAATTATTTGATTTTTATATAGATATATTACCCCATTTGGACATTTTATTCATCTATTTGTAAGGCCAATTTAACCTAAAAATTATATATTTTTTTAAAAAGGGGGAAAAAAATTTATTAAATCCAAAACGAGATACAAGGCAAGAGCCACAAGTTCAATAAAAAGGAGAAATGCCAACAAACCAAACAACAACACTACATAGTTCTCTCTTCCAATAAAAGTTTCTCTAAAATCCCTAGATAATTAGAAGGTAACTCATCCCTACCACTGAAATCCCAACCATCCCCTTTCTCTAAGGCCCACTTCGCCAAGTAGTCAGCCACACTATTCCATTATCTTGGGATGTGATAGAAAGAGATAGATTCCAAGGAGATGCAAACACTTAAAATATGTCTAAGCATTGAATCTAAATGCCAACTAATGCCATCTAATCTCTGGTTATTCAACATATCCACAATAATCAAAGAGTCAAACTCATAGATAATCCTCCTCTAGCCAAGAGAGAAACCCCACTCAATATCAATCTTAATAGCAAGCGCCTCCATCAGGTTATTAGAGTAATGCCCTTTATAGATAGATGAGAAAAAAAACATCACCATCTTTACTCCTACCAATACCCCTAATACCAACATGCCCATGATTTCCATGAGAAGATCCATCAGTATTAATCTTCAAGACCCCATTTGGAGGAGGCACCCACTTCCCATCATGACAGACCCATTTCTTAACACGACGGGGCATAATACCAGCAATGCAACCCCTACTATTAACACCCATGCTTAGATCCCACACAACCTCAACATTCCCAGGATCAATACTTTCAGACATATCACATTTAGCAAAAATAGTCTCCTAAAGTCTACTGATAATCTTCATCCACAGTTGACCACTATCTAATCTGGAATCACAAAAAACTCTATGGTTCCATTCTAGCCAAAGGTTTTAAAGAATGAAAATAGGCCCAATGCTCTAGGCCACCTAGAGAAAAGGCATCTTTGCAGGAGGCCTACCCAGGCTCTCCCAAAACACAATAAGAGAGGAATCATGAATGCAACCATGATGCCAAGCCTCCCACCATCTATGCCAAATCTCATGAGAAAAGGGGCAGTGAAAGAACAAGTGGGAAGAACATTCTTCACTGCACAAACAAAGAAAACAAATGGAAGGACCCTGAAACCCCCTTTTGCAAAGATTCTCCCAAGTGAAACATTTCCTTTGGGCAACTAACCATAAAAAGAAGTTACACTTGGGCCAAGAAAAGTTGTTCCAAACCTTCCTTCACTAGGGCACCTCAACAGGACCATGTAAATTCCTATCAAGCACAACATAACCTTGGGCCACAGTATAATTACCTTTTGAGCTAAGACTCCAAGCCATCTTGTCCCTCTCATTTAGAGAGCTATAAAGCCTACCCTCCAAGACCTTGCACAAAGTAGCATGATCCTCATTAGAACCACCCATAGGTCACTCCTGTGGATCCTTCCAGCAAAACATCTCCAATTGACCAATACACTTAACTATTTTAAAATTCTCCACCTTAATCCAACTACCATTAGCGAACATCTGGCAAAGAGGCAAAAGTTGAGGGAGACTAGAGAGAATGGGAGGGTGACCATCCCAAGAGTCCAGCCAAAAAAGAGCATCAAAGCCATTATTACATATCTAAAAGAGCCCATTTTGAACAAGCTGAGCTCCCTTCTTAAGAGTATCCCAAATGTAAGAACCTTTGCCTAACAAATCAATCCATGGCACATCCTAGATCTCAACCCTAGGAACATACTTGAAAGCAAGAATCTTGGCCCAATCTTGATCTTGGTTATTGTACCATCTCCAGTACAGCTTAGCCACCAAAGCTATAACCACAAGAGCCACAAACCTAATGCCAAGGCCCCCAACATGCTTTAGACTACAGATAAACTCCCACTTGACTAAAATCCACTTCAAGGAATGGAGGTTACCTGACTAAATTAATTGCTAGGAAAGAGCATGAAAATCCTTCACAAAGGAAGTAGGAGGAATCTGCACACAACACCTATAAATAGGGAGAGACTGCACCACAAATTTTAAGAGGATCACTCTACTAGCAGAAGAGATCCATCTATAATTCCAATGACTAACCTTACTCCAAAACTTATCCAAAATCCCCTACCAATAATCTCTACATTGAGGTCCCAGAGCCAAAGGAATCCCCAGGTACATTAGGGGAAGAGTGCCAGTTTGGAATCTAAGAATCCTGGCAATCCTGTTCTAAATGAGTCGAGGAGTATTAAAGAAATAAATGGAATATTTATCATCATTAATACTCTAACCAAAATATTTCAAGTAGATATCTGAATTTCTCCTGAAATTCACTACCTCACTAATTTTAGCCAAACCCATCAGTCTAGTATCATCCACAAATTAAAGATGGGAATAAGGAGGGAGATCATTGTTCCAACTCCAGCTGTGAATAAGACCCTACTGCACCTAATATTTAATAAATCTACCAAGACCCTCTGCCATGATAATGAAAAGATAAGGGGAAAAAGGGTCCCCTTGCTGAAGTCCTCGAGAAGCACTAAAACAATCTGAAGATTCCCCATTGATGAGAACACAGAAGGAGGATGAGGTCACACAACTAAGAACCTAGCTCACCCATTCCTCTTTAAAGCCAAAGGCCAAGAGGATATTCTAAAGGAACTCCCAGCTCACCCGATCATAATCTTTAACCATGTCAAGCTTATAGAACATCGCCTTCTCCTTAGAGGAAGCCATAGAGTGAATAACCTTTGTAGCAATCATGACACCATCTAAGATTTGTCTCCCTTCCATAAAACCTCCCTGGTCAAAAAAAAATCAAAGCACCAAGTAGAGGTTTGAGTCTCTCAGCAATAACTTGGAGATGATCTTGTAGACAACATTGCATAAAGCAATAGGCCTGAAATGATCCATCCGATTAGCCCCCTCCTTCTTAGGTATGAGAGCTAGAAAAGTAGAATTCAAAGACTTAAGAATTTTTTCGTTCCTAAGAGATTCCTAAACCACCTCAAGGAGATCAAACTTTATTATTTCCCAAAATTCCTAGAAGAACTCAATCAAAAACCCATCTGGGCCAAGAGCTTTACCTTTTTTCATACTAAACAAAACTTTCTCCAATTTAGGTAACAAGATTGGACATAAAAGAGCCCCATTCATCTCATCTGAGACCAAGCAAGGAATACAATCCAAAATAGCCCTCTCCTTAGATCTAGCAGCAATATCCTCCCTAGTAAAAAGATTAGAAAAATAGTTGACAGCTTCCCTAGAAATTTCACCACAGGATGAGAGTTGAGTCCCATCACTCGAGACAAGAGTGGAAATAGAGTTCCCCTACCTATGGGCCTTAACTAAGTTATGAAAAAAAATTGTGTTCCTATCCCCTCCTGAAGCTAATCAATACAAGATTTTTTATTCTAGAAAATCTCCTCCTAAAGTTCCCACTCTTCTAAGACCCTAAGGGCAAAGGACTCAACATTCAAAAGGTTAAAGGATAGTGTATGGTCATGAATCTGATGAGTGACACTATCCATCTTAGACTGAGCAGCAAGATTTTGAGCATGCAAGTTCCCAAAACATTGTTTATTCCACCTCTTAAGTCTATACTTCACATGTTAAAGCCATTTACTAAAAGTGTACATGGCCCTCCCATGGGTAGGAAACCCTTCATACCACCAATGCACCACAAGATCCTAAAGAGATTGATCCTGTAACCACATCAATTGAAATTTGAAAGAAGGATTTTTTGTGACCCCATAAGAGGAGATACAAAGTTTGATAGGCCAGTGGATGGATCCCCTCCAATCCAAGATTTTAGAACTGGTAGTCCACCTGCTACTCATCTAATAACTAGAGACTAAAAATCTATCAAGCCATTCTAAGATTGCCTCATCACCACACCTCCTATAATTCCAATTAAAAACTCCATTTTTTGGCTTCACATCAACAAGGTCAAGGAAACAAATATTATCTCTGAGCAAAAGAGAAGAAGGATCAAGCCTGGCTACCCCTCCTCATTTTTCATCCATACTAATAACAACATTAAAGTCACCAACCAAAATCCATGGGAAAAATGGGTCTAGAGAACAGAAAAAATTGATATGATCCCAGATATGTGTCTTACCTGGAAGATCAGTAGGAGCATAAATATTGGAGAAAAGACATCTTTTGCTAGTTTCAAAATTAGAGGCAAACATAGAGATAGAAGACCGATTGGAAACCCATCATAAGGGGGAGACTTTCCTTGGGTTCTAGAAGCAAGCCACCCCCTAGAATTGCCCAATGCCCCCACCCCCTGATAGTAGCCTTGGGGCCAGATACGTAGAGCACAATTATTCAAACCATCCACTGTAAGCTTGGTTTCCTACATAAAGACCACATCCAGAGCCTGGGACTTGATTAATCTATGAACAACCTTTTGTCTAGGGATGTTGTTTAACCCCTTATATTCCATGATAAAACTATCATTTAAGGGGTGGGAGAAGTGTGAATCAATGGGTTTCATAGACCCAAACTTAACCAAAGTATCACCCATAATCTTAACCTTCTCTTGATCAATCTTCTTTCCACTCCTTTACTATTTATGTAGAGGCCCCTTTTTAATATATTTTTGTTACAAGCCTAAGGCAAGAAGAGCCTTAGCACCCTTCACAAGATCCTTATATCGCTTCGTAACTTGGGGACAAGGAGCCAACTCAGCAGTACCCACTAGAATCTGTGACTCCTGGATGCCACCAATATTTTGGACTTGAGAAGACAAGTCCAAAGCTGACTGACAGACCTGTTGAACCCTTAATGGTAAAATCAACTTCTCCTTCATTGCTTCTACCTCCTAAATCTCTACCTAACCCTTAACCCCAAAATAAAGCTCAACTGGAATACCATCTTCTTGGACTATGCTATCCAGAACCTCAAACCTATTAAATGTTCCATCATTCTATCTATCACTCCAGGATCTCTTATTGCCTTTACCTTTATTACGAGATTTAACTAAGATAAATTCCTCCTTATCAATAGGCCCATCAGACACTGGATATTTCCCCTTGTCCATCCTAAGAGGTCCAAAGGTAGACAAGGGGGAACATTTTAGTCTGGACAATTGCGATATAGATGACCCTATTCATCGCAAATTTTGCATCTAAATGGAAGGGTTTCATAATCTAGCTATTGGATCTAGGAGGAAGAACCCATGCAAATTTCCATAGAGTCTAGTAATGGATTATTCAAATCAACTTCAACACAATAACAAGCAAAATAAATTACCCTACGCTCTTGAGTCTATGTATTTGATCCAACAGGTTTCCCAAGAAGCAAAGAGATTGAGTGGAGGATATCCTCCCTCCATAATTCCAATGGAAGCCTCAGAAAATGAACCCACATAGGCACCTGTGAAGGGATCTCTTTAGTAGAGTTGAAGCCCATATTCCAAGGCTTGATGAAAAGCCCAACTTGGTTAAAGAAATAAGGGCCACCTTCAAAATCCCTATTCCTATTCGACATACTTGAAAAAATAACCAAGAAATAGTTATTAGCCACTAAACTAATCTCCATTTCTCCTTTAGGGTTCTAAACTTGACATGCCCAGGATTACAACATGAGAAGAGAAAGATGAAGGCCCAAAAATTTACAAATAAGAGCATGCTTTTACCAATAATCAACATCCTCTGAAACCTACTCAGGTTGAATAACCAAAACTAGTCTATCTTCTGATCTCTCCAAACATCCATTTACTTTTTAAATTTAAAATGACCCTTTTGATGAGGAGGTACCCTCTCCAAAAAGATGAAACTCAGTCTGATCCTTGTTACTAGTAGGCATCAAAGAGGATGGATCTACATCTCCAAATCTAGGGAAGAAGCAAGACCTCAATTGTCCATGGCAATACATGCTCAATCACCAATCAGAAGAGGGAAAGAGGCAAGGCAGTTAGCCCAAATACCCAAACCATTGCACACCCCCTATCTAAGATACCCATGCACCCAACCATAGAAAGGAGGAGTTCAAACCCCTATCCAACCCCCTCCAGACCCCTATGAATACAAAAACCCCCCTGCAAGCTAAAAACTGCCACTAACATGTTCAAACAACCGACGCATGAAGCTAGGGCACGTAGGCCCTAGCTCACACCAAAGCTCCATGAAATGACATCATCCCCCACCTAAAAATCAGATTTGAACATAACATAATATTTCTATTATAAATTAATATTTATGATTATTCTATAATTTGGTGATTAATTAATCATAAAATACTTGGAATTTGGGTTGAGAAGGCATTTACAAAGGTGATTAAATTTTATACATATTAACACCTTAAGAAATTGGTTGAAGGTTGATTTCATACCCTAATATTCTTTATTATATTTTATAAATTATTATTAGGATTTAGAATATCTTATTACAACTTTAATAAGATTTTTGGAAAACTAAAATATATTGGGAAAATAATAAAATGCCATCTATATAAATCAAACCTATTTCAAATTTGTGTGTATGTAAACCATTTTTCTCATGTGCCATTTTTCAAAGATGTGAACTCCTTAATTTTTGGATATATGAAATAGAGAGTTTATTTTCAACCTATTAATATTAATATCATTGACCTTAGAATTTGTGCCATGATATTATATATAAGACAATCGTATTCTCAATGCTTATACATGTAAAGCTAGAGGGAACATATACCATCTAAATTTTCAAAAAAATTAAAAATATATTTAAAAATAATAATCTATTCCTCTAATTTCTCCTTGATAGTTTCTCTTTTGAGAGAATTTTAAAAATCACAAATCGAATGATTCTCCTCTCCTCTCTTCTCCTCTAGGGAGATGAAGGGGACACGTGTTTCTTCTTCTGGGGAGCAAAAATAAATCATCATTTATGTATACACATACCTATATGTGAAATGGGAAGTAAACAAAATGTATGGTGATTCTTACTTCCTTCCTTGCTAATTTTTTCATGAATTATTCCTTTCTTCTTTCCCTTTAAACAAGTACAAAATTCACTAGTTGGGTGTTAAATCCTCTATTTTTTCATAGTTTTATTCTCTTCGTTGATTGACCAAATTCATAATTTATGGTCTCCAAGTATTGATTTCCTATTTTTTGGAGAAAGACATAATAATGTCTTTGATTGATACAAATAAAACTAAATTGCCTCAGCCTAGCTGAATTTATATAATACATAATTCATGTGGAATATATATATAAATTCAAGTCTGCTTCCTTCCTTGGTATAATTTGTGTCTATGTTAGAAAAATTTAATTAAATAAAAATATATATTATGTTTTACTTGTAAGATTAATGAGGTCTATGTAGTGGTATATGTATGGATTTATGGGAAAAATCTATAGAAAGTACCCCTAATAATTAGGCCAAGAGGTGCCCATAGAATCTAAATGCCCCTTAGAATATAAAATTATAAATAAATTAAAAACTTAACTAATAAAAAAACATTAATTAAATATAAATATAAATGAATGTATAGTGTGTGAAGTAAAAAAGAAGATCATATTACTTTGATTCTTCTTCTCAAGAGTAAAATGAAGAAGTGAGGTATCAATTATCAATTAGGAAAATAACTCCCAAAAATGAAATTTAAAAATAAATAAATACAAGCACAAAATGGAGGAGGGAAGAAAGGTTGGCTTCTCCCCCATTATTTGCCTACAGATGGCATCCTTGTTGAAATGTGGGTAGAGAAGCTTGAAATGCTTTGGTGAAATTATTCTTCTCTTTAGGGTTGAGTTTAGGTTAAAAGGTGATCAATGGTGGAGGATTATTCAATCCAAGGGTTCATAATTAAAAAATAATGATTGGGTGTCCTCTAAATAGAAAAATTGTGTCCTCTAATAACACTCTTAACACATATTGACCACTTAACTCCAAAGAGAATAGTTTGCTCAGTTAACATTTAAGAACCCATGTCAATTATTTGTATCATGTCATGTCACATATATGGAATGTTACATGGTACCATCATGAGCTATCATTTTTGACACATAGATTAAAAGGATTTGGATAATTTTCATTTTCATGATTTACAAATACAAAATATACGGTGATGCAAAAAAATTTAGTCTCATTTTTTATTTCAATGATAATGTTTAATTAATACTAATTGATTTCTCTATGTTTGTTTTGTAGGGTAGTTATAAAGGTTCAAAATAGAGGTGTGTCAAAGGTCAGACATGTGTCAAACATCAGATGTGGGAATGACACATTAGAATGTTCATAGTAGGTGTCTTAGGGGCATATGCATAACTATGAATATTATTTATCCCCTACATTTTCTCCATCACCTTCCCCCTCACCATTGTCACATTACACATAATTAAAACACTGATGCTTTCCGTAGGATGAAATATAGTTTCAAAATTAAAAATATTTCATTGCATTAGTGTTTCAAAGAGTTGAATGTTTTTTTATCAGTAGGCTTGAGTGCAGGTTGAAATTTTTTCTGAGTAGGTGGCACATGTGCCTAATCTTACCAATAGTAGAGTAGTGAAAGCTTCCAAGTTTTCATTTAATGGACAAAAAGAAAAACTTAGAATGTGTAGGCCAAAGATAGTTTGAAGTTAGCATTTTTATGGTGGGACTGTAAGTTTATTACATTAGGATTTATAACTTGAATTTATGTGAAGTTAGTAAACAGTGGGTATATTTTTGTAATGTTGTGATTTTTTTAGTTTAATTGCACTAAGGGAGAATTAGGGATTTGAAAAATTAGAGGATCACTGATATGCTTTTGATTCTAAATTAGAGGAAGTAAAACACACATATTGAGAATTGAAAGAGGGCATGGGCTTTGAAAGCATAGTATTTAATCATTGAATCTTGGATTGGAATTCATATTTTTTGGGGTTGTTCTATACTTTGGTGAAGAAATTATTTTTAAATTTGTTTAAATTCTATGGTGGATCTGAGATAGGGATAGATTTAGGTGTCAGGATAATGCATTTTAGTTTAAGGGTGATTCAAAAGTTTACCCCCAATGAGGTAAGTTTTCTCCACCAATAATTAGAACATAATTCCCTATCAGAAGCCTTCACATTTGCTAAAGCATCACTATTGTTGTTTGGGTGAATGAAAAAAATAATCAAAAGTATTTAGAGGGTAGGGTTTTGATATTATATTTAAATTACTCGACCTACTAAAAGTTGTCTTTCCTATAAAGATAGATAAAGCTTACCAAGAGAGATGCCATTGGATGTAGAAATCATATTTTGAGATATTTAGCATATAAAAAAATCTCCTTACTTTCTTTACAACTTGCACATTTTTTGAATATTTCATCAGTTTCATTCCACTCTATTTCAAAGCCTTGAAGAAGAATCTTCAGTTCCATTAAATTTGTATCATATATCCATGTTGTTAAACCCTACTCTCATTCCCTAGCTGCAATGTGTTAAGAAGTGTCTAAGAAGTTGTTATGTGTTTTATTATTTTTGTGAAACTAGGGTTTAGTTCTTAAATAATAAAGGGTCTGGATTAAGGGATAAGAAGTAACTTATCTAGAAACCTAGAATGAGACCACTATTTCAAAGGATGAAAACTATTATGTATGATTGGGAAGATGTTAGGAACCTAGATCTATCTTTCTTTCGATGAAAGGGTAGGACTACAAAAAATAGGACACCTTAGGGTCTATCACTATTGTCCACTCCTATTTGTGTTGTCCAAATCACTCATAGAGACCTAATTTTTATAGGTTCTTTATGTTGTTCTTGTGTGAGCTTGCCTATGATATTTTGGATGTTGATTGTTGGCGGAACTCATTATAGAGATATTTTAGTATTCAAACCTTAGGTTTATCTACACACATAAAACAACAAACACATACAAAGTAAAAGGGGGAAAATTTGTGTTAGTAGAAGTATGATCACACAATCTATAACCCCTACTATCATGATCACTACCTACATTAATCCTCAAGATAGGGTCTTAGATCAAATGTAGTTATCCTTTAGGAAACATGCATAATCAATGTAAACAATACATGCAAGAATGAAATTTCACCTAGGCCCTTCCTTGATCAAGCATGCAAGTCTATGTGTGATGCAAAATGTTGAGCTATACTATTAAATAATTCTTAATTATTTACTATGCCAAAGTAGTAATTGATAGATATAAAATGCCTTGTGAATTCATTTATATAAGAGACTCTTTATTTTGAATTTGGGATCTTTATTTACATTAGCCAACATACAAAAGATAGTAAAAACTTTAGAAGTGCTCAAAGGCCCAAAACCAATGTTTATCTTCTATCTTACACAAAATCATGTAGTCTAGGTCTGGTTAATATAATAGACCAAATATTACAGATGATCATATGGTCCAACCTAGTGATAACCAAGGTACAACTGGGTGTAATCTAAAACTTTAGTCAATGTGCAAGAAGATAATGACATATCTTGCCATTCCATCTGTATAATCCTAAGTGATGAAGAACATGAACATCTATACCATGCCCCTAAATATGGTGTGTGAATGATGTATCTATATAATCTTGTAGTCTATATAACCACATGTGAATATGACATATCTTTCCATGCCTCATGTGCAAAATTGAAAACCAAAACATTGTGCTCTACACTATGTTTGTAGTTTTCTATCTAATTTTGTAACTATGTGAAGCTATATGTGTGAGACTTGTAGCATGTACATACCTCCAAATCTAGTATCTGAGTCTATATCTATACCTAAATCACTGTAAATCCATATAATTTGAACCACTATATCTAAAAAGTTTATGTACTTGTAAGCTAAAATTACTATGGATCTATATGATCTAAACTAATGTATCTAAATAATATTTGTATCTATAAATTGAAGGTATATCCCTATGAATGTCTTTAGTAATGTTGAGTGACCCATATAATCTGAATCACTATATATTATGACCAATTTAAGTTAAATTTGATAATCTGAATGCTAGATGTGTAAGAACCATGGTATTCCCACTTATGAGAGTGAGTGGGTATATTGGGTAAGTGTAGAAATAAGAATAGTATGAATTATGCCCCCCTTTTGGGAAGAGGGATGCAATTTGTGATAGAGGATATTGAGCCAAAAGTGATGACTAGTGGCATAGTAATAAAACAAGGTTGGTATGTTGTGAATGGATTGAGAGGTTTGATTAATTAGATTAAATTGTTGAAACTGGAACCTATTTGGATTGGTGAGGGCCAAGGTGTGTGTCTAAGAAAAAAATAAATATATATATTATCATGTCATAACAGGCAAATGAGGTAGTAAGATATTGAAGCTTGAGTGATGTTGAAGGTATCATTTTCATGATTCTATGAAAGAAAATGATTTGAAAAACAAGGTTACAAGTTTTGAGTTATGGGCTAAATGGTATTTTATTTTGATTGAAATAGTTATCTAATATAGGAAATTAGAGTGATTCTTGATTCATTTGTGCATTGACTATGTTGAGATCTTGAGCTTTGGAGAGAGAGATTCTGAGGAGATAAGCACCTGTTGTAACCCAATTTGAGTAGTTGGTAGCCCAAATTCAGGCTGGTGGTGATGTGACCCTAGTAAGAAACACAATTACTTTGTTTTTGTCTATTTTAAGCCTATTTTGGTGTTTTTGAGCTCTTTAAAGTAGCTTAGGAAATTTTTTACTAGTTGTAGTGCTCTTATCCTGCATCTAACACTCCTATCTAGGTTTTAGTGCTCCTGTCTAGGTTACAACACTCATGTCTAGTGTTGTTGTCTTGTATATAGTATTATTGTCCTAGAGGCTTAATTTTTAATGATGTTGTTTTGTTGTTGAATATTGTTCTATTTTGGATTTTTGATTTGGAATTGTTGATTGATATATGTGTTATTTTTGGTGTTTTTAGGGTGAGGTGTGAATGAGAGAGTTCTATAGGGGCTAGGTGATGGAGACATTGAGGTTGTTACCATTATCTACTAATGCGAGAGCTATCATGGATAGGGTAAGGTTGGGTCATGTGTGTGACCTAGGCATAGTGTAGTGGGATAGATATATGATTATAGCCTTATGTGAGAGGTGGAATGCAAATACATGTACTTTTTAGCTTCTTATATGGGAGATGGCTATGACTTTGGAGGATGTGTATCACATTTTGTAGTTATTAATTAATGGGCAATGAGTGATGATACAAGATGATATGGGTGTTGATGCCATTGATCTTGTATCCTTATATTTTATTGGCGTACCCTCAGGTATACATTGAATAGGGAGTGATAGTGATGTACTATTGTCAATTGTTATATAGTCTAGTGTTCCATGCTTGCAGAAGTGGTTGGTTGTGTTATTGACATCATTTTTTTCTATGGATGGGAGTGGAGTGTCTATTTCATACAAGATGCACATAATTATTCATAGTGTGAAGGTATATGACACTATATTTTCATGGGGGAGGACTATGTTAGTCCACCTATATAGGGATATTTACATGTTTACACATGATTCATTTAATGGTAGATTGAGCATAACAACCTTTTTGCATTGTTGGGCTTATGAGCACATATCAATTGTGCAGTTAATTAGATTATCAAGGGAGAAATGGGGACCTCCATAGCCATTTAGAGAGTGGTGGATGAGTATATTGGCTATTCGATCCCTTGGGATGGATCATTATAGGTAGGTTCTAGATAGATTAGTGGTTGGTGACATCATATGGAGGCGTTACAAAGGATTTATTGAGGTGGGTAGAGGATGGAGTGTAGTTACGATATATGAGGGTTAACTATTAGATACATGACCATTGGATTGGAGTATATGAGTATTTTTAGTATGAGCATGTGATTAGATAATTTTGGGTACCACAAGATGTGCCCCTAATAGCATGGGTGTGGGTGAGGAATGCATAAGTATTTGCAAGGGTATGAGTTTGTACAAATCTTATTATGGTTGAGCTTGCACCATTGCCTTTGGATACAAGGGATGTGGTTATAGAGATTATAGATGTGGATGATGTTAGTTGTACAAATGCATATAATACATGGTGGGTTAGGCATCAATGGGTTCCATTATACCATATTGAGGTAGGGGATGCTCTAGAGTATCAGGATCTTGAGCTGATCCAGATGATGGGAGGTAAGCAGTGATTACATTTGAATTGTGTATAATTTTGTGATTTTAGTTTGATTTCAAAGTATATAGCTAACATAGTGTCATAATTTATGTGTAGGTAGAGTGGGAGGTGCTCAAGATGAAGTACAAGATGGGGTAGGAAGTGGAAATGATGATTACTAGGAGATTATTATTGAGTTGACACTATGAGAAATCACATGACATATACCTGATGATGTGGTGGAGGATGGATTGATAGAGTGAGCAATAGTCACAACTAGTATTCATTCTCATTTTTTTGATAGGGCTACTATAGTGATAACTATGTATGTTAGGGAAGTAAGAGAGAGAGATGAGATGGATAGGCATAAGATGCTTCCACCTAATTTTGGTTCTGTTAGCATGAGGATCATGGATGAGTATATAGACCTTTAGAGATGATATGTGGACTTCCATGAGGAGCATGTTTAGCTACTAGAGTGAGAGAGTCATCAAAAGAGACATGTAATGACTTGAGAATGTGTAAGACCATCGAGTGTTAGGATGGATTATGGGACTAGTAATAGTGGGGAGAGTGAGACTCTAAGTGAGGGAATGATGCCCATTCATGATAGATTGTATTTGATATGGTGTATATGTTTTAAAATCTTTGTTATATACATACATACATACATACATACATATATATATATATATATATATAGAGAGAGAGAGAGAGGGAGAGGGAGAAAGAGAGAGACATATATATATATATATATATATATATATATATATATATATATATATATATATATATATATATATATATATATATAAATGGATAGTTATTTGCTTTTGACTCATACGTATTATGTTATGGAATTTGGAGTATATTGTTATATTTGTTACAAATGGTTGATTAGAATTAGTTGATTTGACATTGATGTTGAGTTTGCATATGTTTGGTAAAATGGTATTTGGGATGTGATTTGATTTTTATTTAATAGGTTCATGTTTGATGTTAGTTTTGATTTTGATTCATATGTAAGTAAAAAACTTTGTTTGTTTTGTAATTGGTAAATTGGTTTGATAAAGTGAGTTGGTTTAAGATTGGTAAAATAGAATATTGGTAAGATCAAGATTTTGATAAGATGGTTTGGATAGGGATAGTTATTTGTAACTAAGAATGTTAGTTGTTAGTATAAGGGGATGTAAGATAACACTCTATGCATATCACTTTTGCGCTCAATTCCTTAAGAGTGGCTTAAAAATAAAAAGGTTGGCCCTTTGGCTCCATCATCACCCACTAAGTGAAGGCATGAGATAATGCATGTGTTAATAAATGTTTGGACTATGTGTCCAATCCCTTTGAGTAGGTAGCTTAAGAATACAAAGGATACCTATACCTTTGGCTCCATCATTGTCCACTAAGTGAAGTTATGATCTGATACCATTATGAATGTGTGTTGTATCACTATCTGAACCTTGATGACCAACTGAACAAGTTCCCATTTTGCTCATGTTATGTAAGAACATGCCCTGTAACTGATACTATCTATAGTGCACTAATTTTAGATGTACATAGAGATTTTGTAAGATGCAACATCAATTGATGTGTAACTAAAACTATGTGCTATGAAATAGGCTCATCTATCCTCAATCATAGTGGATTTTTACATGAAATAAAACCCTATGACCTCTATTGTGATGCATATGACTAAGAAATAGATTGAAATGAAACTATAACCTAAGTTGGGGGCTCATTTAATCTCAATCATAGCATGATTCTATGTGAAATAGGTCCCTAGAAACTTGGCTATAGTGAATATTTATTTGGAGTGAAATTCTATAATGTGGGTTCATCTAATCTTAATCGTAGTAGTTGCTACATGAGATAGGACCCAAAAAATTTGATTATAGTCAATATCTATCTGGAGTAGTACTCTATGATGTAGGTTCATTTATCTAAAATGTAGTGGGTTGTTACATGATATATGACCCTAAAAACTTGGTTATAGTGAATATCTATCTAGAGCGGTACTCTACTATGGTGCATGTGACTACGTTGGATATGTATATAAAACTACACTATGTACTCCTCAAACTGCACTACTTATTTAAGTTGCTTTCACTGTACTAGTCTCTAAACCCTCTGAGTAGGTCTAATAAGAGATCTCCTATGAGGATCTATCCTAGAAATGACATTACTATCATGATGAGTAACTGATGATTCATGTGAAGGAATGTCCTTAAACGACTCAGTCATGGAGGAATGAGGTCTATGGTTCCATGATGGAGGAGATCTTAGTTCCCCTTATGTGAATGATATGATGCCATTATCACCACATCTATTAATGTAATCTTTGAGTCCATAATAATCATTATCTTTGTGTCCATGGATATGATGATAGTTACAAAAGGGATGATGTGGTTATCTATGTAAGAGATGTGGATCTTATCGATGATTAGAAGGTAATGTGATTAACCTCATATCTAGTAGTGTTGATAATATGGCATATGGGATATTACACTCTGAATCAAACTGTAGAGGTGCCCTACTATTTTTCTCTATAATACATACTATAGGTGGTGCTCTAGAAACTAGCTCTCTATTTTTATTTGGTTGCTTTTCTAATTGTGGTCTCATATCTTATTTTGGGTATGGTGGATGCTGAGTGCTAAGAGCTGTACATGGAGGTAATGTTATAAAATCTATAGTAAGTTGATCCATTTAATTTGATTTAATTAATCCCAATTTCTTCTCCAAGGTTAAAACTTTATAGCTTAAGTGTCTAAAAGAGGACTATATTCGATATAATATATGATCTATGAAGGGTTGGCGAAGCGCCTTGATAAATATATGTGGAATCTCTAAATCTATTAGTTTATAGATCAATCTTAACATGTACATCTTAAATCATAAGATATAATCACTAATTGGCTTCAAAGTATTCTAATGCAATGTGGCAAGTTTCTCATATATAAGATGAGGGCCTATGTTTGTTATGAAATGCTTCCATTGGTCATCATATGTATGTAAGGAACCAATAGGGAGTAGATGAAAGAAATAATTATATGCATTACCCACTAGTGTCTATGGAACAAATTGAGTAGAATTAAAGGACCTACATGAAATGGCAAAGCCTTTCAAAAGGCTTGAAGGTGTATGAATAGATTTCTAGTTCCATAAAATTGAGGCAATGATGGTATCTCGAAATGCTTAGGCAATGAAGCTTTGACAAATGTCTTCAAAAGTGGGTTACCATGCAAGTCATTGACATCCATCCAAGACTTATAAACCTTTTTTTCCAAGGTAAGAAGATGCACTTGGTGTTTTAATTCACCAACTTCATTCATAAAATAAATAATCTCTTAGGATGGGGTATTAGTATCTTGAATTTGTTCATTTAATTGTGAAATTTGATCTTTTATTTTAACCATGGGAATGCTACATTTAGAAGTTATATCATAGAGGGGGTGTGCTCACTTGAACCTTTGGAGGAATGGTAACTTTGACCTTAGTAGAGGGATATGAGCTACCATTCTCTTTAGATGAATAGAGAGAAATAGGTGCTACTATAGTAGGGGGTGGATTAGGAGATTCATCAATATCTTTATTATTTAGTGAATCACATTCTAATTGAGTAGAGAATGTGATGTTATTTTTAGCATGTGCATAATTTGAAATATAATCATGCATAGAAGTAGAAACAACATTTTGTAGTGCATTATGTTTGAGAGGAGTGACAGAAGAGTTAGAAGCATGAGATGCATTTTCTTCTTCACTATGTGCATAATAGTCATCATTATTCCATGAATTATCACAATCAAAGTTTTTTTCATATTCATTTTCATTTTCACTATCATATTCATTATCACTTCCATCATCACTAGGGAGAGGGGTAACAGAAGATGTTAATTCTTTTCTAATATGCAATAAATTATCATGTGAAATTAGAATATTATGTGTATCTATGTTATCCTTGAATGGGGTACATGCTTTATTTTCATTTGAAATATGATAAGTAAGAGTAAGAGAGTTATCATTTAAACATTCTTTTGCCTTTGTTTGAGATTATAAAGTAGAGTTAAGAACATGAGATGTATCATTTTAACTTTGCATTAGAAATTTGATTCTATTACATTTATATTATTGTAATTTGAACATATAAGTATCGAGAGAGAGAGAGAGAGAGAGAGAGAGAGAGAGAGAGAGAGAGAGAGAGAGAGAGAGAGAGAGAGAGAGAGAGAGAGAGAGAGAGAGAGAGAGAGAGAGAGAGAGAGAGAGAGAGAGAGAGAGAAGGTTCAAATGGGAGCAAGTTATCACCAATGAGATAGTCACTTGGAAATACATGACTATTTTATTCATTTTATGCATTACTCATAAGAGAATGAGGTTAAAAGTACCTTTCCCATTTATCAAAATTATTTTATTTAGAAGAGGGAAGAAAAGAGATAGGTTTGAGAGAAGAAGATGCATCTACTTTTTCTTCACTATCACTTTCATATGTATCATCATATTCCTCATTGAAACAGTAGTAATTTTCTTCATTGTAAATGAAATCATTTTCCACATTTTTAGCTAATGTGAAAATTTGCAAATTTGTCCATTCATTTTCATAATTATGAGAAAATTTTAGAAATTGATCTATAGGATGAGAGGGAAAAAGTGCCTTAGTGGCCATTTTATTTATTTCAAAAAAGAGAATATTTAAAATTAATATTAAGAAAATAAATGCAAGAATAACTATTAACATAGATATTTTGAAAATATTTTTTACAATCCAAATAATTTGCAAAAATTTCAAAAAATTTATCCAAAAATTGTAAGGAAAGCTTGAGGTTTGAGGACCTAATTTAGAAATCTAGGGTTTCGGGTTGGGGTTTTAGAATTTTTTACTATTATTGTAATAATTTGAAAATTTAAAATACATTTAAATAAAATAAATGCATAAAAATTTATAAATTTTAAATTGAATTTTTGCACAAAAGTATGAAGGAAAAACCCTAAGGGTATCTAGGGTTTTAGATTTATTCAAAGTAAGTCAGGTTCACCAAATGTTTTATTATTTTTGAGAAACTAGGGTTTATTTCCTAAATAATAAAGGGTTTGGATTAAGGGATAAGAAGTAACTTATCTAAAAAAAATAGACCGAGACTACTATTTCAAAAATTGAAAATTGCTATGTAGGACTATGAAGATGTCAAGAACCTGGATCTAGCTTTCATTTGGTGAAATGATAGGACCAATAAAAATAGGACACCCTATGGTTTATCAATATTATCCACTTCTACCACTCTTGTTTGAACTACTCATAAAGACTTGATTTTTTTGGGTTCTTTGCATCGTTCTTGTGTGAGCCAACATGTGAAATTTTAGATGCTAAGTATTGATGGAGCTCACTGTAGATTTGTTTTAATATTCAAACCTTGGGTCTATTTACACACACAAAATAACAAATACATCAAAAGCAAAAGGGGGGAAAACTAGGTTAGGGGAAGTATGATCACATGATCTAGAACCCTTATTGTCCTAATCACTACCTACATTAAACCTTAAGCTAGGGTATTAGATAAAATGTAGTTCTCCCTTAGGGAATGTGCATAATCAATGCATACGATAGATTCAAGAATGAAGTTTCACCTAGGCCCTTCCTTGATCAAGCATGCAAATCTATTTGTGATGTAGAATGTTGACCTATACTATTTATTTATTTTTAATTATTTAGTATGCCAAAATAGTAAGTGCTAGATATAAAATGCCTTGTGAATTCCTTTATATAAGAGACTCTTTATTTTAAATTTGAGAGATTTATTCACATTAGCTGACATCCAAAAGATAAAAAAAACTTAAGGGAGAGACTAAGAAGGGTTTATGACCTATTAAGTGAAGAGAAGTAATCATTGAGACTCAAAATGCAAAAGGATAAGATCACTAAAAATAGGACACCCTAGGGTCTAACACTATATTCCAATTCCAATGCTCATATCCTATAAGATCAAGACCTAGGGGGATAGAATTGGCCTATGAAATAGAGTCTGGTTGAGATGGAATGACTGGGTAAAAGGTTCTAGATGACTAGTTATGGATAAAAATATGAATCAAGGATGAAATAGGACCAAGATAAGTGAAATAAAAGACACGGCTAATGTGAACAAGGCTCATAGTCTCCCATTAGAGTCTTCTTGTGAAAAAGACTCTAAAAATACATGATATGTGTGGTTACTTGACCAATTTAGGGTGTATACATTATGCTTCATAAACCAAGTTCATACCTACACAATGATGGTGTCATTCATAGATTTTCCTAAAGCATTTAGTTGTTATGTGACTTCTGGGAATAATTCCATCTAGGCTAGTCCACCTTACTAGCATTTTAGTAGTGTAAAAGGGAAGGTACATAATACACACATATCAATCAACAACTATTATTTGAAACAACATATGTTTTTTAGTAGTGCTAGCATTTGATTGGCTAAAAATAGTATATTCTTTTTCTTTGTCTCTTATGAGATGAATTTGGGTGTAACAACCCCATTGTGGTCAATTAGAAATACATGATTTTTTAAAAATAAACACATATATCAAAAATAGATCACACCATAAGAATCTACAAAGACCATATGAAATAACCAAAACATGAAAATATCAAACAAGCATACTACATCACATATCACTAATCTCTAATATCATAAGACCACATCATCATGTAAATATAGAGAGTAATTATATTAACAACCATAACTAATACAAGTATACAACCACAAATATCAATACACAATAACAAGTAATTACAATTCTCATGATAATATTCAATAATAAGTATAGTATTATTTAATATACATATAAGATACTAGGCTCCTTTAGAGCATAGTTATCAAATTCAAGTATCTGTAGTAATCTCAAGTGTTATCTCAATAAGTAATACAATTATGGGGAGGGAGAGCATCATCCAAGCACTTTTTCACACCAACCATGGACCAATGATCCCCCACACTAATACCATAAAAAAATGGCCCTAATTTCATGGATGAGTAGATAGTGATGGTGTGGGTCTCTAAAGAGACAAACAAGTACCAGTGTGTTGTATGATTTCTAAAACTAAACATACATTGTATCATAAAAAATTATTCTATTGTATGATATCACACAAACATGTAAATCATACTCATGAAATTATAATGTCTCACTAAACATACTCAAACCCAAATTTTTATGAATAATATATAATAATGATCTATAGATCAATCAAATTCATACAAATCACTTGATCAGACTACCCTCATTTATTATTGTGATACTAGTAAGACAGTGAAGTCCATCTCACTCCTTAATCTATATCAACAATTGAAATTGGTCAAATACAATTCAATCACAAGATTCATTTAATTTATTTCTTACTATCAAAGACATAATATAACATGATAAATATAGGAGTAACCAAATCATCCATTTATTCCATCAAACATATGAATGAATCTTAAATTAATTTCTATCCCATACTATAAATAATGAATATAGTTTATACCATCCAGGTAAATACACATTTAACTATATATTTTCACTACCATAATTAGTTTCCACACATACTACTCTCTATTATAATCTGTATCACCATATTCTAGTATTCTAAAACATAACTACTAGTTTTCTATAATCAGTCATTAAAATTAGTCTTAAATACATGGAAACATAAGCTCTTATTAAATCAACTAGACATAACAAAGTGAGTCATAGTTACCATGAAACATAATAATATACTAATTAGCATATGCTACACTCTTAAGGTTGTATGCATGCATACGCAAAGTTATACCAACTATCAAAAAACATGATATTCATAGTAATAACCATCATGCCTACATTAAATCAATCAATTATAGGTGTGAGTCTAAACATAACAATTATAGTATGTACCATCCGAGCTTAACATAAATTTACACTGTAGTACTCTATGATATCCCATACTCTCATAGTTCACAACTACATAAATATATATAACCAAACACATGATTTCAAGAATTCCATGACCGACATACATAATAATAATAATCAAACAAGTATGTCATTATACCACCTAGGTATACCCTAAGTTTAAACTAAATACTAGCATTCAAAGAAACATAACTTATATACATGCATCATGATGCACCATGATATACTAGATATAACCAATAATTTATACATATTAACAATCATAACTTGTACTGCATACAAGTATTCAATATTGAATACATATAGCTAATAGTAATCAATAATGTGTAGAGAAACATAGAACTCATAACCAATTATAACATTCATTTAAATAGGTCTTTTCATTTTAATAAAACCATTTTAATATAGTTACAATTTAGGTCCTTTAATCACCTAATGATTAGATAAAATCATACTTATAGCTATGATATTAGGCTTATGACCTGACATAGCTATTTATATTAAGTACTTATGTTGCATAATTAAGCCCATGTTTATATATAACAAAACAAATTTGACTGACATGAAACACAAGATAACCCAAACTAATACTTGCTATATGTTTTAGGGGTTTTGAATGTATACATTTGTTAGCTTAATTATACTTAATTTTTTTAATACAATTAATAATCCACCCAAGGATTATAATCACAATAATACACCCCTATGATCCTAAATATGCTATTAGGCAAGTTTGCACACATTTTCTCAAAAGTCACTCTGTTAATAAACCATAAATACAAAACTTGTTATAATGTTATATTCCATGTGATAGGTTCCATACTACAAGATACATATAACAAGGGGTCTCTAGTACACCTCAAGGTTTATTCCATGATGCAGGAATGTTATGTTTACTTATGGCACTATTATTTTTAGTTAAGAAGCTTATCATAAAGCATATAATGTTTCAAAATACATATGGTGACATAATATATTTCCTAATAAGAAGCTTCCAAAAGACTCAAGTTTATATAGCCATAATTTCAATTTGGAACCACGCTTATTAAAACTTCATCTAAGTTTTGATTCAACAAGGAATGGTTATAAATTATCCATTTTATAGATTTATCTCTTTTCTTTAGAAAACACATGGCACTTACAAAGGCATGTTTCCAATTTATTAGATAATATTTCATGTAACTATGTTCATAGTTACTAACTTATTAAAATATGGGATAAATAGGATAATATTATGCATGGATGCCCATTCTATTTGATTGGGAATTCTTCAGTGTATATATTTCAAATATATATGTATAAAAATAATATACAGCTAGTGACATCACACATATACCACATATATAGTTTATTCAATTGTATGTATATATATGTGTGTGTGTGTATATATATATATATGTATATATATATATATATATATGTATATCTATATATATATGTATATATATGTATATATGTATATATATGTATATATATATATATATATGTATATATATATGTATATATATATGTATATATATATATGTATATATATATATATATATATATTTGATAACTAAAGCTAGTCCATTATTCAATATATATTGAAAAATTAAAATGGGACATCGAAACCTTAACGTTTATAGACTGAGATTTAAATTATAAAATGACTTCATCAAGCCATTGCATGAGCTTAGCTAAGATGTATTTAGCAAATCACTCAATCAAAATGACTTCCTCATAGTGCAGATTAAAAATTTAAATACATAATGATTCAATAAATTTTAATAGGCTATGTATAAATTAAGTCAACTTAAAAATACTAACAGATTTGGATAATTATAAAGCATTTAGGTTATGTAATTTTAGTGAGTTGCATAGGCTAGGTTTAATATAAATAGTGGCTCGCTAAATATATATTTAATATTAGTTACCCAGATAAAATTAGAAACACCACATAAGAATTTAGATGTGTAAGGGACATTTAAAATGATCAAATAAATAATAACCAACAATGCCATTGTTTGAACACATAATTATGTTTTCATATATACCATTTTTTGCATATTTCTATTAATCTCATTACAATTTTATTGGATCTAATATGTATCAATGGCGAGGTACTTTGGCCCATGAGTTTACTAGAGGATATAATGTATATATAAAAGTATCTATAAAAATACATCTAATTAGACAAAGTGTGATGATCTAAAATATATGAAGACATTAGATAAATATTACTATCAATCTCTCACTATTCTAAAAATAGTGATGTCTTCAACACAGTATTATAATAGCATTATAATATTGACCCCATTAGCATGCTAAAGTAAAAATACTTAATAAAGAATACACATAATATTAATAACTAGAAATTCAATGTTCAACATCACCCTATGACTTAAATATACTTCTTGATGACTGGAAGATGATTTCAATGACCTTATAAAGATATTCAATATTTTCCTACTGAATATGGACTCAAATTTAAGTTATTATTCTATTACAAGGATGATAATAGTGGAATTTTACCAAAAATCAATGTTAATAATCTCAACATCGTTAAGAGAATATAACGACTCAAATGTTCTAGCAGGGATGTTACACTAGGAATTAAAATTAGCTAAATTATTATAAAGGCAAGCACAATTCACCATAATTTACTACTACACAAAATAACTAACCATTATTCTATATGAGCTATTATTTTTAGTCTATTTAATGGATTTGTGAACTAGGTAGTCTTTATGTGTTAGGAACCTATGCTACCCCTTATCTTTACTTTGTTAGTATATTAGTTGCTATACATGCATATGCTTTATAAGTGATCTTATGAGTATTTTATTTGATCCCACATTCATGGGAAGTAGTAGTTTCTTAGATTAGACTTAGTATATAAGTAAGTGTTGACACCAATAAAGGTATTCATGAATTTATTATATTGAGATTTCTCAAAGGAGGTTTCCCCCTCGAAGTGGCCTATGATCAATATAATCTTTTCAGTGCTTCTGCTAATTTTATAAATATGTTATTTTGTGCATTTTTATTAATTTGTTGTAGGAGGATCCTCTCATCTAGTATCAAAGAACTTTCCATAGCCAAGAAAGTCTTAACTCTAATCTATTTCA
Organism: Torreya grandis; assembly: GCA_037957365.1. NCBI lineage: Eukaryota > Viridiplantae > Streptophyta > Pinopsida > Cupressales > Taxaceae > Torreya > Torreya grandis. The sequence goes on from JARHVA010001519.1 coordinate 2,550,034, forward strand.
TAATTCATTTAAGTGATTTTTCAAAAATAACTCTATTCAGCTACATAATTCATTTAAGTCTTTTTTTGTATCACAATAATCTATTTTGGATCAGGGTAAAAACCTGATTGCATAACTATGGGAAGTGCTTGGGTAAAATCCCTAAAACTCATTATGAGGAGTACCATAGGAACCTCAAAGTAGCTAACCATTGAGAGGACCTACCAGTGAAATGGATAATACCCCCTTCCTGATTGAGTAGTTCCCATCTATGAGAAAAACCAAGAGCTATCATTTAGAGGTAAATCCATGGCCATAAAGTTTCTAGAGAGTGGTAGTCACTTAGATGACATTGGTGGCCAGAGTGATATAATTAAACCCTTAAGTAGCCATTAAAACTTGGGGCCCATATGTATCAATTTATAAATATTACCCATGAAGTATCAAAACACTTTCCATATTAGATCTTTGCATATTATTAGCAGAATATCAATAAACTTGCCATACCAATTTTAGCATATTACCAACAAAGTATTAGAAATTATAGTATCAGTTCTTTAGTAGAGTATCAAAAGACTTGCCACACTAGTTTTAACATATTACCAATAGAGTATTCTAAACCTATCATATCAGATCTATAGACTTGTCATATCAGTTTTAGCATATTCCCAGTAGACTATAACAAAATTATTTTCATTTTTTTGCAATATCTCTCCATCTATAGCCTTGTTGATACTCAAATTTTATCTAGAAACCTAGAATTCCATTCTCCAAAATTATTTCATTGAGGTCCCATATCTCAATTCCACTCCTAATTCTTATAAATCTCAAATTTTCCCTTTTTTGGGTTTTACCATAACTTCTATTTTTATCCATTTGCCTCAAAATGGTTTCACAATGTTCATCTCCCTATTCTACTCCTTTGTCCCTCTTTGATAATTTTTCTATTTTTTCCATTTTCCATCCTAAAATTACCCTCACCTTCATCAATCATACTCACACTATGCAAAAAAATTAGTAAAAGTCCCTTTGCCCCTTCTGATTTTCCCCAAATTAAAAAAATCCCTTTATAAACGTGTCTTAACTCTAGTTTTCCTACCCATTCCAAAAAAAAACTCTTATTTTGGTCATGGTAGTAACCTGAATAGGAGCAAAAAACATGGAAGATAAAATTGTTGCCCTCAAAACCCACATCAAAGATCTTGATGAGAAAATTCTTTGCCTCAATCTTCAACATACCACCATGAATAATAGATGGTATCTAGAGTCCTTTTTAGACAAAGTTTTTTTCTTTCAATAATTTTCATGGGCTAATCTTAATTTTCCTCAATTCAATGGTGTAGATCTAACCAAATAGATCTATCAGGCATAATAATATTTTAGTCTACATAATACTTTTGATGTTAACAAGGTTCTTCTTGTATCCTTTCACTTTGAACATGAAACCCTTCAATTATCATTAGTATACCAAGGCTCATGGTGAGCCCATATGGACTAATTTTTGGACCCTCATTTTGTAACGGTTTGGCTTTAGCACTTTTGATGACTTCACTAGAGCACTCACTAAACTTCATCAAACAAGAACTATGAGAGAATATCAAATACAATTTGAAAAATTGACCAATCACATAGAGGGATTGTTTGATGAATTCTTTAGGAGTTGCTTTGTTAGTGGACTAAAGTATACAATTAAATATAAGGTCAAAATGTTCTGGCCCAACACAATGGTGGAAGTCCTAGTGTTATATAAGTTGGTAGAGGACAAGATTACAACTTAGCAATGATTCAAATCTAATTTTGTTCCATTCAAAAATACAACTCCATAATAATCTCAAATAATACCAACCCCTAGAATATCTCTTATCGAGCATTTGATTAAAGTAGAGATTTGAGCTTGTAGAGAAAAAGGACTATTATAATTGTGATGTAAAATTCACTTAGGGACATCCATGTGTAGAGAAAAATATCTACCTACTGCATATGGATTCTCCACCCAAAATCAAATTTTTTGAACATGCTTAGGATATAGTAGATGATCTAAAAGAATCTCCATTGATTGTGGAACTTGATTCTCAAGAAGACCAACTAGAGATTTCTCTCCATGCCTTATCAAGAGTCACCACTCCATAAACCATGTAGGTTAGGGGTTAATTTAAGAAGCTCATTCTTACAATACTCATTGATTTAGGTAGCACTCATAACTTTATTGACCCTTAGATCACCAAAAATGATGATTGTTTTATCCATCCTTGCTTCAACTTTAAAGTCATGATTGCTAATGGGGGTACATTACCTTCCAAAGGGAGGTGTCACAATATGTGTATCTCTATTAGAGATTACAACTTGTGATCTAACATCTTTACCTTGCCCTTAGGTAAATGCTATGTTATTTTAAGATCCCAATTTTTATGCACACTTGGACCCATCTTATGGGATTTTGTTGAACTTTGGATGCAGTTTTCAGATAATGAGAAAAAACATACATTAAAAATCTTACAATTGGGGTCTCTCAATGTCATAAGTTCACATCACACAAAAAAAATTATTAGGATGAATTCACATGAAATCATTTCCCAAATCCATTTTATTCAAATGCAACAATCAATGATATCCACTATTCCTTCTAATTTGTAAATCGTTCTGCATAGGTATGCATGTGTCTTTACTGAACTAGTGAGATTACAACCTTTCTAGCTAGAGGACCACCATATTCAGCTCCTTCCTAGAAGTTTTCCTCCCAATATTAGGCCCTAACACTACCCATTTCAATAAAAAACAAATATCAAGATGCTCATTCAAGACTTACTGAAGCAAGGCATTATTCATCCCAATACCAGCCCATATTCTTCTCTAGTTCTCCTTGTTTGGAAAAAAAGATGGCTCATGGTGTCTATGCATTGAGTTCCATGTACTTATTCACATCAAAATCAAGGATAATTTCTTGGTCCCTATTATTGATGAGATTCATGGTGCTCATTTTATCTCCAAGTTGGATCTCTACTTGAGATATCACTAGATCCAACTTCATGAGGATGATATCCAAAAGGTAGATTTTTGCATGCATGATGGCCACTATGAGTTTTTGGTCATGCCCTTTAGCCTCACTAACACTCCTTCAACATTCCAATAATTGATGAATAAAATATTTTGGTCCTACTTGTGTAAATTCATTTTGTTCTTCTTTGATGATATCCTCATTTATAGTAAAACATGGTCTAAGCATCTCTAACATCTAGAGATAGCACTAAAACTTTTCTCTAATCATCATCTTTATGTAAAATAGTTCAAATGTGCTTTTGGAGAGGATGAATTGAAGTATCTTGGGCATATTATTTCATCCCAAGGGGTTTGGGTGGATCCTAAAAAAATAGCTACCATGACAAATTAGCCTCATCCTTAGATACTTAAGAGCCTCCATAGTTTTTTGGGGCTGACTAGATACTATCATAAGTTTGTCAAGGATTATAAGAAGTTTGTATCTCTACTAACATATATGTTTAAAAAGGATGATTTTACATGAACACAAGCTACGAAGTGTGCATTTTAAGAATTGAAATAAGCTATGTGTACTACACCTTTTCTAACTATGTTGATTTTGCCAAGACCTTCACTATTGAAAGTGATGCTTGTGATAATGGCCTTGGTTATATTCTCCTCTACTAAGGATTCCCCATTACATTCACTATAAAATCCCTTTTTGTAAATAATTCATTAATCTCTACTTATGAGAAGGATATAATGGCCATTTTGCATGTAGTATAGAAGTGGTAGCCATACTTACTGGGGAATCATTTTTGCATCAAAATTGATCATCAGAGTTTTAAATATTTCTTGGAAAAATGGGTATATACCCCCTCACAATATAAAATTTTCAGTAAACTCTTGGGTTATGACTATGAGATCACTTACAAAAAGGGTAAGGACAATATTATTGCTGATATTCTATCTCACACATTTACAAAACAAGCTTCCCTTTCATCTATTTCCATGACTATTCTAAATTAGCTAGACACTATATAACAATGGTATGTTAATGACTCATTATTATCTAAAATAATTAAATAATTGGCCATTAACCCCTCAACTATATCAAATTATTCTTTGGATGGTGCTTCCATATGATACAATGGCATCTAGTACTTTCCTAGAGCACATATATTCAATAGGCTATATTTTATGAACTCTAAGCTTCTCCATCCATAGGGCACTCAAGTTTTATAAAAACTTATGAGAATGTATGATGAAACTTATTTTTTAATGGAAATAAAAAGGCAATTCAAAATATGGTGGCTGAATGTGATACCTGCCAACATAAGGGTGAAATAACACTCATTCCTGATTTGCTTGAACCATTTCCCATCCCTACCAAGATTTAGATAGATATTTCTATGGATTTAATTGAGGGGTTACCTAAATATGGATGAAAAATAATGATCTTATTTTTTGTTGATCACCTCTCCAAATATAGTTATTTTTTTCCCTAAACCATCCTTATACCACCTCCACAATCATACAAATTTTCCTGGACCAAATTTTCCATCTTCATGGCATTCCTTCATCCATTGTCTTAGATTGTGATGTAACCTTTAATAGACATTTTTGGATAGAATTATTTTAATACACTAGCACCAAACTGAAGATGAGTTTTAGGTATCATCCACAAATAAATGGCTAGACTAAAATTATCAACAAATACTTGGAAACTTTCCTTCATTGTTTCACTTTAGAATAATAACATTAGTGGGAAAAGTGGCTCCCTCTCATTAAATGGTGGTACAACACCTATTACCACACTTTAACTAAAATGACTCCATATTTATTAGTCTATGGTCAAGTACCACTAGTGCTCCTTTCATACACCCCTAGTAGTTCACCAATTCAAGAAATTGGCATAATTCTCCAAAACTAAGATCAGATCATCAACACCCTATGGGATAATCTTCATATGACACAAAATAGAATGAAATAATAGGTTGATTAACATTATTTTGAGAACACTTTTCATGTAGGTGATATGGTTTTTTTTGCCTACATCCATACAAAAAAACCTCCTTAAAACTCAAAGGGAATCATAAGTTGGCTCCCATGTTTTATGGGTCCTATAAGGTTCTTTAGAAGATTGGGTCAGTTTATTATAAGTTATAACTCCCACCTTATTCTTGATTTCACCCAATATTTCATCTCTCTTATTTGAATAACATTTTTGGCACAAACATCAAAGTGAAAATTATTTTACCAAAACTTGATAATGAGGGATCCATCCTTATTGAGCTAGAGGTAATCCTAGATAGACACACATGATAACCTTGTTCCCACTCCATCATAGAGATTTGTAATTTAGTGACACAAAATGAAACCAAAGGATACCACATGGTAACCACTATTTCATATTCAATATCAATTTTCATATCTGAAGCTTTGAGGAGAAAATTTTTTCTAAGAGGGAAGGGATGTTAGGAACCCATGCTACCCCTTCTCTTTACTTTGTTGGTATATTATTTGTTATGGATACATATGATTTTTAAGTCATCCTGTGAGTATTTTGTTTGATCCTATATTCATGGGAAGTAGTAGTTGATTATATTAGACTTAGTATATATGTAAATGTTGAAACCAATGAAGGCATCCATGAAGTTATTATATTGAGCTTGCTCAAAGGAGGTTTCCTCCTCAAAGTGGCCTATGATCAATATAATCCATTTAGTGCTTCTACTAATTTTACAAATCTATTATTTCATACAGTTTTATTAATTTGTTGTAGGAGGATCCTATCACTATGTTTCTCAAAAATTTATAGTGGATTAAATTTCACAATTAAATATGCATACCAAACCTTTAAAATATAAAGATATTTCTTAAATGGTTTTAACCTAGAATTTTTTTATAACCATGAATTGAAATTAAAAACATCACCTACTTGACAATTAGAGAAAAAAATATTCTTCTATGATTTTCATTAATCTTTCCTTTTTCCCAACTCAAAACTCATATGATATCTCCATTTTAGAAATCTCCTCCTTAATAAAATAGGTGTAGCACTTTCTAAGTTTTAGATTTTTTTTGTTATTTTCTATTATATTTAATTCTTTTTGATTTTCTAATTTTAGTCTCTAAACTTCCTTATATTTTTTATTATCTTTTCTTATTTTTTCCTTTTCCAATGTAATTTTTAATTTTTATTTATTTAACACTAAATATCAAAATTCAATGATTTATCAAATCAATTAGCATACACAAATGTTATGACATTCAAAATGATAATTTTATATTTACTAATAATCTAGATTCTTAAATCTACTTTTGTTAGTAATAATTCCACTAGCTTAAATGATAAAATGTACCAATTCATTAAGCTATTCAACTATACTAGCAAACTCATAAAATTAACTTTTCAATGCTAGTAAATATAAACACACCATGTGCAAAACATTTTAATGTATTCTAACATGTGCTAGCTATTGTAGTGTGTGAAAGGTTCTCATCAGATCTCTGATATCTCCATCTAAGTCACCCTCTCCAATGATGATCTCCCTCCATCACACTCTAAAGGATGAGTTTTCTTACATTAACCTCACAACATTAAAGTAGTTAGATCATATCAACATGATAAACATATAACCTAAAATATAACTAAAACAATATATCTATATGCTCAAAATATAAATATGTACACTCTAGATAACTCATAGTAAATTAATCATGTACCATCATGTATCTAAGAAATATTATACTATCCCATAATAGCATATATCTCAAGCTTAGTCAGAAATATAACCAATATCAAATGTGTCTACTATATATATCCATGAATAGTAAAATAAGTTTGCTTAGAGAGGAATCGAATATGTAACATCTTTTTCCCTAAATCTAGTCATCATCAAGAATGACTCTTATTCAAATATAAGTTTTTAATTAAAAATGTTATTCAATAGAGAAATAACTCAGTACAAAGTATCTAATCAAGTAAATAAATGTGAAATTACCTATAGAGCTCGTTGAAGTTCCCTTAAGTTACACTATTCCTAGAGTATTGGTCCCATAAGACCCTATTCAATGACCTCTCCTTATTATGTAAACATGGTTTCAAGTTTTAATTACTCTGATTAGTTCTGTCATGACCATCTTAGGGTCTAGAACCATCAAGATAATCCTAGATACTATAGGATTGACCACTTTTGTTTCTTTTAAGGGTTCCACATATCTTAATGAAAGTTTCATCGACTTCCTAAAAGAACATAAGATCATCATACTAAACAAAACAAATGGCCAAGGAGAGTTCCATAAAATCTTCCAGCCCCTCTACACATCTTTCTAACCTAGAGACTGTTTTTCTCATTTGGGAGAAAAGTGATTAGAGAACATGATGAGAATGATCTATATAAGTTAATACTATTGCTATCCCATGTAGCTCTTGATACGTATAACATGTCAATACTATAATTATTCCATAGAGCCCCTGGAAAGTATGATGATGAATAGTAATTAGAAATACTACATTTCTAATGTCTACAAAGTTAAGGAATAAACATTCCATAGTACACATGCATATGGCCTTGACTAAATTTGACAAGTCCATCTACCAAATTCTTAATTTAACAAGTCCAACTATCAGATCTAAACTCGGTAACTACTGAGTCAATATGAGGCTAACTAGTGTCCACTCCTATCACTTAGTACTCACATTCCTAATTCAACACTCTTCCCTTAGGTCTCCATGACCTAGTGATCTCCAAATGTGCACAAGGTTTAATGAACCAAAAATACATACTAATAGATCATATAAATCACTATTATATACAAAATAGTTATAGATGTATCAACATACATACAAGATAAATCATACAATCAGTCCATAATTTTATTAAATTTCCATTGGCTAAACATTACTAGTATCATATTTCCCATCTTAACCTATAGGGTTATATGTATAGTTAAGAGAAAATAATGTTAAAATTAAGATAACATATAAAGGACAAGGGTCACACCATTATTTCAAACTTATAAAGGAATAAGTGAGATAATATATCCCTACTTGATTAGCTAAAATGCAATAAATTAATAATTTGTCTCAACCCCTATATTGATAAGGTATTTTACACATCTTATACCTTACTCGCTTCCAGTGAAAGGTAAAAAAATAAATCTTCAAAATAACATGTTAAAATATAAAAAGAGAACAATATAAATTGAATCAAGGGTGAATAAGAACATAATAATTATAATCAACTTATAGTTCTTAATCTATAATTTAATATATAATTCAAAGTTTGCCAATCCACATGGTCTAAAATCACAAGTTAGATAAAATAGTGACCCTAAAGAGTGATAAGTGAAAAGTATAGAAATATCATCTCAAAAAATCCTACATACCCTCACAAGGTAAAAATAAAATAATGCAACTCATTATTGTCAAATCAATACCTACTTACCAGATTTGTATGTATAGTATGATAAACTATTTCCATAATTGTAAGAGAATTATACTAACCACAAAGATGTATCAATCCATCCCATCCAACAAATTATCTATCAACAGGAAGTATAATATATTATCCCACAAAATTAAAATAATTATGGTCAAACAAAATTTAAAAACCAAGTTCCCATTTAAGAGAACACTAAATAAACATCATGAAAATAAGATTCCTCTCAGTAGAATTATAATAATGTCAAAGGAGAATGAGATAATAAAAACTCACCTCTAATCTAACTAAAAGATATGACACTTTTCCTCATAAATTAAGGGCACAAATACTTAAACAAACTCCTAACACATAGGAATTCTCAACCAAAATAGAAACAATCTACTACAATAAAATTCCCACCGTACTAGGTGGTATCAACTATAAATGGTATTATAAGACTTTCCTTTTCTAGGATTAGTAACCATAAGACATGAAAACTAAAGTAGATATGTTTAAGTGATAAGCATCCCATGATTATAAATCACTCACAATAAAAACATAAATGGTGAAGGTGACTTGATTACCAAGAAGTATGTAATCATATCTAAGGTATTTTATCTAAGTGATCAAACTATGGTAGAATTTTTTTGTTCATAACTGATGAACTACATCATGTACTCACCTACCCAAACATTGTATACAACCATCAACATTGGGTCACTCAATAAACCAATCCCTTAAACAACTCAAAAGGGTATGAGTTCTCCTAAGGTTACACACTAAATATTCTCCACACACACTTCATGAATGGCTCATACTTATAATAGTCACCAAGACATAAAGGAGGATTTATCAAGTCTCAAAACTCTAATCATTGTGTAACATGGTTCCACATTAAAACACTAATAATCCAAAATACTAATGCAATACTTCATGTCACTAGGTTCACACTAGTGAATAGAAAGACATGAAAATGATAATGGACTCATTAGATCTTAGAGTTTGAGCCACAACTCTGATACCCCATGTAACAACCATACTGGGGTCAGCTAGAGATACATGATTTTTTTAAAATAAACACATATACCAAATATTGATTATACCATGAGAATCCATAGAGGCCATATGAAATACCCAAATTTTGACAATAGAAAAAAAATCATATTACACCACATATCACTGATCTCTAATATCATGAGAGCACATCATAATCCAAATATAGAAAGTAATTATATTAATTCAACCATAACTAATACAAGTCTACAACCACTACTGTAAATATACAATAACAAATAATTAAAACTCTCATGATAATATTTAATAATATTTAAAATATAATATAATGTAAATATAATATACTTGGCTCCCCCAGAGCATAGTTCCCAAATTCAAGTATCAATGGCAATCTCAAGTGTCATCTCAATAAGTAGTACTAGTGTGGGGAGGGAGAGCATCATTTGAGCACTTTTTAACACCAACCATGAACCAATGATACCTCACACTAATCCCATTATGAAATGGCCATCCCTTCATGGATGAGTATATAGTGATGGCACAGGTATCTAGAGAGACAAGTAAGTACATGTGTGCTATATGATTTTTAAAACTAAACATGCAGTGTATCATAAAAAATTATTTTATTACAAGATATCACACAAACATGTAAATCATACTCATGAAATGATAATGTCTCACTAAACATACTTTGGCCCAAAGTTTTATGAATAATAAATAATAATGATCTATAGATCAATCAAATTCATACACACCACTTGATCATATTGCCTTCATTTGTCATTGTGATACTAGTAAGCTAGTAAAATTCATCTCAATCCTTACTTAGTATCGATAATATAGATTAGTCAAATACAATTCAACCACAAGATTCATTTAAATTACATCCTACTAGAAAACATATCATATAATATGATAAACATAAGAGTAACCAAAGCATACATTTATTCCATCAAATGTATGAATGAATATTACATTAATTTATATCCCATACTAAAAATAATCACTACAATTTATACCATTCAAGTAAATCCACATTTAATTGCATATTTTCACTACCATAATTAGTTTTCACACATATTACTCCCGATGATAACCCATATTACCATAGTCTAGTATTCTAAAACATAACTACTAGTTTTTCACAATTAGTCATATAAAGTAGTCTTAAATACATGGAAACATAAGCTTTTGTCAAATCAACTAGACATAATAAAGTGAGTCACAGTTTCCACAAAACATAATAATATACTAACTTAGCATACACTACACTCTCAAGGTTGTATGAATACATACATAAAGTCCTACCAACTATCATAAAACATGTTATTCATAGTAATAACCATCATGCATATATTAAATCAGTCAATTATAGGTGTGAGTCTAGACATAACAATTATAGTATGTGCCATCTAAGCTTAACATACATTTACATTATATTATTCTATGATATCCCATACTATCATAGTTCATAACTGCATAAATACACAATCAAATTTATGATTTCAAAAATCCCATGACCCACATACATAATAACAATCAAACAATTATGGGATTATACCACCTAGGTATACCCTAAGTTTAAACTGCATACTAGCATTCAAAACAGCATAACTTATAAGCATGCATCATAATGCACCACTATATGTTAGATATAACCAAGCATTTATACATATTAACACTCTCATAACTTCTGCTACACATAAGTATTTAATACTGAATACATATAACTAGCATTCAATCAATAATTTGTAGAGAAATAAACAACTCATAACCCACTATAACATTCATTTAAACATCTTTTTTCATTATAAAGAGATTGTTTTAATACAGTTATAGTTTAGGTCCTTCAAATAGATGATGATTAGATAAAATCATGTTTCTAGATATGAGCTTAGGCTTATGACCTGACACAACTATTTTAATTAAGTATTTATGTTGCATACTTAGAACATGTGTAGATATAACAAAACAAACTCAACTCAAATGAAACATAAGATAACCCAAACTAATAATTGCTATATGTTTTAGTTGTTTTGAATGCATTTGTTAATTAAATTCATTATATGTAATTATTTTAATATAATTAATACTCCATCCGAGGACTATAACTACAAGGATACTCCCATATGTACCTAGATACACTATTAGGCATGTTTACACTCATTTTCTCAAAAAGCACTCCATTAATAAACCATAAATATATAACTTATTATAATGTTGTAATCCATGTGATACGTTCTATACTATAAAATATATATAGCAAGGGGTCTCTAGTACACCACAAGAATTATCCTATAATGTAGGAATGATATGTCTACTTATGGAACTATTATTTCTAGTTGAGAAGCTTATCATATAGAATAGAATTTTTCCAAAATACATATGGTGACATAATATACTTCTTAATAATAATCTTCTGAAAGACTCTAGTTTATATATCTTTATTTTTAATTTGAAACCATGCTTATTAAAACTTCATCTGATTTTCAATTCAATAGGAAATAATTATAAATTCTCCACTTTATAACTTTATCTCTTTTCTTTAGAAAACACACAGTGCTTACAAAGGCATGATTTCAATTTATTACATAATATTTCATGTAACTATGTTCATAGTTACTACCTTATTAAAATATGGGATAAATAGAACATTTTATACAAACACCCATTCTATTTGATTAAGAATTCTTCAGTGTATATATTTCAAATATATATGTATAAAAATAATATATATCTAGTGACATCAAACATATACTGCATATACAAATTCTTTAATTGTGTGTGTGTGTGTGTGTATTTGATAATTAAAGCTTATCCATTATATAATATATATTGTAAATTTAAAAAGGGACAGTGATGCCTTAATGCTTATTGGCTAAGATTTAAATTATAAAATGACTTCATCAAGCCATTTCATGAACTCAACTAAGATATATACAATGACTCACTCAATCACAATGACTTCCTCATTATGTGGGTTACAACTTTAAATACATAATGATTCAATAAATTTCATCAAGCTATGTATAAATCAAGTTGACTTACAAATAATGATAGATTTATAAAATTATAAAGCATTTAGGTTATGTAATTGTAGTGAGTTGCATAGGCTAGGTTTAGTATAAATAGTGGCTCACTAAATATATATCTAATATTATTTTCCTAAATAAAATTAGCGATGCCACATAAGAATTTAGTTTTATAAGGGAGATTTGCAGTGATTCAATAAATAATAACTAATGACACCATTTCTCAAACACACAATCAATGTTTTCATATATACCATTTTTTTATATATTTCTATTAATCTCTCACTACGATTTTATTGGATATGATATGTATCAATGGCAAGGTACTTTGGCCCATGATTTCACTACAAGATCTAATGTATATATGAAAGTATCTATAAAAATTACATCTAATTGTCCAAAGTATGATGATCTAAAATATATGAAAACATTAGATACATATTACTATCAATATCTCACTATTATAAAAATAATTATTCCATCAACACAATATTATACCAACATTACAATATTGATGCCAACAACATGATAAAATATAAATACTTAATAAAACATACACCCAATATTAATAACTAGAAATTCAATGTTCAATGTCACCCTATGACTTAAATATACCTATTGATGATTGGAAGATTATTTTAATGACCCTATAAGGATATGCAACAATTTATTATTGAATATGGACTCATATTTGGCTTGCTATTGTATTGCAAGGCTTGTAATAGTGGCATTTTACCCAAGATCAATGTTAATAATCTCAACATCATCAAGAGCATATAACAACTCAAATGTTCTAGTAGGGACACTACACTAGGAATTAAAAGTATCCAAATTATTATAAATACAAGAATAGTTCACCATAATTTGCTACTACACAAAATAGCTAACCATTATCCTATATGAGATGTTATTTTTAGTATGTTGAATGGATTTGTTCACTGGGAGGTCTCTATGTTTCTCAAACATTTATAATATATTAAATTTCATAATTAAATATGCATACCAAATATTTATAACATACAAACATTTCTTGAATGGTTTTAACCCAATATTTTTACATAAACATACATTAGAATTGAAAACATCACCTACCTAGCAATTAGAGCATAAAATCTTCTTTTATGCTTCTCCTTAATCTTTCCTTTTCCTCAACTCAAAACTCATATGATATATCCATTTTATAAATCTCCTCATTAATAAAAAAGGCGTAGCCCTTTCTAAGCTTTATATTATTATTTTTTGGTATTTTTCTATTATATTTAATTCTTTTTTATTTTCTAATTTTAGTCTCTAAATTTCCTTCTATTTTTTATTGTCTTTTCTTATTTTTTCCTTTTCTAAGGTAATTTTTATTTTCTATTTATTTTAACACTAAATACCAAAATTCAATTATTTTATTAAATCAATTAACATCCATAAATTTTATGACATTTAAAATGATAATTTCATATTTACTAATAATCTAAATTCTTAAATCTACTTTTTCTATTAATAATTTCACTAGATTAAATGATAAAACACACCAATTCGTTAAGCTATTCAACTATACTAGAAACTCATAGAAATTAATTTTTCAATTCCAATAAAAATAAACACACCATGTACATACCATTTTTAATGTATTCTAACATGTGCTAAGTACTGTGGTATGTGTAAGGTTCTCACTAGATCTCTGTCAACCTCTAATGTCTCCATCTATGTCACCCTCTCCAATGATTCTCTCCCTCTAACACACTCTAAGGGATAAGTTCTCTTGTATAAACCTCACAACATGTAGGAAGTTATATCATATCAAAATGATAAACATATAGCATAAAATATAACTGAAACAACACATTTATATGCTCAAAATGTAAACATGTACACTCTAGCTAATTCATAGTAAAGCAATCATGTACCATCATGTATCTAAGCAATATTCTACTATCCCATATTAGCGTATATCTCAAGCTTAGTCAAAATATAACCAATATCAAATGTGTCCAATATATATATATATATATATATATATATATATATATATATATATATAAAGGTTTGCTTAGTGAGGAATCAGGATGAAACACTAAGGGATTCACCCCACTATATAAGCCTCTAGCTAATTAGGTATAATCATTTATTCATCTTATTTTTTGTATATAAAAGGTTAAGTAATAATATTTTTATTTTTTTCATGGGTTAATGGTATAAAATGAGGTTAAGTGTTTCTTATTCACATGGTGTGGTAATACATTGTGTGGGGAGGAGATGTTCTATTTTACGATGAGTTTGAGCAATGACAAAGTAGTGAGGAATGGAAAATCCATATAGAACATGTAAATTGTGTAATATTTTAAGATGCATTGAGTGATGATGGTGAGGGGAAATGATTAGTTAATTTAGGTGGTATCATACACTAGAGGGCCCATATCATACACTAGTCCTAGATTTAAGGCAACCATTGGATTTGCATGCCATTTACCCCTTGCAAAGGGGTTCATAAATTACATGTATTTGACATATTTTATTGATCATTTTTTATTGTCAAAGGTGGAAAAAGACATCATGAGAGTTGATTTTATTAATGTAGGACTCCACATCCAATGTGCAACGTGAATCATCATTATAATGTTGTTAATGTAAGGGAAAGACATTTGAATAATAAAATGTATGTTTATATATTACTTATCTATATAATATGTTATAATAATATATAATATATTAAAATAATATATAAATATATTTTATATTTATAAGTTTAAATATTATTGTAATATATATTTTATTATTATTATTATTATTATTATATATATATATATATATATATATATATATATATATATATATATATATATATTTCTTAGATAAATCTATGTAAAATAAATTAAGATATATCATTTTTGAGGCATTTATTTTACTTATGTATAAATTGAACATGATATAGGTCTTTATTTTATTTATTTATGACATAAGTAGAATAAGCATATATCATATTGAATTTGTGACATAAGTAGAATAAAATTTATATCATATTTAATTTTTGATATAAGTAGAATAAGTACCTCAAGAATGATATCTCTCAACATATTTTATATATATTTATTTAAAATATGTTATACTATAGTTAATAATAACATTCATAGTTTTTCAATAAATATTTCTTGTATTATTATTAACATAAATAATTGTCGGAGAGCGGGAAGAGGGAGCACGACCGCGTCCACGGCTGTGCTGAAACCTTACTCCTCTACTGGTGTCTGTGCGGCCCCCCAATCCCTTGTTTTTGAACACAATTTTTTTAATGCAAGATCTTTTATTGCGTGGATCTTTATTTTTGTGGATGGACTGCTGTGGGGGAAGAGGGAGAGCGGCCACGGATTTGGCCATGTTGAAACCCTCACGGCCTTGCTTTTTGAGACTAGGTGCTGAGACTTGGGGTTGCTAAGTGCAGCGCGGCTATGGGCTCATTTTTTTGTGTGGTTAGGGAAAGTTTTTTTTCCCACTTTAACTGTCGATCCAGCGTGTGGCGTGGAGTTGGTTGTTGGGTTACTCGTTCAGTGTGCTTGGAGAGGGTTTGGCTACGGGGTGGTCCTTAAACGGTTCCCCATGGTGGTAGTTGATGTTTTTTTTAGCAGATCCAGAGGGGCTCTGTATCTACAGTAACCCCAGGGGCTAGATTGAAGATGAGCTTGTTGGGGGTGGTTGTTAAATCTAGTTTTTCACCATTTCCTTCCGTCTATGGGGTCGTAGCTTATGTTAAAGCGCTTCATGACATCTCATGACAAAATTTTGATTGCCAAGGTGGTGTTGCCTCTGTGTTTTGTAGAGGGGATGAATGGGTTGACGATCAGATGGATGTTTAGGGCGTTGGCGGTGCTGGTTCTGGGGTTTGTTTGGTTGGGGATGGGGTCTAAAGGTGGATGTTTATGCAGCTCCCAAAAACCCTTCCTCATGTTAACACGGTTTTGAAATGTGTAGATCTGTTATTGCATGTTTTTTAAGGTTTCAGGTTCTTGTATGACCTGGATGCCTGTTTCAGGTCATTGAGCCTGGTTTTTTTATTTAGGTTTTAGGTCCTTGTAAAACTAGGGGAGCTTTGTCTGGATTATCTTGGTGGTTTCAAGGCCATGTAAATCCTGGTTTTATTATTAATGTTCAGTGGGTTAGCCTATCCTGGTGGTTTTTATTGTTTTATTTTTTATTTTTTATTTTTTATTTTTATTTTTTTAATTTTGTAAAGGGTTTCGGGGCCCCTTCAAAACCTGCTTTTACCTTAATCTAAAAACATAAATAATTGTCTACTCCAATGTAAGTAGCAATGTCACACTTACAAATCTTACTATGATTTATGGTATTTACATTCCATAAATAAATTTAAGATCTATGATACTTACATTCCAAAAATAGTTCCATAATTTATGGGATTTATGGTATTTATCTTTTACAAAAAAATTATAATTTATGATATTCACTTTCTAAAATTAAATTTTAAGCTATTTTTTAACTTATTGTTAAATATATTATTATATTTTTTTAGGAAGAAAAAATATAATCTTAGAACATGTGACTTAAATTATAAAAGTAACATTTGTCAAGTAAATCTAAAATTAATATGACACATCATTATAATTTTTATCTCATATATATATATATATATATATATATATATATATATATATATATATATATATCATTATAGCCTTTAAAGTGTAAGTTTTATAAAAATGTATAATATAATATCCTTATAACATTTTTTAAAAAGTAGATGGTAGTGTATAGTCATAATGATGAAAGGACTCTAGGATAATATAATTTTTTATTTGATAGGGTAAAATCCGTTTGGCCAAAGTATGAATTGGAACTAGGGCACAATTGGTGTCCTAGTCCCCATAATAAACTAAAAATTTGAAGGGACAAGGACACATACAATAAATATGATAAATAACATATCACACTAAGGGGATGAATAACAACAAAATACATATCATTTAGCCAAAAAACAGTAATTAATATTATAGTTAAGTTGATTCGATAAATATTTAGCCAAGTCATAGTAGGTTATAAGCCAATAAAAATAATCCCAACTAGGAGCACCTTAGTCCTCATCCATAGGCAAGGGCATGTCTTCTTTCTTTCCTAGAGATAAGATATTTCATTGTCCACTGAGAGCTATTTCTCACCAAATCTTTTACCTCCAACTGCAACCTTTCTACCTTAGATAGTTTTCCTTTTTTCTTAAAATTGGATCCAACATCAAATTTGAGTTTATCAGGTCACAAATGTTGGGGATAAAACATAACATGAATAGGGAAAGTCTATGGTGGTAAAAGAGAAAGAGTAGTCAGTAAAGGGGGTGTTATCCACATTGGGAGGGAAAGTTCCTCGATCGAAGGAGGTAAAGTAGAAGGAGATAAAGCCTAGTAGAAAACCCTATGATTATGATGTTAGAAGTAATGGGAGGGAGGACCCTCCTTATTATTCCAAACCTAAAGAGAGAAGGATGAGGAGGTAGAATAATTTATAGATGAGAACGTCATTTCCCTATGCCCGAAGTGGATGTGGTGAAAATAATGGAAGGGGATACCTTCATAGTTGAGGAACTAATTCCACTTACCTCAGGATGAAATCAAGAGGATTAAGTTAATGAGAGTCTTAGATAGGTTTAAAAGAGCACAAACACTAAAATATTTATCATCCAGTGAATCTTCATCAATTCTCATGAAGGAACCCATTTTGCTAACTAAGAGCTCAATGTGCTCTTTATTCCATAAGAAAGGGGGGATATGATGTATACAATTGGAAATGAATAATTTCTATAAATTAATCCTAGATTAAAAAATATAGAGCATACCTATACTTATAATTTGGAATACACTTGTTAAGTGGGAGCATGACCAATATGGGGATCTACTAGACCCGATTAGGGGATCACTTGTCACAATATATCATGATAGGAATGGTTCCAAATCCTATATTATAACATAATCACACAATAAACCTAATGTATTCCTAAGGTTTAAAACATTCACTTATTCTAATAATAAGAAAATAATATCCAATCTAGTGTACACCAAATCTTGTGGCATAAAATGGGGGTTATAAGCAATAAAACAAACATGTATAGGGAACTTCAATTAAAGAAAGTATGAGTAACACAATAATACATAAAAATATGAAAGATAGTATTATTTGAGACAACACTTATGATACTTTTATCTACTAAAAGAGAGGAGAACAAAGTTATAATATACTTACCTAAATGTGAACCCATCAATACTTAATCTCTCCCTTAGATAAAGGGGCTTTCTAAGAGGTTGTTATGGTTTGTAAGGATCACTAAGAAAGGCAAAAACATCCAAGACTTATCCACAAGACTATATTATCCAAATAAAAAACCTAAGCTAAGTCTCCTCAAGTATAATGGTGGAAGAGAAGATTGTGAAGAAGCACGAGTGAATAATATTACACATATGAATAATGACCAAAATGATATTATTTATATAGGTAAATATTTCCCTACATCCTTCTGGAAATGTTGGATGTACAAGGTTGACCCAGTCAACCCAATGTTTTTTTTGGGGCATTTCACTAGGTTTGAGATAAGTCAATAAGAAGGCTAATAAGCTAAGAAAGTGAAAAAAAACCCTAAACTATATTGGTCGACCCAGTTGACCTAGTATAACTGTCTAAACAAAAGGGGTTTAAGACAATAAAAAGAGGAATGGAAAGAGGAAAAGATTAGAGGAATATGCAAGGGAGGATATATATCTTAGGGAATGGATTTGGAAGATGGTTGGATTGGTATGAATGTGGTAATAAGGGAAAATAATCTTGTGAAGCACCAAAGGTCTACTCACCCCTTTCCTAGTACACCCCTTAGGCCATGCACGCAGAGAGATTGAGTCTTGATGAGTTCCTAAAAGATGAAGAGCATCAGTATTTGATAAAAAGTTTAAAATATTATGTACATACATATTCCCCAATTGAAGTTCATCACATATCACTAAGGTGCAATAGGGGATGGTGCTTCGAGAAAGAACATAAGGACACACATAATGTTGATGCAAAAAAAAATTATAGTATTTTAAGGAAAAAATAACTATAATTAAATGATTAAAAAGGGAAAGTAGTCTAAAAAGTAAATAACTAAAAAAAGTAAATTTTGTTAGTTTTGATTGTGTATGGTGCATAGGCTACTTTTGATAAACCCAAGAATACAAAACTAAAGAGAAAAAAAATAAACACAAGAAAATCCAATATAACTGGTGCTATGAGGATGGTATGTACTTTGGAAATTTGGCAAGTTGGGGTGACAATTATATGTTAGACAAAATGACCAAGCCAAAAACAAAAGTAAATCAGGTAACCAAAAAACCAAGGCTACTAAAGACCAAAAAAATCAAACAAGCTATCCTTAAGTAAGAAAGGAAAACTAACCAAGTCAAACCAAGGATACATGTAAAATATAATGGTAAATCAAACTAATCAATGATAAAAATAAGAAACAAAAACAAAATGGTAAAACAACATTGATGAGTGAGCAGTAACAATCTACATCTCAATCATCAGTGGGAAAAGGTATATAAAAGGGAAAATAACATTGTTGAGTGACAAGTAACAAGCCAACCTCACTCAACAATGGAAAAAGGGTATGAAATAAGGTTTCTATAATAACAATATAGGAAAATTATCATAAATTGTAAAAAGAAAGTAAAGTATGTCTAGGAAATGTAAAATTACGGTATAAAGAAAGTAATCCATAATTACTCAAACATATTATTTCTCTCTAAGGATAGATAAAACTGAAACAAAGTAGTGCTAGCATGTTTTTATGATATGAAGAATAAGGAATTCAATAAAAAGTGAAAACATATTTGGAATCATAATTTGTCTATCAAGGGGGGAAATGAAATGGGTGGAAGGGAGAATGAATAAAAAATTAGGGTAGAGGAACTCTTTATCGAAGTCAAGACACTCAAATTAGGTTTGTCAAAATAAGAGGACTTTCCACCTTAAGGAATTTGATGAAATTATCTTAGTTACACAAGTATTAGGTCAAAAAATGGAGTATATAGATCATCTCATGAAGGCTATATGCATGAAAAATAAAATGGACCTACTTCCCCATGATGTGTTCCTCATTCTTTAGGACCCCTTACAGAGTTGTCGGTCTACTACAAATATTAGATACTTATGTGAGAAAGTAGGTAGAACCATAGAGTTTGTAAAAATCCCCTATTCCAATCTACTAGCCTACCACACCCCAAATGACCTCGACTCTATGTGATGCCAACTATGGAGTTTGAACTTCGATTAGAGATATAATATGTGCTTATAATCACATATTTTGGTGTGAATTTGACTTTTGAGATTTTTATGTTGCCTTTTAGATATCATTGGATTTTATTTCAAATGATTTATATTTTAACTTTATTGATGGAATTTTAAGATTCCTCTTCCATACGGATTTGGAAAACCAAACATGGGTGCTAAATATATCTTTCATTTGAGTTCTTGGGACAATATTTCTAAGAGAGAGAAACTTCAAAGAGCATGGTGTCTAAGAGTCTTGTAAATAAAGGTCAAATAAAAGTTCTATCTTGACTCTAACCTTGTTTTATCCAATATGGAGTGAAAGGGAGGGGAAATCAAGAGGAATGACATAGAACAATTTAAATTACTTCAAAATTCAAAAAATGTGATAAAGTGAAAAAAAGGGATACAATGATAGTAAAGTGTTATTTTTTATCATAAGAATGAGGGAAATGGAATAATACATGCTAACATAGATTATTGTGTAAATTTTATCTAATGAAAGAAGAAAAATATAAAGTTTAAGAACAAGGTTGAAGAACATGAAAAGATGGTAATGTTAATTTTATGAGGAGGGTCAGGTCCTATCCATGGTCTTAAAATACAACTTCATAAAATAAAGAAAAGATAAGGCAAAAATATGGTAGATTTTTGATGGATGCTAGGTCCTATTTGCAGTCTTAAAAAAGTAACTCACAAAAAAAAAAAAAAAAAAAAAAAAAAAGCCTAAGGAATGCCAAAACAACATTGACAAGAAAAAAGTATGTGAAAAATAAGTAAAAGATGGTGGTTTTGTGAGGAATACTAGGTCCTATCCATATTCTTACAAATAAACTCATAAAAGAAAAAACCAAAGGGTGTGAAAAACAAGAGAAAATTCAACAAGATAAAGAAGACTATGGTACATCAAGAAACCAAAAGACCAAAAGGGAGGACTAAAGGTTTGTGAAATGAAGAAAATTTCTACAAAGAGAGAGATTCATGCTTAAGTAACCTATAAATATTGTTAGATATATGTAGATAAGATGCATGACAAGAAGGAAATATTTAGGCAAAGTACTTTTTGAGGAATTGTGAATTGGTGGGCTCTTTGAAAATATGTCCTTCATTGGTTTTAAGGTGGTAAGTGCTTAGACCAAGAATATATTTGACCAAGTATGGGCCCCACCATTTTTGGGTGTATTTACCTTATTTATCATGGGTGTATTCTAATTTAAGGACAATATCACTAACATTAAATGTGTAGACTTTAAAACATTTGTTATTTTGTCTAATAATGTGAGCCTTGTATTGGAGGTTATGTTATAAAGTGAAAAAATGACGTTCATCAAGAAGATAAAGGGCATGAAGGCAAGATTCACATAATTATTCATTAGGAATAATATCATGAATAAATATACAAAGAGAGGGAAGCTTAAATTCTATAGGAAGAATTGATTTAGAGCCATAAACTAGCGAGAATGGAGTTGCCCTAGTGGCAGTGCATATGCTAGTCTAATAGGCCCAGAGTGCAGGGTAAAGATGAATATGAAAATTCATGTGGGTTTCATGAATTATCTTTTGAAGATTTTTTTTGATAATTTTATTGGTGGCCTTAGCTTGACCATTGCATTATGGATGATAAGGCATGGAAAATTTGTGATTGATTTTGAATTTGTTACAAAGTTGTTTAACATGTTTGTTTTTGAAGTTACCACCATTGTCTAAAATTATGGTATGGGGGGCACTAAAGTAGCAAATAATTTGATTAAGAATTAATTTATAAATAGTAAGACTGGTAAATTAATAAGGGGTATGGCTTCTACCCACTTGGTAAAATATTTAGTAGTGGTGATGATAAATACATGCCATCTTGAGAGTGATGAAACTAATAAGGAGTACATGTTTTTTCATATTCAATTTCAAAAAATTTAAGAGTAGGCCAAAATTAACCCATATGTATGCATTTGCATTCTATAACATGTCCACTATAGTGACCACCAAAAATGCCCCCATGTGTTTGTTCAAGAAGATGAGGGACCTCATCCTGTATAACATAATGGATGAAGGTACCTTTAACATTGTGATAGTAAAGGATGTTATGTTTAAATACATATTTGAAATCTTATTTATGAATGTGTGTCTTTTTACGAGAGTCTAAATTAGGAGGATAAGTTTGGTGTTCTAAAAATTTAATGATATATTAATACCATAGGCTTTGTCGAATGGTAACAACCTCAATATGATATATAAGTGAATCTGGTGGTTGAGTAGAAGATGAAGACTTTCTTATTTGAATATGAAAATTAGGATCAAAAATAACTTTATGTGGATGAAATAGATATCCTGAAGAGGGAAGAGAATCAACAATGGAATTTTTATCTCTAGGAATAGGCACACTAGTGAAAGAGATAAAATCCTTAGTAAGAGTGGTTGAAATTTGATGACATGTGATGAGCTTCTCACTTTTACATTGATAATCACCACTGACTTGGAAAAAATATGATGAGAATCACCTAAAGCATGAAGGTATTGAATGTCTAAATCAAGAGTGGCTTACATGCCTAAAATGAGAGCTTCATATTCGACCATATTATTGGTGACATCAAAAGTGAAGAAAAAATCTAAAGGAATGATTTTAACATGAGAACTTGTGAGAATGCAACCTATTATAACTCCTTGAGGGAATTTAGCATCATCTAAGTGAAGGGTCCAAGTATCTTCATGTAAGTCAACATTAATTTCAGGAAGCTCCTTGATAACTTCCTTTGTTATAGTAGAATCGAAGGGAGTGGAAAAGTCTTCAAGATTAGCAGAAAATCTATGAAAATAATATTTAAGAGAAACAACTTGATTAAGACCTTCAATGTAAAAAATATTGTCATCTGGAAGATTATATTGAAGATAAGTAGCTAGAATGTGAACTATGGTAAGTTGATCAACTATGACTTGTCCTTTGATAGATTTTTGAGTGATGATGTAGAGATCAAATTCTATCAACAAGATCATCCATTTACCAATTCTATCTCTAAGAAGGAAGTATTTGGAGAAGAAATGATGAAGGGGATCATAATGAAAGATGAAATAAGTAGCTTGGTAAAGCATATAGTGGTGAAGATTTTCATCTATGAAATAGATAATGAGGCAATCACACTCAATTTTGGTATAATGTATCTCATAGTTGATAAGGCCTCAACTAATGTAATAGATAACATACTCTCTTCCCATATCATCATGTTGGGAAAGTATTTCCCTAATTGAAATAGGTGTGGAATAATTATATAGAATCAAAGGTTTATCATTGGAAGGAGGACAAAGTGCAGGTGGATAAAGTAATGACTCTTTTATGTTATCAAAGGCTTTTTGACATGGATCCATCCATTTTAAAGTAGTACCTTTCTTGAGAATAGAATTAATGGAGTGAATTTGATATGCCCTTTTAGGGATGAATCATCTAATTGCCCCAAGTTTTTCTAAATAAGTATGAATGTTAGGAATAGATTGAGGAATGGGCATGTTGATGATAACACTAATTTTGGCAAGATCGACATCAATACCATGAAGAGAGACTAAGAATCCTAATAATTTGCCAGATGTGACTCCAAAGACACATTTTTAAGGATTAAGTCTAATTTTATATTTAAGGAGATGGTCAAAGATGATAGCAAGATTAGAAAGATGATATTTATGATGTTTAGATTTGGCATTAAGATCATCCACATAGGTTTCAACAATTTTATGGATGAGATCATGAAAGATGTGATTCATTGCACATTGGTAAATAGCTCTGGAAGTTTTTAAACCAAAGGGAATTTTGACATAGTAATAGGTGCCCCATTTTATGGTAAAACTAGTATTATGTTGTTCCTCAGGAGTGATATGAATCTGATCGTATCTTGAGCAGCCATCCATAAGAGATAGCATTTTATAACCAATTGAGACTTTAGGTGAAAATTTTCTTTGCTTTTGATGCATAGGTTTGGTATCAATATAAGTAATGATGTTATGTATCAAAATTCTAAGATCAATTCCATACATGACCTCGTAGGACCAAGTGAAAGTCTTGTGATATTTATCATAGAATAAGCTAAAGTTACCATGTTTAGTAGGTGAAAGTTCTCAAGAAACTATAATTGGTCAAGGACAAGATGGAGTACCATATTAGATATGAGTGGTTTCTTTAATAATAATGGCATTAACATATTGAAAGTGATATGGTACATTAGGTAAGGCTGAAATTGGATTTATTTTAGGATTAATCCTAGCAACAAAGTTGTTGAAGCAAGGAGTTTTAGTCTTAAAATTTCCAAGTTTATGATGTTGTCAAGGAAGTTGTGGTTCTTAGGATTGAAGTAACTCAAGAATAGATTCATCATTATGAAAGGTAGGAAGAGGACATACTATTGAAAATATACTTCAAGATCTAAAATTTTATTACCCTAGCTATCATATTCAGAATGAATATGATGGACATCAATTACCTTGGCATCTAGTGTAATTTTGGGAGTAGAAGAAGTAGATGGAGTAGAAGGGATTGGAGTCTCATTGGATTTGATGATGGGAGAAAGATCTGATGTAATGATAGGATTTAAAGATGTAGGGACTTTTGAAAATTCATAAATTATAATTTTCTCTACCACCCAAGGAATATTGATAAGAGGAAGATCGAGAGGAGGCACATGACCCTCAAGATCTAGGTATGATCCATAGAAATGGTATACACATCCTAATTAAAAACATGAATTTGGGCTAAAGTTTTTTTGGTAATGTTAGACATCCAAGTATCTAGATTAAGCTTGGGTCATGATATAGTTATCATCATATGTTAGATAAATTGTATATGCTTATGAATCAGGGGGAGTTTCAAAAGGTGAAATCCCAATGTTACTGAATATATGAGGATACATGATGAGAGGATCTTGAAATAATTTATCCACTCCAAAATCATTGCAAATGAAGACATATTTTGGTAAGGAATGCTCCTAAGCATTACATGGAGGGGGAAGACAATAATCTCATCTATGAGAGGAATAATATGGTACCTTGGTAATAGAGAAGTATGAATACATTGTGAAATATATAGAGGTAACTTGGTGGTATTGCAAGTGTGTTGCAACGCATTGGACTCATCATCATCAAAATCCGTAAGAGTAACTTGTAAATGAAGACTCATGTTGATGAATTTGGGTAAAAGAGAATTGTTAATATTAGGATTAGTGAGAATATGATATTGAGGTTTAGGATTAGGAAGTTGAATGCTCTATGGATTGGGATCAGATTCATGCTTGTACCATTTCCCATCATATAATAATTTAATACATTGACTACCATAAGAAGCAATGGATCTTATTTTATGGGTCCATGGATGACCAAGAAAGATATTATAAGATAAAGGGAGATCAAGGACCATAATCTTGGTTTCAATAGTCTTAAGTCCTATGGTTAATGGAATCTAGATATAACCAAGTAGTTTTTTATTAGCCTTGTTAAAAGCACAAAAAATAAGATGGGTTTGCTTGAGATGATCCTTTTTATAACCAAGTTATTGGATAATCCACAAAGATGTCACATTAATAATAGAGCCTTCATCAACTAAGACTTTTTAGATAAGAATGGTATTAAAGGATACTTTAATAAAGAGTGGTGGATCATCAACCCAAAAAATAATTTCATCGTTAATCATGTCCTCTTCAAGAAATTCAATGGAAGGTTTGGAAGAGGGACACAGTTTCAATGGTATTGGTGTTAGTAGGTTCAGAATCAATAGAATGTGTTTCTTCATCTATGGAGGATAGATCTTCAATCTCTTGAATTTATTGTATAAGGAATTTATGATGATAGGATGATGTATGAACCAAATCTATAAGAGGAATCCTACAAGGTATAGAGTTGAGTTCTTCAAGAAAATTCCAATGTGATTTAGAAGAAACAACATGAGGTTTAGAAGTTAAATTAGTTTTGGAAGGTATAGATGTGGTTGGAGGATTAGAAGGAGGAAGTTATTCCTCAAATGCTTATGAATCAATATTAGATGTGGTAGTATCTTTAAGAAGTTTTTCTTTTAAAGATGAATTTTTAGGCTTGTTAACAAGATCTTTGTGAGTTGATTTACAATGATAATTGACCTTAGTAGTGTTGAAACATTAAGAATTATTATAATTTTGGTCATAATCAACATTGATGCCACACAAATAATTATAAGGTGATTTATTATTTGAAGAATATTTTTGGTTATTAGAGGTAGAATATTTAAAATTTTGTCATTTTTGGGAAGTGATAGTATATTCTTGATGATGAAGATTGATCATACCTTCATGATTGAATGAATCACCAAACATATAGGAGATAGAAAATTTATTGGTACCTCAACAAGATTCATGAGAATGCCCAATGTTATCACGGAACCAACAAAATAGATTGGGGTCATACCACTTAGGAGCATTGGGATAGATGAAAGGTTTTGAGGTTAGTAAAAATTGTTTCATTTGTTGTACCAAAAAAAGGCATATGAGAAGGTGAAGGAATATCAGTTATGATAAGTCCTTTTTTAGTTTGTGGAGTATTAATAGTGATATCATTAGATGTTTATAAATATTCTTTAATAAGTTTAGGATTAGGTTTGAATTTATTCATAAGAAAGTCTTGATGCTTAGCTTGGTAAAGAACTTCATTAAGTGTTTGGGAAGCAAAGGTTTGAACCTTATATTGAAGAGTGGGAGTTAAATTAATGATAAATAGTTTGATTAAGTTATCATTAGTCATGTTAAGATTGGATTTATGAGCTAAATATTTCCATATTTTGATAAAGTCATGAGTTTATTTATTGGGAGATTATTTAGCATTGATGAAATGGCTAAGACAATTTTTAGGAATATCATTGTGTTAAAACTCTTTAACCAAAGAATTAACCAAATCTTCAAGTTGCCAAATAGAATGTTGGGGAAGTTGATTATACCATTCTAATACATCACCAGTGAAAATTTTGACTAAGATTTTAGGAGTGGTGAAGGTATTAGTTTGGATCCACTCCTTATAAAGGTTTCCAAAGGATTTGAGAAATAAGGCAGGGTTTTTAGTCCCATCATATTTAATAGTTGGAGATATGTTACCAATATCAACGAAAAAAATGAAGGGAGATAAAGGATCATTTTGAATAGTTTGAATCATCTTGTTATTCATTATGGGTTGAGGAATAACATTACCTAAGGCATCTCTAAGAGGTGGAGGAATATAATTGGGATTAGCTTGAGGATGAATAGTTGGAAGTTGATTAGACACATTAATTAAGTGTTATTGAAGTTGTATCATTTGGTCGGTGTTAGAATTTTGCATTATTTTAATTTGTTGAATAACTTGGGCTAATAGTTGATTTGTATCAAGTGGTGGTTTAGTGTTGGTAGGAGCACTCCCCAAATTGGTATTATGGAGAGGATTAGAAGAAGATTGATTATTAGTGGGATTGTTGAGTAAAATTATATAAATTAATCCCACATTAGTTTGAATATGTTGAGAAGTTTTTTGGTAACAATAGAAAGGATCAGATCCATCAATTTCATCTTGAGGTATTATTTGTAGCATATTATAGCTCATAGAGGAAGGCGGAGAAGAGGTGCCCCAAGAGTGATGGTTCTCTTCAGAATAAAAGAGAGGAAGAAATGAACATTCCATATATTATCTAAATGGATTTAGACTATCCAAGAAGAATCTAATAGGAGACTTTATTTTAACTGAAGAAAGATGAATAAAATGCAAAATTGAAGAAATTAGAAACTAGATTGATGGTTAGGGAAGGCAAAAAATAGTACAGGGTCGACTGGGTTGACCTAGCATAGAAAACAAGACTTAAAAATAGTACAAGATAGATCGGGTCAATCTAGTATAGTAAATAGAGGTAGGAAAAAGAGGTAAACAGAATTGCAAAGAGTAAAAGGTCAACTAGGTCAATCCTATATAGTGTATAGGGGATGAAAAAGGTATAAGGTCAACTAGGTTGACCTAGTATAGTAGACAGGGAAAAAGAAAAGGTTGATAATAATTTGTGAATTAAAACAAGACAATTTTTGTAACTAATCTAGGGAAGGAAGAGCTGAAAGGATCAATGCTAACCAATCTATTTGAGGCACACAAAATAAAACCTTGTACTAATTTTGGCTAATATAAGTTTTTGCATACATAATTAAGCAAAGATCAAGCAATCAACTTGAAAATTAAAGAGCTAACTAATTTTTTAACCTAAGATGCTTTATTAGATTATTAAAATATGATTTTTAATGTGATTAGAAGTTGGTTATAAACAAGGTACTAGATATAAATCTAAGGATGGTTTTAGGTAGTTTGGGCTAAAAGGGACTATAGTAGCAATGATATAGGCTTGATATTGGGGCCTACCCCCTCACTTCAGACACCAAAATGATAAGGGTGTTGGGTTATTAGCCAAAATATACCATTAACCATGCTTTATACTTAACCAGAGCATCAAGTCAACCTCCCCCTTGGTGATGAAATCCAAGTAGGTTGGCCTTGGGTAGATAAAATGTAAAATTTCTTATTTAAATTATGTGATTTGACCATGTGTGCATAAAATAGAAATAATGAAACTAAGTGATTAATTTAAAATCTTCTAATTAAACTATGTGAACTATTATAAGCATGTAAGCAACAAGAAAAGAAAGGTGTGAGCTAATTACTAGAAAATATGAGGTTAATTCCAAATTGAAACAAGGTATAGTGTTGAAATTATATGCATAATATATAGAATAGGGTTGATAGGGTTGAACCTATACTATAGAATCAAGGTTTGAAAATGAACTAGGTCAGTAGGGTTGATTCAATTATTTTATATAACACAAAACATAGAACTGGGTCGGTAGTGTCAATCCAGTTGACTATGTAAGGGTGACTTTAAAGACTAAAAAATGTGAAAGAAAAGATAAGAAGAGAAATAAATAGAGGGGTATAAAGGAACCTTGGTAGATCAGAGATGTAATGAAGAAATATTGCTGATGAAGAACCTTGAAGTTTGTTGGAAAAATCTATAAATTAGGCCAACATAGCTGATCAAGCTATGCAAGAACCTACTGTAGAGTGCTAAAACTATAAGGGGTAAATTGGGTTAACTTAGTAGGTTAGAATGGATGTTTGAAAGGTTATAAACTTATACTAGGTTGACTAGGTCGATCTAGCTACCTATTCTTATAAATCTATGCATAAAGATAAATAAATGGGTATATAGAATCGATCTAGTATGTCAAAATATATGATAAAAAGAAATGAAAAATAAAGTGAAATAAATCTTGAAAGGGTTAGTTTCATGTCAAGTTCACCAAAATGTATGCAATTAGAAATGCATCATGTCTATAAATCAATCTTGGCTCGAAGAAGATAGAGCATACCTATACTTTTGATTTGGGATACACTTGTTAAGTAGGAGCATGACAAGTATGTGGATCCACTAGACCCAATTATGGTATTGTTGACCAATTTTTCTCTCACAAGCCAAAATTGTTCACCTTCCTTCTTCACTGTTTGAAGGCAAATTGTTTCAGAGGGCACGAGTTTTGCCAATGTTTCTCTATTTGGTTCAGTTCAATGGAAAAGGTTTGGTTCAAGGCCAAGAGGTTCAACTTCAATGGTTCAATGAAGTTCAACGGCTTTCTTTGGAATTGGCATGCATTGGTTGAACCTTGAACCATTGAACCAATCTTTGGTTCAATGGATTTGGTTCAAGGGTGGGTCCTTCACCGAAAGGGAGTCTTCAAAAGTCAAAGTGCCCTAGCAGAGGGTAGGCACAACAAAGGAAAAAACCTGCCAAAGTAATGCACAGGCAGAAGAGTGCCCGAGAGGAAAACAAAGACATAAAGCAAACCCGATGACATCCCAGAGGACGTCAAGTTTAATCAAGAAAAAAAGCCATTGGTTTTCAAACTAATGACAGCCATATACATGTCAAATTTAACAAAGCCATTTAGTCATTGGGTTTTTGATCTGGAAAGGTGCCAAAAATGAGGAAAAGGGGGAAAAATGTAGCGACCCGCCAAGGAATTCGCTTAAGGGACCGAGTAAGCAAAAAAAAACAAATTCCAAGTAACAAGTGGAGATGACAAGGCAAGGAGCAATCAAGCAGTCCAAGTGGCATAAATAAGAAAATTTATTGCCTGATGGTGTAAAGAGCAAATGGACAGAGCGATAAGTAAAGAATGAGTGAGCAGTTAAGTCCAAATGGTGTAGATTGAAGAAGCGACTTTGGTAGGTGAGATATGCCAGCAAATTGATCATTTGGGATGATAGTGGCTAGCATCAACAATTGATTTCTCCATTTGCATTAATTGAAAGGCAAGTCGTGTAAGTCACCTAAGCAGAAAGTGCAGGTCTCAAGCAGGCAAATGAATAGCTGATTAATATTTTTTTGAGTGACTTGTTTTCTTTTGAAAGGGGCACGTATGCCACTTGTAAGAGTAGGAGCGCCAAATGGGCCTCTTTGCTTCCTATATATATTGTGAATTTGGTCATTTTGTAATCATCATTTTTCATGAATTTAACAAGGTGCAACCCTGTTAAAATTTCCACTTGAATCAATCAAAGCAGCATTTTACCTATTCTTGGATAGATATTCTATGTATGTCCTGAGTGTTTGAGTTGTGTCCATTCATTGTCTTTTGATGCTCTCATAGGTTTAGCACCAACACACCAGTTATCTACAAGGCGCCATTGTCTATAGATGATAGGAGAAGAGTTCCATTTAGAGGTATAGAACAGAGGAGGTCACTTACAGTATGTATTTCACAACATCTTGGTGAGTCCCTGTTCCTGTGCTTTCATAAGAACCTCCCTACCATTTTCCTGCAGCCTGGTCTTTCTACCAAGTCTGAGTGTATGTTTGTTGTCTTTTTCTAATTCTGAGAGTGGGTGTGAGAAGGTCACCTTATTTTGGTGTATCACCTCCTTAGAGTAGTTTGTTTTCCTGTACCTTTCTTCCCTTTCCATCCCCCCCAATTTATATAGCTATATATATATATATATATATATATATATATATATATATATATACACCTGTATGTATTTGCACTTGCTAAAACAAACATGATACATCAAAGGGAGCTATCCCTTATCTAGAGACTCTCCTCTCCTACTTCGCCATCCCACAGGCGAGAGAGGAGTTTCCATGTTGCGAGGAGAGGGCAGGAACTTGTTTTCCTAACACTATGTGCACTTTCCAACGTCAACAGTTTTGGCATGCCCAGTGGGACACACAGTTTGATAATGTAGTAAGATATAAGGATTGATGCTGGTCCTATCATAGTAATTTCAAGTTTTCTAGCATCTGGCAACTCCACTGGTAAGAGCTTTAGTTCTATAATTTCAAGACCAATTTCTTCATCTTCCAATGCCTAAAGTCACCACATGAACCACTAATAAGGGTGTCCCTTTTGAATTCATCGAATTACCTCTCAACTCAGCAAAGTGACTGAGGTTCAAAGGGACTCATCCTTATTTAACGAGTCATCTTCCCAGTCTAGTTATAGGTGCTTCCTTCACAAGAGAAGTACCCTATTTGAATCCCCTTATAACTACTACATTACCCTTTGTGAGCTTTCGTGTTCAGATTCCCTTGAACCTCTAGTGTTATGACCCAATTCCAGGAGTGGTCCTCAAAAGTGTGCCTCACGTTAATGGAGAGGGGCCTGTTATATCCATTGAGCACATCAAGAACGTTTCTAATCTCATCAATATTCATAATGTCATAGAGGAAAATGTCATAGTCATATTGTTGGATTTGTCTCTTAAGGGCAAGGCTCTTGACTAGTTTGGGACTTTACCTACAAATTCAATCCATTCTTGGAATGAACTAGGTATTTAGCTAATAGATCATTTTGGGGAAAAGAGCGACACCCTCTCACTTGCTGAGTAGCTGACGACCATAAAGAGAGCTCTGCACGAGTCTATGCAAGACTTCAACATTTGGTTTCAAAAGACTTGGGATAGAATTCCCATCCTAGTAAGGCCGACTCCTAGCTACGCTTTCTTGTACTATTTTAAATCATTAAATAGTGACATTGCAGTAATGATACAATCTATGGGAGGGCATATATTGCCTGCTACTTATGACATTGCCATAACTACTAAGAATGCTTGGTACAAGCTGGAAAAATCACCCCTAGGCCTCACATGCCACTTTTCCCAGACATGTTGCCCCCAACTCAGACCGTTGCTCCCACATTGGCTCCTATGCTTGCCATTAAAAAACAAGCTGTTGTTCTATCAAACGAGATTTATGAGGTTAAGAGTATGTTGCAGATCATGTCTAATGAACTTGTTGCCATTAAAAGGCAACAAGCTCAAGGCAATAGACCAAATCAAGGATATCAGAATTATGGTCAAACCCCTAGACCCCCCTTTCAGAATTATAATCAAGGTCAGGGGCAACTCACTACAACCAAGCCATTTCAAAATTACAATACAAGCCCCCCCTCATCATCTAAGGTCATGATGCCTATCCAAAATAATCTTGTACAAGAACAACCAAGCTATTTGACCATGGGATATGGTCAAGAATAGGCTGTTCACATGAATGAGATGATGAATTATCTCTAGAATACAAAAAATCAGGATATTGCTCTTTCCTAGTTTTTTGAGGCTCTAACTCAACCCAACATGAGTGGCAATCAGGCCTAGCCAAATTCTGCTCTTATGAATCACCTAGAAGGTGAGTTTTGTGTAATCAATCATGGGGGTGTTATAGACAATCAGGCTGACTGTGTTGCAACCAACACAAGATCCAAAGGGAGGGCTATAGAAGAAACTCAAGTAGATGTTCAAATGTCCACGCCATCTCTTCCACCATAGGAGAACCAAGATTTCCTAAATTTCAGGCTGGCAGTCATAAATTTAGCTCCCCAACCTATGCCTCAGAATGCTGCAAGCAACCCCAAAGAAAATATGGAAGGGAGCGATCCTCAGATCAACATGGCAGACCAATTGAAAGAGCTACACATAAATATTTCCTTGTGGTATCCATTATCGATATTGGATGTGTCAGATGAAAGAGATGCTAGAAGCTTTCCCTTTGATCTAGGAGGGAATCAAAAATACCTAGTTAACTATATATAGTAGGATGCTTTCAGTTTTCTTTCCCTATTTCCCCTAAGTGCTGTTTGGACAAGTAGTTTTCTTAGTCTTGCGTGTGTTTTCATTTTGTGGAGGTGGATCTACGTTTTTGGTTCTAAGTTAGAAAAGAGCTACTGCTATTTCTCAAAGTTGATACTGACTCCATGCCCAATGGATTTTCAAGGCAGTTCGATTCTAAGCATGGCGGGCATGCTTCCCCTGTGAGTCACCATGTGTTGACCAATTTTTTGCTCACAGGCCAAAATTGTTCACCTTCCTTCTTCACTGTTCAAAGGCAAATTGTTCCAGAGAGTACGAGTTTTGCCAATGTTTCTCTATTTGGTTCAGTTTAATGGAAAAGGTTTGGTTCAAGGCCAAGAGGTTCAACTTCAACGATTCAATGAAGTTCATCGACCTTCTTTGGAATTGACGCACATTGGTTGAACCTTGAACCATTGAACCAATCTTTGGTTCAATGGATTTGGTTCAAGCATGGGTCCTTAGCTGAAAGGGAGTCTTCAAAAGTCAAAGTGCCCTAGCGGAGGGTAGGCGTGACAAAGGAAATAACCTGCCAAAGTAATGCATAGGTAGAAGAGTGCCCGAGAGGAAAATAAGGACATAAATCAGACCTGATGACGTCCCAAAGGACATCAAGTTTAATCAAGCAAAAGAGCCATTGGTTTTCAAACTAATGATGACCATATACATGTCAAATTTAACAAAGCCATTTAGCCATTGGTTTTTCAATTTGGAAAGGTGCCAAACATGAGGAAAATGTGGCAAAATGTAGCAACCCACCAAGGAATTTGCTTAAGGGACTGAGTAAGTAAAAAAAACAAATTCCAAGTAACAAGCGGAGATGACAAGGCAAGGAGTAGTCAAGCAGTCCAAGTGGCATAAAAAAGGCAATTTATTGCCTGATGGCATAAAGAGCAAATGGATAGAGTGATAAGTAAAAAATGAGTGAGCAGTTAAGTCCAAATGGCACAGATTGAAGAAGTGACTTTAGTAGGTGAGATATGCCAGCAAATCGATCATTTGGGATGATAGCGGCCAGCATCAACAACTGATTTCTCCATTTGCATTAATTGAAAGGCAAGCCGTGTAAGTCACCTAAGCAGAAAGTGCAGGTCTTGAGTACTCAAATGAACAACTCATTAATATTTTTGAGTGACTTGTTTTCTTTTGAAAGGGACATGTATGTCACTTGTAAGAGTAGGAGCACCAAATGGGCCTCTTTGCTTCCTATATATATTGTGAACTTGGTCATTTTTTAATCATCTTTTTTCATGAATTTAACAAGACACAGCCCTGTTAAAATTTCCACCTGAATCAATCAAAGCATCTTTTTACCTATTCTTGGATAGATATTCTGTGTATGTCATGAGTGTTTGAGTTGTGTCCAGTCATTTTATTTTGATGCTCTCACAGGTTTAACACCAACACACTAGTTATCTACAAGGTGCCATTGTCTGTAGCTGACAAGAGAAGAGTTCCATTTGGAGGTATAGAATAGAGGAGATCATTTACAGTATGTATTTCACAAAATCTTGGTGAGTCCCTGTTCCTGTGTTTTCATAAGAACCTCCTTACAATTTTCCTGCAGCCTAGTCTTTCTGCCAAGTCTGAGTGTATGTTTGTTGTCTTTGTCTAATTATAAGAGTGGGTGTGAGAAGGTCACCTTATTTTGGTGTATCACCTCCTTAGAGTAGTTTGTTTTCCTATACCTTTCTTCCCTTTCCATCCCCCCCAGTTTATATAGCTATATATATATATATATATATATATATATATATATATATATATATATATATTTGCACTTGTTGAAACAAACATGATACATCAAAGGGAGCTAGCCCTTATATAGAGACTCTCCTCTCCTACTTCGCCATCCCATAGGTGAGAGAGGAGTTTCCATGTTGCGAGGAGAGGGCAGGAACTTGTTTTCCTGCCACTGGGTGCACTTTCCAATGTCAACAGGTATCATTTGTCATAACATATCATGATAAGAAGGGTTCCAAAACCTAAAATCTAACATAATCACACAACAAACCTAATAGAGTCCTAAGGTTTAAAACATTCACTTATTCTAATAAAAAGAAAGCAAAATCTAATCTAGTGCACACCAAAGGTTATGGCACAAAATGGAGGTTAGAAGCAATAAAACAAACATGTATAGGGAAATTCAATTAAATTAAGTATGAGTAACACCCTAATACATATAATATGAATGATAATATTATTCAAATGAACATTTATACTGCTT
Organism: Torreya grandis; assembly: GCA_037957365.1. Classification (NCBI taxonomy): domain Eukaryota; kingdom Viridiplantae; phylum Streptophyta; class Pinopsida; order Cupressales; family Taxaceae; genus Torreya; species Torreya grandis. Next base: position 2,586,105 of record JARHVA010001519.1, read on the forward strand.
ATATCTACTAAAAGAGAGGAAAATAAAGTTAGAATATACTTACCTAAATGTGAACCCATCAATACTCAATCTCTCCCTTGGATAAAGGGGATTCACAAGAGGTTGTTGTGGTTTTTAAGGATCACTAAGAAATTCCAAATCATCCATGACTAGATTATCCAAATAAGAAACCTAAGCTAAGTCTCCTCAAGTAGAATGGTGGAAGAGTAGATTATGAAGAAGCACAAGTGAATAATAACTCTTGATTGTGAAAATGAATAATGATCAAAATGATATTGTATATATAGGTAGATATTTCCCTAAATCCTTTCAAAAATATCAACTATATAGTGCTGACCCAGTTGACTCAATGTGTTTTTTAGGACAATTCACTAGGTTTGAGCTAGGTCAACTAAAAAACTAAGCTAAGAAAGTGAAAAATACCCCTAAACTATTCTAGGTTGACCCAGTCGACCTAGTACAATTGACTAACCAAAAGGGGTTTAAAATAATAAAAAGAGGTATGAAAATAGGAAAATACTAGCGGAATATGTAAGGGAGGAGAAATAGCTTAGGGAATGGTTTTGAAAGCTAGTTGGATTGGTAATAATGTGGCAATAAGGGACAACAATCATGAAAAGCACTAAAGGTCTACCCACCCCTTTTTTGGTACACCCCTTAGGGTGTACACTCAGAGATATTGAGTGTTGATGGGTTCTTATAAGATGTAAAGCATATATATCTGATAAAAGGTTGAAAATATTGTGTATACATATGGTACAACTTGAACCATATGGGAGTTTTTGTGATTTGCACCAAATCTATTTTAAAAAGGTTATCAAAGGGCAAGAAAGATATGAAACTTACCAAAGAGCTATGGTCTAGAGGACCAAAAGGAATCCATGTCCTTAAAATATTGGAATATTTCTTGAAAAAACCTTGAACCAAAGAGAGATAAGGATGGAGATGTATTTATATTCCAAGCATATTTGACCCATTGAGATATCTCATCTATAAAGGGATGGGATCATAAGCATTTGACAAACAACTATGACCCAAAGAGTGCTCTAGAGATTCTTTATAAAATTGCACTATAATATATCCAAAGTGGAAGGAAAAGAGATAAGAGGCCCCAATAAGGGAGACATTATCTTTAAGAAAGCCTGATAAGGGATCCTTGGAAGACACCAAGCATAATTTTTAGTATTCCATGTAGACGTGGAAAGGGTTTCTTGCTTTTTTGCAACTCAAAATAGAATGAATTTGATCAGTTATATAGTTAGCAAAAGCTCCTGAAGGGCCCAAAATGATTGTTAGGATAACACAATTTATTTATCTATTACTTTCTTATTTTCATGTTGAGGACTTGAGTTTAATGGTTAATTTTTTTAACTATTTAATGTAAAATGGTATTTTAATTTTTTTGCAGTGAACAGGGTTTAAATTTGAAGCAGTGCATCTTAAAAAAATTTATGTTTTGTTTTTTATTATACATGTTATCTTCATTATCATTACTAGTGATCAGAATTGAGTCCATACAAGTCTATCCAAGGGATTCAAACCTGCTAGAGAAGTGCAATTATAGAATATGTAGTAAAAAATCAAATTGTATAAAATGCTTAACACCATAAAAAGTATGAATGCATATTAAAAAATACATAAGAAGGGCCATGTTAAAAATACACATAGTATCAATGCTGATACAAATATAAAATTCTTTAAGAGGATAAGATGATAAGAGTTTTGAAAAATTTAATGATTGTTATCAATTTTACATGTGAAAAAATTCATTGAAGTCTGGAGAGAGAATAAACTAAAGGAGAAAATAACTATTAATGAAAATTGAAATTAAAAATCTACATTGATATCAATTCTTAGAAATGCAATCTACTCATCCAAAAAATATTAGTAGTTGCCTATACTAACTAAGACTTCTATTAGATTTTAATGTGAGGAAAATATTTGGTGTCACATTGACCTTGGGATTTGGGAATAAAACTCAAGGGATTTGGAAAGTTGTTTACTTTTAGCTTCTTATGAGAATTTTTCCAATGGTTCTTCACTATTAGAGAAAATTGTGGCTTTAATTTTTTTTTTGTTTTTGGAAATAGAGGTAAAACCAATAGTACTTTAATTCTTTATCTTCTGCAAGTTAGGCTTGACTTTGATATGTGTTCTACTTTGATTTCAGCATGACATATGTGGTAGTAGGTATGATCTGTTGACATATCATCAATATATCTCTTTTGATAGGAGTTGTTGATTCATGGGGAATTAAGAGGCCTCTATTTAGGAACCAAAAAGGAAATTGGCACCCTAAAAATCTTCTTAAAATCAACATGAAGATCCAAGGTATAAATTAAATTTTTAGGATTTATGAAGTGTAAGCCCTAAGTTGTTAAATGGTATGAGTATAGTAAATCATGGTATAAAATATGCAATAAATACAACCACTTACTTGTGAAAGTACTGAGCTAAATTAATATTTCTAATAATAGTAATGGATTCAAATTAATACTTAGCTAGAAACTACTTGAGATGAAGGATTTAGAGGCTAAAAAAGGTAACAAAACTACTCTAAGTGTCACAAATAGGATCCAGGTGTCAAAAACCCTCTTGGACAATAGTGCCCTACCTTAGACAAGAATGTTATGTTGCTAGTGTCTACTTATGACATTATTGTCCTCTATGTAGGAACTATTATGAGCTTCTTGAAGCACCTATGTCTAATTTCTCCAAGTCTATTCCTACGTATACAAACCTTGATTCCCTATATATGACCTATAATGACTAATTTTGTTTGCAAAGCCTAGACCTCCATGTGATTAAGTAATTTGAATCAACACAAGTAGTAAATGTGTGGTGTTAATGAGGTAGTCTAGACATTCTAAATGCCCTATTGTGATGAGATTTGCCTACATACCAATACTCCATGGAGGTATCAAGCCCAATGTAATTTTCCCCACCTAGTGTTGGTGTAGTGTAAATAAGTTAGTATGAATGTTGATTTGAGTGCTTTGAGTGAGGTTTGAGACTAGAAATTTGTGTATTTTGAGCTTGAAAGAGTTTTAGATGATTGTATGTAGAAGTAGGGTAGAATATGGATTAATAACCTTGATTGTGCACAACTTGTTCTGAGTTTATTTGTGTGTATTTGTATTTGATTTCCATATAGTAGATAAAGGGCTAAAAGTCATGTATATATACTGATTTGGTGCTTCTTCCAAGATTGAAATAGGTCTAGGCCAAGCCTAAGAGATTTAGGAATTGAAAATATATCCATTATAGATAAAAGAGGAAAAAAAACAATGACACTTAAATATTACAATAAGACTATGGCACTAGTGTCCACTTATGGTGTTAGTGTCCAGTGGTAGAACTTGAGGCACTAGGGGCCTAAATTCCAAAGAAAGGTATTAGGACTGATTTTAAGATGTCTAGGAATGTGTTTGACCCACATGAAAGCTAGATAAGTGTCTAAATAGGCCTTAAGATACATCCAAGGCTAAGCTAAGGACAGGTGGTCTCAAGTAACACTCTTGGCAGTTAAGGTGTCATTTTTAGATGATTACATTTGCCCTCCCTTATTATGAAAATGTAATAAAGTGAAATTTATAAGATAAAGGAACATTAAGTATACCTAGACTTATGAGGCAAATTCCATGAATTTGGATTTGAGTATGTGAAGCTTGCTCCATTATGTGTCTTACAAATGAAACATGCATAGATTAGTCCTTATTTAAGAGATATCAAAATTAAAGATAAAACTAAGTAAAGAGATAAAAGAGAGGAAATGAATGAATACACCTAATTATGTATGTGATCTAATGCATAAACTTGGTGACATCTTGTGTGTGTGCATATAGATAGTGATAAAATTGATGAATAGATTGGACAGAGTTGATGGCTTACTCAATCCCCATGTGTATGTGACTCAAAAACTCAATCTAGTTTTGAATCCATTATTTCCCACCCCTACTTAGTGGATTATGACCTGTGAATAGCTTAGATTGGATTGATAGCTTGTCCAAACCTCTTATGTAGGTGGCTTAAGAACTTAAGTAGACTATGACTCCATTATTGCCTACCCATGTGTAATAGATGCATATATAATTGAATTATGAAATACAATTGAAGATTTATGACTGTAACTAAATTTACATGATTATACTAAAATTTGGCCTAGGGGCCTCCTTGGGCACTTAGGTATATATCTCAAAGACTACGTGGCAATTTCAACTACTACAAATGGAGTAAGGCATCAATCTAGTGTAATACTTGGAATATGGTGTCTAATGTATATTATGTAGAGAATGACATGGATTTTGTCATTCCATCTGATCAACTAGTGTTTAAGTGAGCATACAAAAATAATGTGTTATGTGTATGCCCCCAAATTTGATATTTGAGCATATGGATTTTGGATTTATTTTTAATAATTTAAATCTAATTATCTAAAATCGAAATGGGAGTGCTCATGCCATGCATGATGCCCTAAATCTAAGCAAACTAGTATGATTTTGTGTAAATCTAAATAAAAGTGAGTAAGCACTAGTAATATATAACTAAATCCATGTAAACCTAGATTGTAATTATTGTGACTTTTTAGCAAACTTGGATTTTTATACTTCTAAGGCTACTAGACAATAGTGCCATACCTTAGATGGTAGCATTATGGTGCTAGTGTCCACTTTTAGTACTAGTGTCTAGCTATGTTATTTTTTTGCCAACTAATTCTAATCTTTATTTGACTATTTTTCATTATGTTTTAATGAAATTGAACTCTATATTTTGTGCTTGCATGCTAGAAACTATACCATGAGTACATTCATATGGCTTGATCTCTATGATAAAACTTATGAATGCCCCCTCTTTTGAGGGGAGTTATTAAACCTGTGTAAGAACTATCCTCAAAAGAAAAAGCTTTGCATGATATGTGTTAGCCTAAACATACATGACACTTATGTAATAACCAATGTAATGTGTATACATGACATCAACATGTAAGATAAACTGAGCATAATTTTGTAATGTATGATGTATGGTAGATCTAGCATTGTCAAGATAGATATAATAAAGTAAGCATGTGTATGAACATCAAACTTGAGTAATAAGTTAGTTGAATACCTAGGGTGATGGGGCATGATGTACATCATGACACCTAGGGAGGAGAGGGAGATGCATAAGGTCCCTCATGGCATATAAAATTGGAGTGTGTAACAAGTAAGAGATAAGTGTCATGGCCATGGCGCATACATGAAATCATACATACAACACACATGAGGCACACAAAGTCATCCAAGAGACCAAAATATAAGGGAAATGGGTACATGTCACTAAATCTAAGAAAGTAAGACATATTAGGACATGTTAAAATGTCCACATATGCATAGATAAATTAACTTGGCTTAGAGCCACATGAAATGACATGTTCAAATTTTTGCATACATAATCAAGAAAACATAGACAAGGACATGGGCACATGTCAAAAGCATACACACAATGAAATGAGGTGGAATAGATCCCTAGAACAATGGAATATTCAAATTTACTTAATTAGATGTAGAAGTGTAAAGACACAATCAAGTTTAAACTAGTAAATCTAGAATTGAAAGTATGCATAAACATGTGGTACAAATATGTATAAAAGCAAATATGTATATAAATTGAGTCTAAAGTAGTAGTATATGAGTAGTGTAGGATAATCAATATCAAGATATAACAATGTTAAATATGTGATATATAGTTTAGAAATATGTAACTTGGAAATCATAACTATGTATAGGATGCCCCCAAATAGGTGAATGTATCAAATGAGGAATCTATGTATCTGTGTATATGCCCCTAATGAGTAGATAGTAACAAATATGGATATGTATGGTGGACCTAGGTCCTGTAAGCATCTATGAACACTTGAAAAGAATAAGTGAAGCATGAATATGTGATATAACTAACTATACTAAGATAGCTAACATATGTAGTAACTAGCAAGTATAAGTAGTGTAAACATGGAAATGCCTACAATCTATAATTTTTATTTTTTGATTAAATATTTGAATGTTTTTTGTGTTTTGACATATTATATTATTTTGTAATTTTTAGATAGATCTATGTACAAGAAACATGAGAATGAAACTATATATAAGTATCAAAATGAATGACACTATGTATAATTAGATTAGAAAAATTTTATATATATATATATATATATATATACATATATATATATAAAATCTCCTTAGATGCATGATGTTCAATGGGTTTTTTGATTGTCTTATTTTTGAGTGAAGCTAGATGATATTCCTTGGGGCTATTTTTTTTGGTGATTAAGTATGGGCCAATCCAATTTGGTTTGAATTGTCATTTCTTCTCTTCTTTTACATTGACATTTCCATGATTTTTTTTAAAACAAAGTCATTGGCTTCAAATTCTCTATTGTGAACATGACTATTGTCAGACAATTAGATTTGTTTTTGGTATGCTTTGAGATGTTTTTTAGATTGGATGTGTGTGTGATCCAATTATTCTAATCATGAAGATGTATTTATTTTTATTGATCATTTGTAATAAGCCCTTTTAGGGATACTCATAAGGAAGGGATTTCTAGTTCCAGTGGGATAACTACTTATGTGCCATATACTAGTGAGTAAGGAGTACCTCTTGTTAATGTTAAAACACTCATATGGTAGGCCCATAATGAATAGACAAGATAATTATGCCAATCATCACCAAATTTGGTAACTATTTTTCTAAGGATAATGTTGATTGTATTATTTGTGGCTTCTACCTAACCATTACCCTATGGGTAGTATGAAATAGAGAATGTGTGATAGATCTTATATTTAGCACAAAATTTGTTTTTTGTTTTGTTCTTAAAATAAGTTCTATTATTTGTAACGATGCTCACTGAGAAGCTGAAATGGGAAATAATGTTGGTCATGAGAAAATGACATATATCTTCTCCCTTTATGGATTGTAATAAAATGGAATCCACCCATTTTGTAAAGTATTATGTAGTTGTAATGATGAATTTATGACTCCTATAGATTCTAGATTTATCTTACCAATTAGATCAAGGCCCCATAACTTGAATGGCCATGGAAATATAATGGGTTATTACTATTGTGAAGGGACATGGTGTAAGTGGCCATGGCATTGACACTTATCAAATAACCTGGCATATTCTTGACATTCTTATTCCATGGTTGGCCAATAGTAACCTTGTCTAAGTAATTTATGTGACATTGCTTTACCACTAAAATGGCCACTACACCCACTATCATGCACCTTGATAATGGCTAACTTAGCCTCCTTAACTATCAGATATTAGAGTAAGTGTATTATAAGAGATTATTTTAATAAATCCCTATCAGTAATGACATATTGAATGGAATTTATTTTTAGTTTGTGTTTATCATTCCTTATGAAAGTATTTGGTGTAATAGATTTATGTAGATTTTTTTATATATTTTAAAACCATTCGGATGTTGTCGTATTGTGTGTGGTGACTAAAATTGTAAGAGGTATATGGTTGACATGGGATACTGATGGATATTGTAACCACTTGATGGTGAAGGTATCCTGGTCATCATTAATGTCAATGGAGTTCAATTATTTTAGACTAGGAATCACATCGACATGATGATTGTCTTTATGAGGAATGTTTTCTATAGAGATGTTTTCAAACTAATATTATAGACATTGAACCATATTATTATAGGGGATGAGATGTTATTATTGAGTTTTTTATATATTTGTAACTTGATTGAAAACTAATTTTGAATCTTCATAAACCTTAATTGATTTTATTTAGAGATCCTAAGTTTCATGAAGGATGAGGATAAGGGCCTCATATTTTTTAATATTATTTATACATGAAAAACAAGTCAATAAGCAAGGGGTACTATGTGCCAAAGTGGGTTGATAAAAAAAATTCCTTCCCTGATACCAGATGCACATCTAGAAACATCAAAGAACATTATCCATGTCTCTAGATTAGTATTATAAGTTGTGAAGTCATCACAAAAATCATCATTAATAGGATTTGTGTCTAATAACAGGGTTGTTGCTAATTGATCTATGATTATTTGGCCATTTAATAATTTTTGTAACATAATATTTAGGTCAAATTCTATGAGTAACATGATCCATTTTGTAATTCAGCCTAAGAGATGTGGTTTTGACATAAGAAACTTTAAAGGATCAACTTTTGTAATAACTTATGTTTCATTGTTAATCATGTAGTGATGGAGCTTTTGAGTAACAAATATGAGTTCCAAACATAGTTTTTATATTTTTGGATAATTTCATTCATGTTCAAAAAGAGTAAAATTGATGTAGTAAATAACTCACTCTTTATGTTCATCATCGTGTTATGCTAGGAGTGCACCGAGTGCATGATCTGTTGTTGAGAGGTAGAGGAGAAGTGGCCTATTAGGTGTTAGTAGTACTAGTATAGGTGAGTTTAACAGGCATTTTTTAAGTGCATTAAATATTTATTGACATGAAATATCCAAGTCTAATTTTGTATCCTTCTTAAGTAATTTGGTGAATGTTTGAATCTTATCTCAAAGTTATGCCACAAAACAATGTATTGCCTAAATCTTGTCTTATAAGGTGTGAAGTTGTTTTAAGTTTGTAGTAGTAAGAATGTCTATTATAAATTTGAATTTATTTGGGTCAACCTCAAATCCTCATTATGATATTATGAATCCCAATATTGTTCAAAATGAAACCACTAAAACACATTTCTTGGGGTTTAGTTGTACATTATACTTTCTCAATCTTTTGAAAATCTATTGTAAATATACTACATGGTGATGACACTTTTTTTATTTTAAAAGCAAGTCATCAACATAATATTAAACTATATTATGAATTATATCATGAAATATATGTTTCATTGTTCATTGGTATGTTTCCCCCATGTTATTTAATCCAAAGGGCATAACTATATAGTAGAAAGTGCCATGTGGTGTAGTAAAAGAAGTTTTTTATTTGTCCTCTTAAATCATATTTATTTGATTATAATCAACAAAATCATCCATGAAAGAGAGAGTTTTGAATCATTTTGTGGAGTCCACTATCATATCAATGTTGGGTAGAGGAAAATCATCCTTAGGACTTGCTTTATTTAAGTCTCTAGAATCATGACGTCACATTTGGCCATTAGTTTTAATAAATGGGACAATATTAGCAACCCATTAGAGATGAGAAATTGATCATATGAAACTAAAAACAAGGAGTCACTAAATCTCAATTTTGACTAAAAGAGATACCTTGGGATTCATTTTTCAAAATTTCTATTTAACTAGTTTTATATCGAGATAAAGTGTAATCCCATGTATTACAATTGAAGGATCAATGTCGAGCATATCAAAATAGTCCCAGTGAAAACTTTAATGAAGTATTTTAAAATATTTTTAATATTTTTATCTTATTCTTTATGCAAGGCAAAAACTAATAATATTAAGTTAGGATTAGTATTGGTTCCATAATTAAACTCAACTATTTCTTCATTAAGTAATATAAATTGATAAACAAGTTGTAAGGATAATACCATCTGTGTTGAGTGAAATGTCATCAAAATTATTTGAGAACTCACCAAAGTATGCTTAGGTATTTTTGGAATGAGGAAACATGTTCTTCTGGTATAAGGAAGGGATATCCTCATATTCCCGTAAGAATTATAAGATAGCCTTGTCATTAGTAAATTTGTTGAAAGTAGGCAAATCTGGAGAAGTGGTATCATCGATAAGATCAGATTAAGTGAATAAAAGTGTAGAAACATGATTTATTATATTAAAAACCTATAGAATGGGTGGTAAATATTATATTGGAGGGGTGTTGTATCAAAATATATATGAGTAATATAATTGTGTGAAGGCTCTGTATGCTGATAATATTTGAATGGTTCTTGATCTATAAGACATGTGTAGATATGACCTTTATAGATAAACTTTAAACAAGAATGTAAAGTGGATGAAACCATGTGCATATCATGGATCCAAGGTCTTCCAAACAATATATTGTATTTAATATCATTAGGCATATCTTATCATGTTATAGGTAGTGTTTTAGGTCCCAATGTAAAATTTAGTGTGATTTAACCTAAAACTTTGTATGGAATATTATCAAACCCTCATATTTTCATATTAAAAGGATCCAAATCCTTATAATGTATATTAAGAAGTCAAATAAAAGAGATATTACAAATGTTCAACCTTGATCCATTGTCAACTAACACATATTTGACACCCACTTCATTAATTTACTATGCAATGTAGAGAGGTAGGTGTATATCTATGATGTGCTTAGGTGGGAGATCTTATTTTTTGAATGAAATATGATCTTTGATCAATTTCATAGTATTTATTAAGAAATAAACATAATCTAGCTCTACTATGCAATGAAATTTAGTATCGTAGAGTTCAACATATAAAATATCTTTTTATGTGTTAAAATGTTGTAAGAGCTATAAAATGGAAAGTGTGGCTAAAAACACACTATTTTTTTTGATAAAACTATAGCCATGGGTTTTGATAACCTACCATGCTTTAGGACCACATGTCGACATCATAGCATGGATCATATGGTCTACTATGAGCATAAAGCTGGTACTAGATGCAAGATAATGGATAAATGTGTAGGTTCAAGAAGTAAGAGGGATAAACAAGACCACTAATGTTATATTATGTCTAATAATGATAGATAAGGAATCAAAGTTAACCAAAGAGAAAAAACATCTAAATAAGACTTGTTTAGTTTAGGCAATGTGTTTGGTATCTTATGTAATATATCCTCTATGCATTTAAATATTTGATTTTTAATTGAATTCAACATAAGAGAAAAATAACATGCTAGAGAGATAATGAAACATGAAATATAGTTAAATTTATATAAAGCATCATGTATTCACGTGTTTATGTCTTATTCGAGTTCACTCTAAATTAAAGGAAACAAACATGCAAAATAAAGTATTAAAATTTGCATCAAAAAGTGATAAACTTGTGTCATTATTATCATGATTATACAAAATAAAAATTAGAATATATATGGATCTAAAATATGAAAAGGAGTTCTAGAAGGCTTGGAAATAGAAACCCTAAAGGTAGTCTAGGGTTAGGGTTTGTGTAATATTCAAAATAAGTTGCGTTCACCAAATGAATTAAATTTATGGGGTTTATGAAGTGTAAGCCCTAGGTTGTTAAAGGGTATGAGTAAAATAAATTAGGGTATACAATATGCAATAAATATAACCACTAAATTGTGAAATAAATGATCTAAACTGATATTTATAATAATAATAATAATAATAATAATAATAATAATAATAATAATAATAATAATAATAATAATAATAATAATAATAATAATAATAATAATAATAATAATGAAGGAGATAAATGAATAATTAGTTGGAAAATGCTTGAGATTAAGGATCTATAGGCTAAAAATTGGTGTCACAAATAAGATCTAGGTATCAAAAACCCTCTTATAAAATAGGGCCACACCCTATAAAATAGAATCATACCCTAAGTAATAGCATTGTGACACTAGTGTCAACCTATGGTGATAGTGTCCTATGTCATGTTTGAGTCACCAATCATGTTCTTATATAGACAAACCCTGATTTGTTATCCATGAATTATTATGATTGATTTTGTATCCAAACCCTAGACCTCTATGTGATTAGATAATTTGACTTGGAACAAGTAGTAAATGTGTTGTGTTAGTTGGGTAGGCTATACATCCTCAACACCTCATTATGATAAGAGTTGCCTACATAGTAATACTCTAAGGTAGGATCAAGATTGATGTAGTTCTTCCCACCTAAGTGTTGGTGTAATTACAAGTGAAACTAGTATGAATGATATTTTAAGTGATTTAAGTAAGGCTTGAGACTAAATATTTATGTATTCTGAGCTTATGAGGGTTTTGTATGACTATATGTAGAAGTAGAAAAAAATAGGGATTAATAACTTTGATTCTTCACAACTTATTTTGAGTTTATTTGTGTGTATTTGTATATGATACTCATATAGTAGATAAAGTTCTAAAAGTCATGTATATATATTGATCTAGTATTTATTGTAAGAGTGAAATAGGTTTATGCCAACCCTATGTGCATTATTAATTTAAAAGATATATGTTGGATATTAAAAGAGGGAAAATGACAATAATTCTCAAATAGGATAGTAATGTTGTGGCACTAGTGTCCATGTATAGCACTAGTATCCAATCGAAGAACTTGAGGCACTAGGGACATAAATGCCTAAGGAATTGTCTATGACTTATTTTGAGATGTCTAAGGATGTGTGTGGCCCACATAAAATATGGATACGTTTCTAAATAGGCCCTAATATAGGTCTAGGGCTAAGCTAAGGATGTGTGGTCTCAAGTGACACTCTTGGTACTCAAGTGTAATTTTTAGATGATTGAAATATATAATTACATTCATCTAGTGTATCTTCCCTTGCATATTTCATTTTTGATATTAAGGTCAAGTTTCATATCACACATGTGTAATTCCTTGTGTGCATTATGTATACAAGGGAAAGTCAAACTGATCTATAAATCAATCCTATCTTGGAAAAGATAAATTAAACTAGTCATTCTATTTTTTGGTACATTTATACAATTGAGGCCATGACTAATATGGATCTATTATACCTAACTAAGGTGTTTCTTACCATAAAATATCATTAGAGAGGTTTATAAATCCTCTAGTTGAGAAATACCACACAATAACCCCTGCTAGGTTGTATGGTTTGTAAGAAAATAAAATAAATCTAATCTAATGCTTACCAAAGCTTGTGGCACAAATGGGGGATAAAAAAATTAAATAATAAACATGCAAAGAGTAATTTTACTCATGTCAATGTAGATGTAATCCTAAACATGGAGAGATAAATACATTCATAATCCCTTATTCAATTCTAACTACCAAAATATATGAATAAGAGTTAGGAATACTTACCTTAAAGATGAACCTATTGAGACTCAATCTCTCTCTTGGCCAAAGGTGATTTACAAGAGATTATTGTGGTTTGTAAGGATCACAAATATATTTCAGATCTAGGCTACAAGACTTCTCCTATGCATCCAAGACATTTCTAAAAGATAAGATTCCTCTCCAAAGGAAGTTAAAAATCTTAAAAAATGAATCCTCAAATATAATGGTGGAAGAGAAATTGAAAAGAAGTAAAAGTGGATGATTATCTTATAATCACCTAAAAATGACACCTGAGTGCTAAGAGTACTTGAGACTACATATTCATAACTTAGGCTTAGACCTATCTTAGGGCCTATTTTCACACTTATCTAGCCTTTGTGTGGGTCATAAGCATCCTTAGACATCCCTAAAGTAGTCATAGACCCTCATTCTAATATCTTGGCCCTTCATGACTTAGGTTCTACTACTTGGAAACTAGCATCATAATAGGGATAGTAGCACCACATGGCACTAGAATCTCATTTTTGGCACTATTGTCCTTTCCCTCCTTTATTTACAAACACATATATTTTCAAATCTTAGACCACCTAGGGTTATCCTAGACCTATTTTAACACCCATACAAACACCAAAATAGTATATAGACACAACTTTTATCCCTCTAACTACTATATGTAAATTAAATGTAGATTAGACATAAAAACATAGAACAAGTTATGCACAATCAAGGCTATCAATCCCTAGTCTACCCTACTTCTACATAGAACCATATACAACATTCTTAAACTGAGATTACTCAAGTTTCTAGTCTCAAGAACATTCAAAGAACTCAAGTCTATAATCATACTATCTTCATTTGCACTTGCACCAACACATAGGTGGGGAAAACTAAATTAGGTTTGATCCCTCTTTGAAGTATTGGTATGTAGGAAACTCTCATCACAGTGGGGTGATGAATATTTTTAGCCTACCCCATTAACAAACATAATTTATTACTTGTATCAAATGGATGACCTAGAAACATATAAGATTAGGGTTTACACATAAAATCACTCAAATAGGTCATATATATGGATCTAAAATTTGTGCATGTAGGAACAATCTTGATAGACCTAGACATAGGTGCACCCATAAGCTCATAAAAATACTACATAGAGGACACTACCACCAAAATAAGGACACTAACACCACATGGAGTTACTATCCAATTAGGGAGCTATTATGTGGAAGGGGTTTTGACATTTATATCCTATTTTTCACACTTAGACTAGCCTCTACCTCAATTTTTAGCCTCCAAATCATTCATCTCAGTCATTTTCTAGCTAAGTTCTCATTTATATTATTTATTACTATTTTTAAAAAGGTCAAATTAAGTCAATTCTATTACATATCAGTGGTTGTATTTATTACATATTTCTACCCTAATTTATTATACTTGACTCTTTAACACCATAGTATTTACATTCATCTAAGTCCTAAAAGGTAAAAAAAATATTTGATGTACATGACTTACTTCAAATACTATTTAAACCCTAACCCTAGATGTGAAAATAGTTTATATCCTTATTTTTTCTATTTTCATTGGTTGTGTTAAGCTTTTCAAATTTCATACATTCTATTTTAGTAACCCTATTTCACTTTATTTATTATATTCCATCTAAAAAAGTTATCTCTCTTCCATTAAGAAGAAATGTTAGGCTTAGTAGAAATCCTATTGAACATACTCTGATTCCTTTCATTTGAGCTAATAAAATGGACAAGGGACCAATTAAAACTCCCATAATTGATCCTTCACACCTTGATTATGTGTAATTCAATGATAATGCATCCAAAGTTGATTAATATAATCAGGATCAAGATGATACATAAGATGGGAATCGAGACACTCATCCCCCACTCAATAATGAAAATCTAATCATCAATAAAGATGATATTCTATATTGCTTCAGATAGAATTTGAGAACAACCCCATGATCATGCATAAATTTTACAAGCCATAATTTAAATAAAGAATAAATGAAATAATGGTCAATCTTCTACTCCCCTAAATAATAACATTATCACATATACTTTGGGGACAACTCATCTTATATAAAAACTAGTTTTAATTCGACAACCTTCAGTGGAAGCTACACCTCCTATGAATATTTCCTCCTTTCGAAATGTACAATCCCTTATACGTGAGATTCATTTTTTGTAGGCTATGATGTTAAATCTTAAGTAGGGAACTACTAGGCTATCACATGCTTTGGATCCTCATTTTCTTTTACATACACATTTGGCACATCACATAGAGGTAACTCCTTTGTCATGCATATTTGTGGTACCTAATCTTACATTATATGATTTTAAGGGTGATATATAACACCATATTTGATTTTTACGTGTAACATGTTTGTAATACGTGTCTAATGATTAACTACTCACTAAATTATCTTCATGTAGTTTAAAGTACTATGCCTTATAATGGTTTTATGATCTACCAAATTAGTCTATCACTACATATAATTAATTGGTAGATATTTTTCTAGCACACTTCTCAATTAAAATCAGTGATAAGATCTCATATGCTCAAGTAGCATAACTAAAGAAAAAATCCAATGAGATAATTGTTGAATATGTCTTGTGATATAAGACTATATTGGTCAAGTTGACCATCCATATGGTAGATAGAGAGATATAAGACCTATTAAAACAAATATTACTACTAGCAGTACATGAAGTTATCTTGTTCAATAAGTTTCCAACCTTCATATATTTATTCCATAGTGAAAGAAAGAGAATTCAAGCATCTCTCTATGGGTAAACTAAAATATACAAGTGGATAAAAATTAACTACTAAGAGTTATAGTAAGCCTCCATAAAAATTATGGGCCAATGAAAATAAGAGTGATATAAAGGCCATAATTAATGTAGCTTTAGATCCATTTCCTTACCTATTTTTATTATCTCCTAATATTAAGTTTTCACCAACATTTTAGAATCACTAGCACATGTTTTATAATAGCTCTAGGAATGCAATGTCATATCTCTCCCTCCCATAAAATAGGTTGATACTATATGGCCTCTTCCAAAAATATATAATTCAAATGTATTATAAGAATATCATAGGGCATTAGAACATACAAAAAACTAATGCATCACATTAAAACACAAGATACAAGATTTGATAGAGGCTAACATAATTGATGTGGGTACACCCACAAAGGCTCCCAAAGTTCAACAAATGAAAGCTAAGGCATTGAAAATATTTATGAATCCATTTCCAAATCATACAATAATTGAGGTAGGGGTACTTTAGGTGTTTACTATATATATATATCAAACACATCCACCACTAACATCATATCACACTACTACAGAGGGTACACACCCCTTACATAATATCATTGGTGTGTATCATACTACACTATCAACTAGACCACTCATCACTTTTTTAGAGTAAGAGATTGTTAATGATAACTCAAATTTATATACACTCTTTGTATGAGCCTACACAAATCATCATCATATTCAGAGTGTTATGGTTGATAATGGGTCAAGTATTAACATGTGCACCATCATGATTATAAAGCATTTAAGGTATTTAGAGTAGGATATTTATATTACAAACATAATTATTCATAGTTTTAGTGGTCATGTTTAGAGTGTCATTAGGGAGATTGTACTTCTACTATAGCTTGGACTAGTATGTGGCCACTAGATTTTTAATAGTACCTAGTGCAGACACATTTGACATGTTATTGGGTAGGCCATATATAAAGTAGTTATGAGACATCCCATCCACCATGTAAAAATACCTTAAATATATACATGATAATCATGTGATCATAGTTGAGGGTCTTTCATATGAGTATCTTATATCCCATAGAAAATTACACCATAGTTACCAATTATAATTTAATTACTAATTACAATTATGACCACAGTTCTTATTAGTACACCATAGAGTTTAGTGGAGCCACCAGTGTAGGTGAGGTATAATCCTACGATGTTTCCACATACACGTACTCTCTCATAGAGACCATTATTAGAGATACCCTTATATTAGAGATATGTTGTATATTCTAGAGGGCCTCCCTCTACTCATCTTCTTCTGAGATTATTATTATTGAGTTCTCAGGGTTCTCAACACATGGCACCTATGCCAACTACAATATCTTATATTAGATGAGTCCTTAAGACCCATACTATTTATAGGACACCATAATTAGTTTCACAGATTTATATCACCACTTCATAGGTAGTGTGAGCTATATATCACTTAGTACAATAGGTTATAGGACCATAGTTACATTTTTATACAACATGCATGATCACTATTCCTTTATTTAACACAATCCACATTGATAGTGAGTCTCCCATGAGACTCATCACTTAGTATTATTTCTCCATTATTGTACATGCTTTCCTTATTTACTGCTCCTTTCATATAGTTTCATTTTCATGTTACTTGTACATAACTTATATCCAAAAAATACAAAAATAATATAATATTTTAAAAACATAAAAACATTCAAATATTTACTTAGAAAATACATAAAATCATAGATAGTATGAATTTTCATGTTTACATTTCTTATATTTACTAGACACTACATATGTTATCTATCTTAGTATAGTCAGTTTTATCATACATACATGTTTCACTTATTCTTGTCAAGTGCTTGTAAATTGCTACAGGACTATGGTCCACTACAATGATCAAAATTTGCTATTGTTTACCCATTTAGGGTATATACATAGCTACACTAGTTCTTTATTTAACACATTCTCCCATTTGGGGGAACCCTATGCAAAATTTTGATTACCAGGTTACATCTTTCTAAACTCTACATCATAGATTTAACATCATTATATTTTTATATTGATCATGCTATACTTAAATTTTTGTTGGCTATTAATACTTTATACTTAACATATATACATCTTAGCTCTTACATAGATTTATATTACATGTTCATGCATACTTTTATTTTTAGATTTCCTAGCTTAGACTTGATTGTATCTATATGCTTCTTCTATTTGAAGGTATTTGAATATGCCATTTCTCTATGGATCTATGCCACTTATTTTCATAGTATGTATTATTTGGACATGTACCCATATCCTTGTGTGTTCCTTCTTGATTATGTATGCCAACATTTGAACTTGTCCTTCTATGTGGATCTAATCCAAGTTACTTATTATTTATGTATGTGGAAATTTGAAGATGTTCTTACATGTTTAAATTTTTCAAATTTATAGATGTGCCCATGTCCATTTTATTGTGTCCCTTTGGCATACTTTGTGTGCCTCATATGTGTTTTATGTATGCTTTATTTTATGTGTCATGGCCATGAAACTTTTTTCTTGCTTGTCATAAATTATAGTTTTAGATGCCATGAGGGACCTCATGCATCTCCCCTTCCTACTTGGGTGTCATAATGGACAACATGCCCTATCCTCCTAGGTAGATACTTAGTTATTACCTAGATTTATTGTTCACATACATTGTTATATCTATCTTAACAACTTTGTGAATGCTAAACATAACATACATTACACATTATAAAATTATGCTCAAATTATCTTACATACTAATGTTATGTATGCACATTATATTGGATTATTATGTAGATATCATATATACTCTAGGTAATACACATTTTTAAATTTATTTCTCTTGAGTATAATTCTTGCATAGGTTCAATAACTCCACTTGAAAGAGGGAACATTCATAAGGGTTTATCACATAGATTAGGCTATCAGGATGCACTCATAGTACAACTTTTAGCACATAGGATTAGATTATAAAAATTAGACTCGGGTAAACATAATGGTAAATAGTGATACAAAGATCAAATATAGTTGGATAGAAATCAAAATAGTTAGATATTAATGCCTAAATGAGGACACTAGCACCACATGCTGATACTATCTAAGCTATGACACTATATCTAGTAGCATTAGTTTAAAAAAAG